>CM043020.1:22898389-23303919 GCA_023690525.1 Holotrichia oblita
ACATAAAGTACAAACATATTTTGATGTCAAAAAAATAGAAGTCAAACAAAGGTTAGTAATAAACAAATTTATTTTAAAATAATGAATCTCAACATATGTTGCTACTTATATATATATAAAGTTTAACAATTTTATCAGTTCTGACACTGACAGTAGACTTTAAAATGTGAAATTACTGCAACTAGTGCAGAATATGGGTTCCTTCTTTTAATTTAAATGAAAAACAGTAGTTTCCTACGTGACGTTTCGGATTTATTTAATCCTTCTTCAAACCTGTATATAAATATATAATAAAACTTAACTATTTTTAAACCAAGAAACAATAACTTACAACAAGGATAATCGTTTTTCTAAATACAAGGCTCTAAAAATGTGAAACAATTTTGACAATTTTGAATTTTTGAAATTTGAAAACATATGCAAAATATTTGATAAACAATTTTGTCAACAAAACCAGACATGTTCGATTTTAAATTTCGACATTTTACAAACAATATGTTGAATGCAATGAAAATATATTGTATATACGAGAAAAAAAAAAAAATTTTTATAAACACATCAAATGGAAACGATTTTTCATGGAATGTTATCCATACAAAGACATTTAAATGTAAGAGATCACAAAAGACTACCAAAAATTAATGTAAATCCTTAAATTTGATAAATTTAATTAAATTATTATAAATATTCGTAAAATTTGAAGATTGTTCTTTTGTATTAATATTATCCGAAAAATGTTTGATAGCTAAAACTTCAAGGCAAATTCTTTTCGTATAATTAGATTCATTAAATAAAATTGTGACATCATTAAAATTTACAATGTGATCTTTGGTATGTATATGTGTAGCCAAAGCACATTTTTTGGGATTTACTCGACTGTCACTACGATGTTGGGTGCTTCTCTCAAATTGTTTATCAAATATTTTGCATATGTTTTCAAATTTCAAAAATTCAAAATTGTCAAAATTGTTTCACATTTTTAGAGCCTTGTATTTAGAAAAACGATTATCCTTGTTGTAAGTTATTGTTTCTTGTTTTAAAAATAGTTAAGTTTTATTATATATTTATATAAGGATTAAATAAATCCGAAACGTCACGTAGGAAACTACTGTTTTTCATTTAAATTAAAAGAAGGAACCCATATTCTGCACTAGTTGCAGTAATTTCACATTATATATATATATATATATATTATTATTATATATTACATTATATATATTACATTATATATATATATATATATAATACAATAACTCAACAGTTGGGCAACCCATAACACAGGGCGGCTTTAAAACTGCTGATGCCGAAGTCAAATACACGTCGCTCATATATGTTCCACACCTCACCGATAAAATTAAGAATTTATTTAGAGATACTGATATCACCATTGCCTTTACTTCTGCGGCTCCTTGCAGTAGGTTTTTCACTAAGTTAAAAACACCAGTCCCGGTTTTACAACAACATCACATAGTTTACGCTATCAAATGCATTGATTGCTCAAAATTATATATTGGGCAGACCGGTCAACGTTGGCGGGAGAGATGCACTCAACATAAAAGTGACAGTCGTGTCAACCCTAAAAAATGCGCCCTAGCGTCCCACATACACACTACAAAACACAATGTAGATTTTGATAATGTAGCTATTTTATTCAACGAAAATAATTACTACAAGAGAATTTTCTTAGAAATGCTGGCAATTAACAAATGTCTTTCTAATAATCTTAACTCTAAAGAACAATCTACAGGTTTTACCAATATTTATAATAACATAACGAGTTATCTTAAGATTAAATTTCCTATCTAGTTCCCTCTGCTTTCAAATAAACCGATGTATGGTTGTTTTATTATGTATGACGATATAATTTTCATCTACCCTGTATGCGGCCTATCCGTTTATTTTCTGAATACAATTTTAATACTTTCATCTGACGAAAATTGTTTTTTCCTTATCACACAGCAAAAAGACGTTTATCTTCTGCTCTGTGCGTTGCAATATTTATCATTTTACTGGTAAAATAACACACTTTATTTTAAATAATTTTAAAATGTTGTGTTTAGTCTCTTAAAGATTTTAATCAAATTTTAACATGTTTTTTCGTCCTTAATAATTAAAAAATTTTCTAACACTACAAATAGTGATGATAGATATAAAAAAATTGTCATGAATGTTGGGTATGTCCACTTTGTGAGCTTTGGTTATTTAATTAGTCAATCTTGCTTATGTAAGTATTTGTTTTTAAACATATCCTTAATTGCTTCTGTTGATTATACTAATTGTATTAGGTCTGAAGAAGGAGAATAAAAGCTCCGAAACGTTACTTAGCAGAATTTGACTGCGTTTTGATTCTTTTCACGAAACCCTTATTCTGGATCTCCAGTAAATATTTTTACCAATTTAACGACGATAAGTGTCAGCAAATTTATCATTCCGAACTTCAATTTAATATATATATATATATATATATATATTATACGTAGGTACACCAGCGCGATTTAATGGTTGGACACTAGCTGTGACCGTTCCGTGGCACGAAAGTTGCCGAAGCGACTGCGTTTCTTTACCCCTTAAAATTTCTAACCATTTTACTACGATCTGTCGATATAGGTGTGTAGGACAGGAGTAGACAACGGTAGCGCTAGATACGTAAATTATCACCTATTATTACGCTTAAATATCCGAAGATAAGTTTCTACACATATGCAACGGTTATTATGCTATTACTATTGTGCTATTATTATTAATGTTTATGTATGAACTTAAAGTAATAATAGAAATTTATATTGATGTTTAAAACAAATACAAATAAGATTTTGGAATATATTTTTATATGAAATATATATATATACGGCGAAAGTTCTTACTTGAAAGATTCAAGTAAGAACTTGTTATTGTTGTTTGAATTGTATCTAATTTTTTAGGGGCTTTCCATTACAACTTTATTGGCTATTTTTAAATTGTACTGAACTAAGATTTGGTAATTTTTTTCTGAAGGATGTATCGCATAATAACGGGCTACTCATATTTGAGATTATACAAACCCATTGATAATTTCATCAGTGGCTATGCAAAGTTTTCAACTTGATCTATTATATTATTTTATAGATGTTGGTTAATCCAAAGGATAATTAAAAGAACTTCTTAGTTAAATATATTTTTATTTGCGGAATAATAAAGATTTAATTAAATTTGATCAGTCTATCGGATAATTTTCTGTTTAAAACGAAATAAAAATAGAAAAATTAATAGTAGAAATAATAATAAATAATAAGTAGAAAAGTAAAAAACAACGCTAGTTACATAACTACAATAATAAATAAAGAAGTAATAAATAAAAAATAACACTAGTTACATAACTACAACAATAAATAAATAAAGAAATAAATTATAAATAGAAAAATAAAAATAACGCTAGTTATATAACTACAACAATAATAAATAAAAAAATAAATTATAAATAGAAAAATAAAAATAACGCTAGTTATATAACTACAACAATAATAAATAAAGAAATAAATTATAAATAGAAAAATAAAAATAACGCTAGTTATACAACAACAAAACTTCTTCTCATTCTATTTTAGCTAATAATGGGTCCAATAGCCGTTCCGGTGAATAACTTCTTCCAGTCGTCCACGCATGGATGCCACAAGATTAGCACAGGTTTGCCTGCCTCTAAAACTATCCCATATTTCGGTGACATGGTTGTGGAGATTTTCTCGATTCCGCGGTACTGGCACGTCACGTTGATCCCACATATTGCCCATAGCCGACCATAAATTTTCTATTGGGTTTAGATCTGGGGATTTGGCTGGCCAAGGAATTAATTCAATTTCGGGATGATCCTCGAACCAGTCTCTTACTACTCTTGCGGTATGTACCGCGGAATTGTCTTGCACAAACGTAATTGGTTGAGGTGCGGGATATATCAGTCTCACACTGGGAAGCAGAACGTCCTCTAAAATGCTAATGTACTGCATTGCATCCATGCGTGGTTCGATACGACATAGTTCTCCAGGCCCGGCGCTCGACATCCAGCCCCAGTATGCGAGACTTATACGGCTACTCTTCCGGATCCTGACAACATTTCGTTCTTCCAGTCTAGTGTTATTAGGACGCCATACTAGTTTGCGGGAATCTTGAGAAGTAGAAAATACCTTCTCATCGGAAAAAATAACTGTATTCCAGTTGCGGTTTAAATGCGTATTAGCAAATTCCAATCGACGCTCAGTATGGCGTCCTAAAAATTCTACCTTTTTTGCAGGACGTCGACAATGAATATTACTCTTGTGAAGAAACTTTCTTATGGTGCTGGGATGGCAGTTCAAGCGTAATTCTTCTTTAATTTTAACAGCACTCGTGATTGGATTTTGCTGGACATAATCCAAAACTCTATTGGCATCTTCCACACTAAGTTTGGATGGCTGTCCCGGTCTTGGCTTGTCCCTTAGTGCTACATCTTCATTTTCGGTTCGCCACCGATTGACCCAAAAATTGACGACCGACTTCTATAAATAAAGAGAGACGAACTGAATATTAATTGCTTACGTTGTAATGCAACAAAAAGAAAAAGTTATAAACATACAGTTTTATAGTTACACTGATTATTTTGTTAGTCAAATTGGCGTTGTATGCTAAATAAGTATTTGTTGTTTAATTTAGTAACTTAGTATAACCAGCGCCAAAACTCTTGATTGTTAAAGCTTTCAGACTAAATATTGTTTGTCCGCTTTTACAAAATTAAAGCAAAATAGAATAAAATACTATCTCTCAAATAATTCATTTAAAACAATAAAATAAAGATATTACTTACCGACAAACCAACTTCAGCAGCAACTTGCCTGTAGGACAAACCACGCTCCCAAAGAGTTACTATTTTTGCTCGCGTTTCTATGCTTGTTTTGGGCATCTTCACAGCGATTGAATCAATACTAAAGATTCAAACTCAAGACAAAAGGCTTTTATATCGACAAATATGTAGAAAAATGCGATAACTATATTACTTTTTCCCCACTTTCGGCTTAATGAAATAGTAACGTAATTATTAGAAGATACTTACTTAGTGCTTATAATGGGTTTAATCCATCAGGTAATTAAATTCTATGTTTGTCATTAGAATATAGTAATACTTTGTAATTAACAATTTTTAGAAAATTATGACTATTAGCGTACTGGGTTTACATATGCCATTTTGGAGTAATGCTTCAAAAACATTGTAGATCATTAAGATAATGGTAGATTACTAAACATGTCTAGCGCACAATAAATTATATTTGTCTAATCTCTACTTTATTATTATACTATCTAGTGGATTAATAACTTAGGTTAAAATATTCACCTATGAGATTGTTGTGCTTCAAAAGAAATTTAATTACTAATATCTACATTTAACAGCTTATCCTATAGTTCTTCTTAGAATGAATTACATGTTTAACCAGCGATTTTACTTTTAAACTAACATAGTATCTAAATTGTTAAGTAATATGACGAGAATAAACGTCACATACAGAAAGAAATATGTAGTCTGTATTTTTCATTTATGAAATTATTGCAAGAAACTTTTCAATAAATATTTTCTAATTAAATATGTTATTACAACAAAAGAAAACAACAAGAGCTATGGCAGTTTACACTAATAATGAAGATCAAAAAAGTAACAGGGCTGCTCACCAACGATAAAGACAATTTAACTCTTTTTGATATTACAAATATTTCAATTTATTTTCAGGACTATTTCGGGGTTACAGTTATGTTATGATTGGTAACTACCACATACTAAACATGAGCTAAAATGCAATTCCCGACTTAGTTTCAACATGTATTATTGAATGTTAATTCGATGAAGCAGTCTCAGTTAATAACTCGATTACGTCTTTGATGAAGATTAAAAACATAGTGCAATATTTGTAATATAAAAAAGTATCTCTTAGCCTTGGTCATTTGCATGCTTTTGAGCCTTCGGTATACGTTATTTAAGTTCCAACTCGGTATATAATTTAATTTTCACGATTGTTTCAATCTCATTACAATAAAAATTGTCTGTTTCAACTACCACCAATAACGCATAATGGAACCTTGAGCGAACTACTGGAATATTCATAATCGACATTATCAAGACTTTTTATTTTAAAATGTCGGATTTTGAATAGTTTTGTAGTGGTGTTTCAATATATATATACATATATATATATATATATATATATATATTTTATATGCATACATATAAACTTATGTTAAATAATTATTGTAATGTGATAAACCACAGAATCTTCTATGGACAGAAATTTCTGTTGTGATAAACAATAATGTTGCAAGTTACTAAAATTGCACAATACTATGCCATACATTCTTGTGTTTTCCTTGCCGCAAAATAATGTGTATTTAACTCGATGTTAGTTACCCTTGGACAATAATAATAAGATGTATTATACGTAAAATAAAACGGTAGAATAAATTAAGAAAATTTCTAATTATGTATAAGTACTAATTACTGAAATTATATATAAATGTAAATATTCTCAATTTCGTTACTTTGTAAAGATAAAGTATGAAAGCTGATCATATGATCGCAATGAAATTTCAATTTTAATGCCGTAGAAAAATCTGGAAATATCGAAATAACCACATACAGAGGAGTAACCGTGTATGCATTACATTACACTATAGTTATATTTGTATACTAAATCATACAAATATGCAGCAACTACTGCCATTGCCGACAGCGAGACCTCGACTGTGGATACGACCTTGAATGAGGGGTTATTGCAGGTATGGTATTATCGGTATATCTCGTGGTATAAGAATGGGACAGCACTGTCCAACGATTAAATCGCGCTGGTGTACGTGCTAATCTGTGATTAATTAATATATTTTTAATGATGCAGTTTGCTATAAAGTTTGTAACCATTAAAATGTTTCTAGACACAAAATATATAAAATTGATGGCGAAGGTCAAATAGAGGACATCCATAAAGTAAACGGAAACAGTCGCCGTTTTTATATTCATTAGGAATGTGCAGTAATTACTTATGAACGTTATTTACAGGAGGAATGCTTGACCGACAAGCCATCACTAACTTGACTACGTGAGTGTTCACTAATCTACTCTTTGTATCAAAAGAAAGAATAAGTACATATGTGGTACACTAACATAATCTTCCAAACATACATTTTTTATTAGGGATTTTTAGTTATTCAATAGAAGAAAAATTTCATATTTGCATCATCAAATACCAGGTCTTTCTGACTACTGAATAAATTCATTATTTGCCCAAAAAGTAGAATTATAGTGGATAGGTAACAAATTAATTGAATATCAAAAATATTAAAGAGAGAAAATTACCGATAATAATACAACAAAGCAGTCAGCAATCTAACTGAGCCGAATAAATTTAAAATAAGGCGACGTCATAAATCACTCACTTTGAATGTAAATAATTAAGTAAAAATGTGACTGATGAGTAATCGAAGCAGATGTATAATAAATCAAATGATATTTAATGAAATTTTAATTAAAGTGATGATGCTACTCCAGTTAATGAAGTCTTTTCAACCTTTAAACTCAGTACGCAATTGGATTGTTGTGTGTGATCCGGAGTATTAACATTATCTACGTTGATAAATATGGTATTACATTATTTATTGTATGATTATTACAATATCGTAATCATTCCCAGGCCCTCCTACTGTTGATAACAAAATAGACTTTTTTAAAACTCGGTCAAAATATGGAAAAAAGCAAAGTCATTTACATAAATTAAAATAATCTAGATGTACGTATTTAATAACAATATTGTTTAAATATGTATAACCATGTTTGGTGTTTAGCGAAATGGAAGGAAAGTACTTATGTAAGTACGTGACAATAGACCTTAACCTTGTGAGATTACAAGTGAGCTTCTATGTATGTATGTATTTACATTTATGTTGTGGTTGCTACGCAACACCTAATGAAATAACATGCGTGTGTAGAAAATATCTTGGTTGCTAAAGCAATAGGATCCCTTTTCTAACAGTCTGCAATAACAACTGTTGACTGTTGACGATGTTTCACCTTTAAAACAAAACGAAGAAATATTGAAATAAAATTATTAATATTTATTATTCTGTTTACTTATAATTATCCACTAATTAGTTTTCCTTTCTTCAACGAAAGTTTATGTAGATTATTTTGGCCATCTTTTTGTTTCATTTTTGGTACTATTTTCAGAATCTTATTGTTGGGTTCTACCTCAGATTAGCTTTACATAAGCGCATTTGGGATTACACTCGGGAATAACTTCGAATGATAATTTTAAATAAGATTCCGGTTTCGTTGTAAACGAAGTAAGCCGAAACAAGGATTCATCTGTACATAAAGTTTTGTCATGACTGGTTATCTCTTGCAAACCTTTTGTGAACATTTATGGAATCAAAAGTCTTTGTTTTCTTGTTCATTTCCCAGCAATCTTTCGAAAAGCTTCAATAGCGTTCCATTTTATCTTATTTATTTGTTTTGCTTCATATAATAATAATATACTATACTACGATGATCTTCAGATATGGAATTGAGTTGGGTCGTTCATTGGGTTCGGGGATAAGCCAAAATTGTATTCTTTCTATATTTTGACTCAGATACCATGTTTGTGTCGTTTGAGTGGTTGTACGATGAGCTGAATGGTGTCAGACGTTCTAGAACTCCGAGTGCAATGCGAAACTGATCGTCCTTATCGTTTCAGCTCGGAAATCCTATGCTGGACCTTCACCTAAACAGACAATCGCATGTGTCGTGACTAGGGTGTATAATACTGTACCACGACAATGCATACATGCATTTTCCAAGAAAAGCCTTAAGTAAAGTGTGTAGCAACGAGAAATCGTTGAATTTTATTCCTTATATTGTTAGAACTTTGTGCCATTGCATCGTATCATACCTCTCATTTAGTAAAATAGATTGTGATGCCAAGGATGTTAGCACCATAAAAAAGCATTAATTCATCAAATCTACTTCAACAATGACGATGTTGAATGCTGGTTTGCTCTCTTCTTTCTGGTCTTTATGTACATTGACTTTTAGCTACTTTTTGAATAATTTAGGGTAGTTATAACCGCTTCTGTTAATATCTGTTTTTATTCAGAACTCTCTTTGCCAGCGTTACGATGTCACAGGTTTATAAATGAGTACTTGTTTACCATTTCATCCGTATTACTTAATTCGCTACTCTATACCTTAATAGTTAGTGAACTCCTTTTCTTTATAAAATGGGATGCATTATTCCATTGCTTAATACTTTATTCGCTGTTGTTTCTGCCATTCTAAACATTGTGGAGACAAGTTGTCAATCTTGAAAGCCTGCAAAAAATAAACACCACACATCACCACCACAAACAGTTCCTTGCATGAAAGATAATTCAACTGAGGATTTCTTCCTACACGATGGACCAGGTCATTGACGGCATCTCCCACGTAAGATATAAAAACTTACGCTTGATAAGCATATTACGTTGGCCAAACTCCGCGGCGCTGTCCTGAAAATTGTTCTTCTTATTATCTACGCCATTATAAGCCGGGCTATTTTTCTAGTGTTTAGAAACACCGTGTGGTTGTAACCGTTCCAAAGTGAGGACAGGTTTATCTGGTAGATCAAAGTTTCCCATCGATTCCCCTCATATCTACCATTATTTTGAGCCATCTTACGAGGGAACTGTTTCTTAATAACGTAATCCAAGACAGTGTAAGGATTTCGTTTTTCACGACCAGCCTCCAACCAACTATCAGTTTTTTAAAATTACAAAAGCCGTCGTGTCAGCGCAAGTGCTCTTATCGCGGTTCGGAAGTTTTTTTAATGATTAATCCAAGTATCAAGTCTGAGATTATGAAGATCGTTAGTTTTTACCTCCATTTGCGAAGTTATGTCGTCAGGAGTTCAGTAAAGTTCACGCTTGACATCGACGCTGCTTAGGATATGTCTAAGCGCCATCTTCGGGGTACCCGATCCTCATTTTTTGTTAAGCAGATGACACCGCGATCTTCTGGTCCTGTCAGAGCTCATAAAGAACTCATGTCTTCAATATCAGTCAGATGGTGACTGTTCCTTAATGAATGCAAATGTGTCGCAATAGCATGAGCCTGAATAGCCAATTTACCGCCAATTTTACTCGATCGTTCATTGTTTCTTCCGAATTAGAATCCCCTCTAATCCGACCTTTCATGAAACCGCAAATTTAGACTGAAATAGACCACCTTCCCAGATGGCAGCAAGATATCATTTTCCAGTCAAAGTGGGACCTTTCTTGGTATGAGGTAGACACGACCAATCTTTTGCATTTATTTCAATTCGATTTTCGCTATCTCACAGATTGTTTGTTTGTGGATTAAACAGCATCTAAGCTTAGCCACAAAAAGAGGAAGAACCGCTAATCTCTGTTAATGTGCATTTTACAATAAAATTAAATACCTCTCTGAATAATTAAATTAGAAATGGCGGTGACAGTATATGTCACGACATATCTCGTTTACGATTCATTCATAAATAGATTGGACGTAATACCTTTAATATTTTAATAAGTTATAAGCCAATTACCATGTAATAAGTGCTTCCGATACTATTAATAAATATAAAAGCAATTTACAAGCATCATTGTAAGTTCATTGTTCCATATATGACTTTATTAATTTTCATAGATTTTCTATTTATATTTAATCTTTTTTTTTTGATTTACTAATTTTTTCTAGATATGATATCGTAATAAATTAATCACAAGGATTCCCATCCATTATTAAAGAATTTTACTGTTATATTATTGTAACAATTCTAGACGACACACAATTAAAATGTTCGTTCGCCTCGAGTGTTCCATTTTAAATGTCAGAGACAATACACACATTCAATAGATATTTTTTGTGTACTTACCGGTTGTTGTTGATGTTGAGTCTGTAACACAGCTGAACGTGACCTTCGAGGGGTTATGCCCACATTTTCACCACGCATGATCGACTCGACAACTGAAAATAAAAAGTTCAACTTCAGAGAAAAAGAAGAAAACAATGAAATGCTGTATCCGTTGACAATAAACGAAATATTTACGTCACGTATCTTTTGTCGACCAAGACCCTAGGGAAGATAGATTTACTACACATACATAGTTTTTTATAACATTTTAATTTTACGCTTAATGTTACATGAATTGGATTTTAGTGAGAAACAAAATTGTCCAGCTAACGTTTTGTTTAGGTTGAATTAACAAATTCTCTTTCTCAATAATGCGATAGCTTTCTTACGTACTTTAGTACTGGAGCATCAAATTTTGTTGTTGTTTTAGTTGATTAAAAAGATAATCTATCGAATATGATTCAAGCAATTAACGAGCATTATATATTACGTAGAGTAATGATAAGTACAACCGGTCAGTGAAGCATCATATGCTGCTTGTTATTGTAAAGTTATATAAATGTCAATTAACATTAGTTACGTTTCCAATCTATACATATTAAGCTGCAAAACAACAGATTATATCGGTTCAAGCGGAACAAATTATCACATTGTCTCTCTTTGTATTATAATCTAAGTAGGGAAGTTCATTGCACAACTACTAATAATAATGATATTGTCGATTGAATCTCATCCAAAAGATATATACAGTATTTGCCATATTTCCACTTTAAAGCTGTCTAGAAATAATGTATTTTATCAGGAGATTTCCGAATGTATTCTATTTACAAGGTTATTTCAGATTAATTTTTGAGGCAATGCCTTCTTACTTCTTCGGTCCTAAGAACCTTGCAGACAATCACCGAGCAGCCACGCCAAAAACCACTCTCACTGTCTATGAGATTCGTCGAAGCAGAAACTGGTATACCGAAACGCACAGTCTATCGAGTTGTGACCGAAGATTTGGGCAAATAGAAGGTTTGTGCCCACTTCGTGCCACATACTCTGACAGACGATCGAAAAGATTGAAGAAGTCAGTATTGCAAGAGCATGTTAAAAATGTCCCAAAGAAATCCGACAAGCATGTCAACTATTGTAACGGATGATGAAACGTGGTGTTTGCAATACGAGCCAAAAACAAATCGTCAGAGTGCGGCATGGCAGTGACCAGAAGAGCCAAAAGAGAAAAAACTACGCGTTCAGAAGAACAAAATCAAGACAATCCCGTCCCAGAAGGTCAGACGGTGGACGCAGAATATTATTTGGGAGTTCTACAACGATTGTGGGCCAAAATTGGACGCGTTCTAGCGGAATATCGAGAGCCAGGCAGTTGGTTTATGTTGCACCAATGCACCATAGCACAGAGCCTTCATGGTACATGAATTCTTGACCAAAAAAAGCATTATTGTTATCGATCATCCACCGTATTCACCTGATGGCTCCGTGCGACTTTTGGCTATTTCCTAAACTGAAATTGACGATGAGAGGAAATCGATTCGAAATTTTTTTTGAACATTTCCAGCGCTGTATTAACTCAAAATGAGACTATTTTGAAAACATTATCATTTATAGCATTTCAAACCTCATATCATTGCTTGGTACATCACTTGTGAAAACTCATCAACCATTGAGTAGCACTTTTAGCTATAGTCTAAACTATGAACTAAGTAGTTGCGCGTAGGTGTTCATGACCGTCGTTTAGGGTGTTCAACGTACTATAAACTACCTGTTTCCATATACATAGATACCCACCGTTTTTCAACTTTTGAAATAGCTATTGCAAACTTCCAATTCCAATATGGTTACCATTCAATACCATTCCAAGAAATTTAAGATTTCCATTAACTATTTTATACATGTACATTCGGATTGTACAATTTTAGATAGAATAAACGCTTAAAACAAATTTGTACGCCATGCTCGTTGTATTTAATTCTACACTTATCTATCTATGTATTTGATGTTGCGCTATATATCAATCCTGTTTTCTCTCTGATATTTTCTTTTTGCTTTCCTTTTCAGTCCCCTTAATACATACATCATTTTCTTGACTCACCTTTAAAGTTTTTTCCAGAGCTTTTAGTTTTATTTACTCGTTTCTCGAGCTCGTTATCTAGCATTCTGCACAAAGATCTGAACCACCTACATAAATTCCCTATTCTATCAATTCATCATCTATTGCCTTGATTTCCAGGTTCTGCTTGTATATTTTATTTCTTATGGTAAAAGAAAAAGACGATGGTGGGCGTTGCCTGTATACGCTTTAATGTTTAATTATCTTATAATTCAATTGGAACATGAACAACACAAACGTGCTTGTGTTCCTAACAACATATATTTTTGTGTATCTAGAAAAAAAAAACAAATTAGGTCAATATATTTACAGCAAATATAAATTTATTAATAAAATATTTTCAGAGTATTTTCGCAATATTATCTGTATTGATCTTAAAATTTAATTTAACAGTAGCGAATACATTCCAAAAAAGGAGAAAATTAATTAATTTTAAATTAAATTTATATTCCATACATAGCATGTAAAAAAAAATTCAATAAATGAAATTTTCTACCATTATACAATTTTAAAGTATAATATCGCAGTCAGCTTTTGAATACAATTCCTACGTAGCTAATAAAAATTACAATAGGAATCATTACGCAATGATATAAAGTACGAAATGCTTCCCGATTTTTTTTTTTCATTTGGAACATAGTTTTAATACATTTACATTTAATACATTTACAAGCGAACATTCCATACATTCCCATTGTAGTAAACATGAGATTCAGCCGGATTTTATGAAAATGCTTCTCTTGGCAAGTACTGTTTCTAAAAATATAACTAGAGCAAGTCAATGGAATAACACGATGGTAATAAATATGTTACCAACTTTAAGTCGTAATTTATAGTGATGACGATATTTTTACATTGTTTAGTTGGAGTTCAAAACAGTTTAACTGTTACGCCATGTAAAGAGAGCGGTATTTTTATTGTAGTTAACTTTTATTGATCATCTTATGATTAGAATTTTATATAGTTCCGAATGGATTTAAAATTTAACGCAAATGAATCAAAATAGAGTAAACGTAATACTTTAAATGGGTGAATACGACAGAGTAATAAATTCTATTTTAGATATATCTTCGTCGCCTCATTAGTTCTTAAATGTCTTTTACTCATATACGAAATTGGTAGTTCCATAGCATCAGTAGCATTCGATAGATATATTTCTCTAAATTTTACTAAATTCATATTTAAATATTAATCAAATAGCTAAGATAGAGCGAGAGCACAAAGTAAAATTTATATATTTCTAAGGTACTTAATAAACACAGCACACACATAAACTATTGAAGAACGAATATATTTCAGGACAGCTAAAAGCAATAGTCTATCATTGCTTTCATCGTTACACACAGCAGCAAAGCGAGGCAATATTTTGCAGAAGAAAAACAATGGAATGGAATAGAAGAAGAAATAAAGAACTGCAAGACTTGCATAAAGAACAGAGTATCGCAGGAGTGATAAGGGTTCGAAGATTGCGGTGCTTAGAACATATCCAAAGAAAACCTAAAAATGTAATTCGCAAGTGTCATGTTATCTGGTAAGATTGTGGGGAAAATGGTGAAAGAATTTGAACAGTAACAGCTTTGCTAGCTGCTTGCATAGCATGGGAACTAGGGAAGTATAAAAATAGGTCTTGAGTCAAAATCATCGATGGAATAGAGCTTGGAGAGCTTTACTTTTTGTTAGTAAACCTCTACATTTTGGTATTGTCCTTCAAAGTGCGCAGGTTTCTCTAGCTAAGAAACTAAAAGGAATTCAATTGTGTAACGTTAGAGCTACAAAGCCGTTAATCTTTGAACATGCTTGGATAATGATCTTTTTCAAGATTATAGGATACATCGTTCATTGTAATTTTTTCAAGCAAAGATTACTTGAGTTACATTTGACAAGCACAGTGCAGATATAGTGTGTTAACACTTGCATGTTGATTATGCTCTCAATTGTCCTATAAGCGAAAATAATCCGATAAATACACTGTTATAATAGTATGTATATCAATTCACCAATTAGTACATTCATTTGACATCACAATTAGTGTTGTGATTTAGAAACCGCACATAATAGGCCACTTAGCAATATAAAATCTTTTACACCTAGTTACAACACGTTCGAGAAAACGTTACAGTACGCACAGTTTAACTAATGAACCTTTTGAGTACAAATTACGAATTCATTTATAAATGAGAACAAATTGAGCGTAGCACAGCAAATTCATTATAATTCATGATTATTACTGGTTTACTAAATTAGGATACTAGAAGAAGGTTCAAGATAGAAATAAGCGGTTTCTGTAAATAAAAATCATCTAATAACAAGAGAAATGCTTTACGTAACATTGTATGAGAAACATAGACCTAGTTGCAGGCTGATTTCACTTCTGTTGTAGAATATGGTGCAGAATTCTAAAACTGTCACCACAAGAGAAGTATTGCATTTCCCGACTTCCGCTCCAAAACGAGTTTTATTATGTACTTAGAATATATGAGTTGCTAGATAAGATGCGGGCTATGAGAACTATGCAGATGCATTACCTGTTTGAATATGTCCTTTCAGCTTTTGAAACACCTGCTTGTATAGAATGCCGGCCTCGATACAACACGGTTTAATTTACTTGTTGGAGAAGTACTTGCGTTTTAATCAACGCACGCAATTTATCCAACACAAAAAGATAATAATTTGCGCCTTTAGATCTATTTCCTCATTTTTTTGGATATTATTGACATTATTTCATACGTAACGTAAAACTTTGAATACAGGTATGTTGATTTGGAGCATTATCTTGAGGTATTAGTTAATTCATTAGGTAGTAGTAACGCATGTATCTCAACCTTTACCAAGAAAAGCAATGGTGACTGTATTTTTTGATATCAAAGAATCCACAAACTAGCATAAATAAACATCAGTTGCAAATAAAACACAGATACCTCAATTAATTTACAAGTCGGCATCAAAATAGAAATTGCACCACAGTGTTTAAAAGTGTTCTTTTTTTAAAACTTGACACTATTTTTATGTATTGCATTGAATCCTGCAATACAATTACATAAAAACCGTAACCACACTCCAGTCTTTGAATTCTGATGATTCATGTATTAGCAAAATGTGTAACAAAATATCATCCATGTCAAAAAAATCGGTGCACTTTGTTTACCTATTGTGAGAGTTATATATTTGAACTTGAAGTTGACAATAGAGCAAAAATGTTGATTGCCAATTTAACAAATCACAATTGAATGAAGCACTCGATCATTTAATGTAAAGATAATTGATGGTGAATTAATTTCTCAGGTATGCGATCGAAAGAAAGAGAGATCAAACTAGTGACTTATTTATTAACTTCCCAATATTTCGCAGACCATTGTCCGCTTCATCAGGAGAACTACAACGTTAAAAGAAAACAGTGAATTATCAAAAATAGAACAGTAAACATTTCAAAATTGATTGGAAGCATCCAAAAACATTTAGACAAATATGTTAACAAAATTAAAAATTTTTCCATAGTGATAAAATATACGTTTACAGTAAATGTTTGAACAAATAGTGAATTAGGCAGAAATAAATAACAGCCAAATAAAAAAGTAAGAGGTAAACCACAAATATAATCGTGGGGCAATAAGATGAAAGAATAAGAAAATATAAAAGTCACAAAATTTGTTTTACAAAGGAAAATTAATTAATTGTAAGGTTCAGATATTGGTGTTTAACACTCGTTTTTACGATGGTCATTTAGATAATGATGTTCCTTCAGAATTGGTTTACCAGAGATTACCTTACATCACCAATCTTAGTGATAATATTATTAAGATCTTTAGTCATTTGCCTAATTTAAAATTAGCTAAGTACAACCAAATCATAGTAAAAAGAATGTTTACTAACATCAAAGATGAGACTCCCCTCCCGTTTAAAATTAATCGGTATACAAAGTTTCTTGTTTGGATTGGCCAAACTTGCCAATGGTTGCCAACATAAAAGTGATTGCCGTTTAGGTAAAAGAGCGTATGCTTTAGCGAATCATTCCAAAGAGCGAAAGCATAAATTTGATTTTGACAATACGACTATCTTAAATATTGTAGTCTTCAGGCTTTCACGGCCGCTGTTGATGGCTGCTCTTCGGTTCTCGGGTTCTCTGCCGTGTAGAAAGGTTGTGGTTCTTGACGTTTCGATCATCATTATCATTAAATTTTTTGACTGATTTTTATATTTTCTTATTGTTTCATCTTATTACCCCACGGTTATATTTGTGGTTTAGCTCTTACATTTTTATTTGACTGTTATTTATTTCTGCCTAATTCACTATTTGTTCAAACATTTACTGTAAACGTATATTTTATTTTATCACAATGGAAAAATTTTTAATTTTGTTAACATATTTGTCTAAATGTCTTTGGGTGCTGCCAATCAATTTTGAAATGTTTACTGTTCTATTTTTGATAATTCACTGTTGCTTTTTAACGCTGTAGTTCTCCTGATGAAGCAGATAATGGTATGCGAAATATTGACAAGTAATGAAAAAGTCACTAGTTTGACCTCTTTTTCTTTTGACCGCATACCTGAGAGATTAATTCACCATCAATTATCTCTAATTTAACAAATGATACTGCCTGATTATACAAACGCATTTTAATGAATTATATTTAATTAATAAAAATTTGAAACGTCACTTTCAAAGAAAGAAAAATGAATTAGTGTGGGATGCATGGCCTTATATTCATGGTTATTACTAGTGACAAACAGACTTAATTACAAAACTAAATTAATGTCAAAACCGTAAGACATGTCCCGCATTTTTTGACGTGGACAGCAATTGAATTCAATTCCATTGAATCTATTTTCTAGGAATTGGCGCAATTAAGAAGCGTCTATGTTTCATAATCAATCTACTTTACGCACATTTTAAGCAACATGTCAGTCAAAGAATCATTATAATCCAGGGGCCAGTGATATATCACACCTCAGTTTGCGACTTCGAAATGATTACTAAGGAGTTCATACCTATTGCACTACATGATCCAAGCTCAAATGAACACTAACTGCTGTCCATTGTTTAGTTAAAGAAGAATATGATATGGGAAGTGAAAAAATTACTCGTTATACTGGTAGTCAAAAATGTTTTACTTTAAAAATGAAGATTACACTTTCGACGCATGCTTGGCAATACTGGGCATTAAAAGTTTTCATATATTGACTAGTTAAGATCTAGAAATTCTGAGCAAAGACATTCGTTTAAGAGTGAGTAATCATTCTAAGAATGCCCCACTATAACTGTGATTAACGTTAGTGGTGTAGAAAGAAACTGTATGTTGAGAGCATAATATCTTATCGATGTATTCTTTAAAGATAACATTTATTTACGATAAAAAGTTAAAACGCTGTAGACCTATCAGCTGATACAATCCTAGTAATAATTATCAGCAAGTTTACCTCAAAATGTTCTAAATTTCTAACGAAAATGAATACTTCTTCGAAAACTACAGAGTTAATTCTGAACCTTTAATAAACTTTTTGGCACATGGATGGCCTAGATTTTCAAAAAGTTTCACCCCCTATTAATGTTAAACTGAAAAATAGCAGTTCTGTGAATACATACTCTTGAGTAATGCCTTGAGGTATACATACTCCATTCATGTTGCTGTTGTCATGGATCAACAGTTCTTTTATCTCGAAGTTTTTCTTGTAACGTTCATCATTAAATCTGAATTGCTTTCCCATACACTGCGTCGGCGTTATGAATATAATTCGTTCTGAACTTAAGAAACTCGTATAAAAAGTTAAGGTTTTACAAAACTTGAATAAACCGAGTTGTTTGTATAAAGATTGCCCCTTTTACGAAAAAGTAGGTCACACAAGACGTAGTACAAACTGTACATTCTCTCCGTCCAGTTCAACGGATATATCTTCCAGTTCGAGTTTTAAAAATTTGTCTTGGTTACGCGGACTCGCCCTATTCATTAATTTTATCGCATCATCCCGACGGGAAAGTTCACTTTCTAAAATGGCAATATCTTCCATCTTACTTCCTCCTTATTCGAACAGAACTTTTCATTCGCTCTAACGGCGAAAGAGCGTTAGCCTCGGTTCTCTCGTATCTGTCGTTGGTCGTCTATCCTGCTCGTTTTACTTTGTTGTGCTAGCGCACAAAGGTTCAATAGATTACCGGTTTATCTGTGGCGACTGGATAAAGTCGGAATCGTGACCTTTGATAACCTTGGGCAATTTCCAAGTTTCCCGTTTTAATACCACCACCTCCTGGGATGACGGACGCTCTCGTAAAAGCAAAATTAAAACAGTAATTTACTTCGATGACTGGTTAAGCGGTATGTTCGGTATTTTATGTTATTTATGTATTTAAATGAGATTGATTATATTATAAGCGTACGTAAAATGAACTGTATAAGAAAAATAAACACCTATTATATCAGAAAGTTTATGAAACAAATGAGTTGTAGATGAACATATTATAAAATATTACGTATTATGAAAACATTTTTGGCTTAATCAAAAAGCAAGGACGGCCGATTTTATTCAAATATGCTAATGGTTGTTATGGAAATTTTAGGAAAATATTGAGGGGGAATCTAGATTAGTTAGGGTAATTATACACCAGCAATAAAGCCTCATACATACTTGCGCCCAAAAGTTTAATCTAACAATATTTATGAAAAAATTGAATAAAGGCGAACAAAATGTATAATCGATTAGAATTTACAATTAATAGATCTACATTATGACCATTAAGTACCTATATTTCAATCGCAGATTTTTGGGCTTCCTCCGTTGCAATTCATGTTGTGATCAGAGACAACCCTAGAGAGCTACAGAGCTAAATACAGTGGGTGAAAAGCTTCTCCGACAAAACAGCTGACGATACCAGCATCTACAACTACCTTGAACAGATAGTACCACTGTTCACAAGAACGGATAAGATCTGGCGCCTCATCAGTTTCACTGGGAGATACAATGTATACATACCCAGCAGTAAAACTGCAAAAGCCTTCGTCTATAAATCAAGGCGAGAAATCACCAGCTGGTTTGTGGATGTTTCGAAAACGTCGAATACCACATGAATTAGGATTTTGGAGATATGGAGAACCCGCTGGCAAAGCCATATTAGCTTAAGGGGTTCCGCCTTCATCTTCCAGGCCAAAATAATATCCAACTAGACTTTCGTAGAAAGCATTCGAAATTGCTCGCATGAAAATGAATCGGTAGAAATCTGACAGCCGGGCTGCACTTAGAGCACTATGGGCTGTCAGGTATGATTCCGAGGTGGTACTGGAGTACCATGCTAAGCTTGAAAAACTGGCGGAACATTACAGCATTACTTTGAGGTGGGTGTCAATCCACTAACATCAAAGGCCTTAACTTAACTTAACTTGCTTACTGCCCATTGAATAAACACATGCATCGCATGGGCCTGCGAATGAATCTCTAGCCCACCTGCTTGCTGCCTACCCTACACGCAGAGAAATATTATCTTGAGTTAAAACAGACTGTTTCAGTTCAAAACAATCCCGTATTTGTATATCCGCAAAACTATATTGTGTTATCACAAGAATATTATTTTCTAAGAAAATTGTTTTGACGCAAAACAACATTGTTTTAATGTAAGAATATAATGTATTTGTAAGACTTCCGTATGTCGACTACTGAATTGACAATTTATAGGCAATTTAACGGAAAGTACAGGTTTTACTGAGTCCAAAACGGCCCCCCTTTTCTTGCGGAGATTAGTCTAAGATACCTAAAAATCGTTCTAAAAAGTGTTATTTCTAGGTTATGTTTCGCTAATGTGAAAATCCTCGCAGAAATGTCAAAACACTAGCGAAACATAACCTAGGAATAACACTTTTTAGAACGATTTTTAGGTATCTTAGACTGATCTTCGCAAGAAACGGGGGTCTGTTTTGGACTCAGTAAAAGCTGTACTTTCCGTTAAATTGCTTATAAATTGCCAATTCAGTGGTCGACATTCGAAAGTTTAGCCAATGGATTTACTTCAAGTACAACGTTTGGGCGAAATTATTCCTCCAATTCCCATGAAGCTAAAATATACGTCACATAATGCATTATTAAATATGTACTTTTATTACTGCAAATGTCCACGCCTTAACTATAAAAAAACTTATACGTATCTAATTCTTGCAAAATCGTGCACGCAGATAAAAATGCACGTATAAACGCTTCATATACACATATAATCGCGCATGCAGCTGCTCGAAATTTGCAATTCAGCTATTTCACAAATAGGGAAGTTATTCAGATCAAATACGTATTTTACAACAAATATAGTCTAGATTGTACTAAACGCATTTACTTATTCCAAGAAAATGTGTTTGAATCAAAACAGAAATATTCTAGCATTAAAAATATTTGGGTAAAACAGTATATTTTCTTAATTCAAGAACATTTTTCTCTGTGTGTATGCTATTCTATTATTCTATCTATAATAGGCAAATTAACTTTAAAATAAGTTGCGGACTTCTTTCTCCGGCCACAACTACGTCAAGACGGCTAAAACGGCATGGGCGTACAATAAGCCTATTGAGGGCGTTGTCTTTGCGAGATGAAGCTGTCCATGCAGTAGAGAAAACAATCCCACAAACCCTAGGGACTTACTTGTAGATCAATGAAACAGGAACGAATTAACAATCAACTTATTCCAGAATACAATTATTTTGTTTTCTTAAAAAAAATACTTCCTCAGTGGAAGAAACTGACACTTGATATATGACAAATAATAACTACGCATAAGTGGAAAGATATCTGCTGCTAAATGATCATGACTAATGCAGACGTAAGAAACATAACTGCTTTAGAGACCATTTCAAGATAAATCGTCGCTAATGGTGATCAGAAGTTCTAAGTTCTTGTACTAATCAAGCTTCAACATGTTCTTCATTTCTTAACCTACCACATACTGTTGGTTGAGGCTCTTTCTTCTGATTATACCGATGCCTTAGATTTTATTGTTAATTTATCTCCATCTCAACCACTGTATACTGAATGTTCAAGAATTGATTTTTACTCGCATACAGCGCCGTAGCTGATAAGCGTGTAGTGCGTGGTTTTCACGCAGGCGCCTTCATTTAGGGGCGCATTTATGCATAGAAAAAACAATTACATTAAATACGTTACGCACGCGGGCAGATACGCGTTACGTGAAAATTTTTTGCTTGAAGTTTCAAATACTTATTACTTTAGAATTTTAACAAATCTTCAGAAAGTATTAAGAGAGTGGTTAGTTTACTCCGACAAAGCCAATGCAATTTTTTGCTTTTGTTATAAATTGTTTTGCTCTTCTGATATATCTAGCTCTTACTAGTAAGAGCTAGATATATTAATTTAAAACGTCATGAAACATCTACGTACTTTTCATTTAAAATCTTATTCAAATTGGTTTGATTTGCGCCGCCGTTTAAAATTAAATTTGACAATTGACTCCGAACAGCAAAAATGATTTAATTTAGAAAAAACGATGGCATGCGATTATTGAAAGACAATTGTTCAGTTGTTCGCGAGACCATGTTTAGCGTTTCGGGGTTATTGTAGCAAGTTATATGAATACAATAACGGTAATTTTCTGGAAGTAGTGGAAATGATTGGTCAGTTTGATCCGGTAATGATAGAACACTTAGCAAATGTAAAAAAATCTCTTGTACTGAAAACACACATGCCTCATTACATTAGCTCTGATTTTCAAAATGAAATTATTAATCTCCTAGGTGATGCTGTTACAAAAAATATAAGATATGAACTTGAGAATGCTAAATATTATTCAATTATTATAGGTAGTATTCCTGATCGAAATCATACAGAGCAGTTAACTTTTATTGTAAGGTTACTTGATTGCTCAAAGGGTGTGGCAAGTTTTTCGAAAAGTGTTTAGGATTTTTCCCTTCGACAACAACAACAAGTGAAGGAACTTTCGAGTATTTGACTGATACTATCCCATCTAAATTTAATTTAAATATTAAGGATAAGCGTAACCAAGGATACGATAATGGCTCTAATGCTGTGGTACAGAACCGTATTATTGCTGTTAATCCTAGAGCTACGTTCGTTCCTTGTGCTACTCATACATACTTTGAATTTAGTAGTAAACCATGCTGCAAAATCAGTCAATGAAGGTTTAACGTTCTTTAGTATATAATTCTTTTTCGTCATCTCTGTATAGATAGAATATACAAAAATCAAATGTCAGTTCTCTTAATATTTAACCTGTATCAGGAACTCGTTGGGAAAGTAGAATAAAAGCTATCAGACCTCTCTTTTTCCAATTAGCCGAAGTATATGAATGGATTTAATTTAATGGAATTATCTACAGATCAGTCCAGGGATACTAATATAAGACACTCTGCTGATTCTTTGGCTACAAAAATTAAATCTTTTAAATTCGTTTGTTCTTTAACAATATGGCATTGTCTTTTGGAAAAGATAAACGTTGGCACTAAACTCATTCAGAACACGTCTACAACAATAAAAGAAGTGTCTTAACGCTTTACAAAATTTGATACAATTTGTTTCCACTCAGAGAACAGATGAAAATTTTGATATTTTAATGGAAAAGGCAAAAATTATTAGCAATGAAATTGATGAAGACACGATTTCCCACCAGTTTCTAGAAACAGGATTAGAAGAAAAAAACGTCTTTTTGTATATGAGCCGACAGATGGCCGACCAGTGGTAAACCCTAAAGATCATATATCGAACAGCTATTTAACCATATGAAAGAGCATGCTATTGCTTTTAATTTTTTACTAGATATTAGAAATATTGATCAAGAAATAGTTAAAAAAGCTGTTTCGATTTAGACATATATTTAACGGACGAAAACGACAAAGACATTAACGGTGCAGAGCTGTTCGAAGAAATAAATACTTTTAAATCACTGGTAAGTGAGCACATAACCCCTATGGAGATTCTTAATTATTTTGTAGCAAATAATTTATATTTTGCTTTTTCGAACTTGCGTGTATGTAGCTCTCAAAATTCTTGTTACTCTCCTTGTATCTGTCGCTACTGGAGAAAGGTCGTTTTCTAAATTAAAAATTAAAACTATTTACGGGGTACAATGTCTTAGAGTCATTTGTCAAATCTAGCTATAATTATTATAGTACATTATAATAATTTAAGTGATGTTATCAATGAATTTGCAACTAGAAAAGCTATTTGTATTTTTAATATTAAACAAATTCCAAATTTTTAACGCAAGACGAATTGAAAGAAAGCAGGCATGATAATAAAATTTTTCGAAATTATAATAAAATCATAAAAACTATAATTTGACTTACCAAATTAAATGACGCTATGGTTTAATTATATAACACTCTATTAATTTTCACGCTATTTTACGTTAATTAAAACAAATTTTAACTTTATCACCCTTACACCTTCACCTGCTCTTTAACCACATCGCACCTAAAATCTAACTGCTTTTTGCATTGGTGTAGATCAACAACGTTATAGGGTGACTCATCACCAAAAAAAAGTTTGAAATCGTTTTTGTGATATACTGGAACTCGATTTAATGTAAACATCAAAAATACAGTTTCAACAAGTTTAAATGACCAGAATATAACTCTATTATTAAAATTTTTGTAATGAAATAACCAGTCTTATTTTATTTTTGAAAATTCCATAAAAGTGAAGACATATTTATTACTTAATATGTAATACGCTTGAAGGGCATACCTCATACCTCAATATAAATAATTTCCACGGATTAAATTCAAAATTAGAATTACGGATCCATTTAGCCACATGTTGTAGTGTTTATTTAATGTAAAAACGATTTAAAAATTTTTGGATATAATGCTGATTTCAAGCAATTAAACAAACGAAATATTTTTAGAAATGTTTTGTAGAAATAATAATTTGACCTACCTTAGATCACTCTTTGGTATGATGCAATACTGCACTAATTTTCACACAGTTTTAATTAAAAAAAAGTTCATTTTTATCACTTTCACAATTTATATTAAATTAAATGAATATCGAAAGCATCTTCGCCACATCCCGTCTAAAATCCAACTGCTTTGTGCATAGGTTTAAACTAATAATGTTACGGCCGACGTATTAGCAAAAAAAAATACAGTCGTTTTTGTGACATGCTGGTACTCGATTTAATGTAAACAGAAATACAGTTTCAATGAGTTTAAATGAGGAGAATTTAACTTTATTATTAAAAAAAATCAAGCACAATCAATTCCCTAAGCTGTAAAATTGTTTAATATGAGAAATAATTTAATATTTTACATTATACAAGGTCATTCAAAGAGCATAATCACGGTGGGTTCTTTCTTATGGAATAAGACGTTTTATTTTATTTTTAAAAACTCCATAAAAACCATTTCTTAATTAAATTAATTAGAAATTATGATAAATAGCGTTTAGTTGGTAATAGTTGTCATTTTCAAAAAAAAATCAATCACTTCTCTACGTTTGCACGCATTTTTGAGATAAATAAGCGGCAAGTATATTAATAGTTTGTTCATAAAGCAAAAACACGGGCATTATAATTATTTTAGGCGCGGGTAAATCTCATAAATATCATAATGTCCAATTATATACATTTGCTCTTAGATAGAGCGAGAGAGAGAAGAGAGACATTGTTTTTGTCACAGCAATAGAATACATAAAACCACCATAAATGCGTTCAGCCAATTATGCGTAGCTGAAAAAGTGCAAGAGGGTTGAGCAGG
This sequence comes from Holotrichia oblita, assembly GCA_023690525.1. Lineage (NCBI taxonomy): Eukaryota > Metazoa > Arthropoda > Insecta > Coleoptera > Scarabaeidae > Holotrichia > Holotrichia oblita. Next base: position 22,924,069 of record CM043020.1, read on the forward strand.
TGATAAATGCACATAAACAGCACTTTCAAGATGCATCAAGTAGAGGAATTCGCTTAAATATTTGCAGCATCAGGTATGTTTATTTCTTATTTAATACTTTTCTCTATTTTATTGTGCACTGATACATTTTTCATAAGACTCTCCAGTAAGGTAATTTAGACTTTTAGTTAGATACAGCTGCAACGGCTTCCTAAGTGATATTGCTTGTGAAGATTACCACTGCAGCTCTCGTTGTCTAATTTGAGCTTGTAAAAGTGTTTCCATGGCTGTGTTACAACATTATATCGTCGTAGATAATGTTACACCTTTAATTATGTCTCAACAGCGATTGGAATGCCAGAAGTGTCACCGATCGAATCGACCACCGTACGCACTGCCCTACATGTAGCCAACCGTTCTTATCTCTGGGACAATCGGACTGTTTGTCGTAATATAATTTGCTTATTTAAGAAAACGCCTTATTTTTATGCCGTGGGGTCTCCACGTGTTTAGTATAGGTATTCAAATTTATTCCGGGACAAGCTGTGTCACAAAATTTACAAATCATTTTACGAGTAATTTCATCAGGAAATTCACCGAAAAATTCGTTACCTTGTGAATGAATGGTAGCTCTTTCGACATTCGTAATTGTGACATTATTAGCTTAAACTGTACAAAACTTCTAGCTTAATAGAAACAAACGTAAGGCGGCAGTGGACTGACGGTCCCCTCATTATAACTTCTGCTAAACCTCTTTTTTAACGTAGGTGATACTGATTGAGCGCTACTAGAGCTATCTTTCCTTTGCAGACATAGATAAGAATTAGCAAAATATAAATAAATAAATACATACAAAGACCACGATTTATTTTAATTTATCTTTTATAGATAACGAAGTAATTTTCTCTAATAAGCACGATAGCATGAATAGACACAATTAATTTCAATTGGCAGATCACTTCGGTTAAATGTTAAGGATTGCGCAATCGAATTACGGTTTAGAACGAAGTAAATATGATACCATTTAAAACACTCACAGATTTCTTAATTGATTTAATACTTGGAATCAAACAAAATTGCATGGTCACGATCTCAAGGTCAAAGTTACTAAAATTGCGTTCGAACTATTAATATGACGATTTGTGGTTAGATTATTACGTAATCTAAATTATTAGTCAAGTTGGTTCATGCATCTCTCAATTAAATTAAATTTTAGTTGCGTAAAAATCATATTTCGCAAGTACACGAAAAATGGTTACTTTCTCATGACATAATCTTCTTCCTTTGATCCGGGCCAGAGTATCAGCTTTAAACAAGTCGTTATCGTAGAATATTTCCTTGCGGCAATAAACCATAAGCGTCCATAAAAATTTTAGATGATCACTTATACTATTGTTGCATCAGTACAACGACCACAAACTATCCTTGTCATTATTGAAATAAATCAGAGGCATGAATTTATTTGGATCGCCTACATGATATAAAAATGTGCATCTTTTTATATAAAAATATTTTATAAATGTTTATATAAAATATTGCCGTTTATTTGCTTTCACTGTACGAAGGCAGTTCATATATTATTGTCCCTGAAAGAATAAAACGACTTGGAAAGGCGGACATTTTTATTTTTCAACATAGTCCCCTAAGACGTTAACATACTTAGCATATCGATCGTAAAGAGCTTTAACGCCCTCAAAAAAATGTTTTGTCTAGCGCTGCAAATCACTCATTCACGTCTATCAGCACTGACTCATCGTCCTGAAAGTAAATCCTCACGAAGGCGCCTCTTTGAGTTTGGGGAATACATGTAAGTCACTTGAGGCCAAATCTGGACAATACGCTGACTGTTAGAAGACCATTTAAACACAGCTCCTGTGTGCAAGAGCATTGTCTTGATAAAGTAGCACACCACGTCTGAGTTCTCCTTTCTTTATTCTGGTGGAATCACGCAGTTTTGAAATTAAAGCAGAATAATATTGCCCAGTTATAGTCTGACGAACGTGGTATAAAGTCTATAAGGATAGTTCCTTCGGCATCCCAAAAAACTGTGGCCATGATTTTCCCCGCATTGCTCTGGCGTCAATAGTTTCGGTACCCATCGTGCAGCCACTTTTTGCCAGCTAATGCCAGCTCCTACTATAAACCTATCACCTATGTGTTGCAGAATACCTTTGCAGTGCGCTAGTTTCAGGTTGTCTTGGCGGGAAATAAATTGCAACAATTTTGAAATCTTGCTTGGTAGTAGTTACTGTGGTAAATTGTACGTCTTTACGTTGTATAGAATGCTCTGTATAATAACTTGTAAAAACCTTAATTGCACTTCCTCCTTTGGCATTATTGAGTAACCAGAATGATAAATCTTAAAAGCGCAGCATCTAGCGTATGGAGGAGTATTCCCTTGGTTCAGGTTGTTGTGGACAATTGCTTTGTAATACCTTATTCCCTTGTGCAGCAATATTAGAAGGAATTCGCTTAGTTGGTCTTTTAAATGTGAATGCTTTTGGATTGTGCGTCTATTTCTGTTGTTCTTCAGCGTAGTTGGCACATTTCGCTAGTGTTTTTTTTCAACCTTGTGCAGATTGCTGTTAAATGTTTTCTCGCGCACCTTACACATATTTTTTGTTAATTTTGTCAAGTGAATTTTTGTATACGATCGTAGTTTTGGCATTTTTCACACTGGAATTATTATCCAGTATTTATATGCTCCTGTACTAATACTTGGTAGACAAAGGATTGATAAATGATAAAACTATGTTAAAGAAAAAAATTTACATAACTGAATTATTTAATGAAATAATTAGAATTGTTATCTCATGCGTATAAATCTTTCATACAATTTTCTATTTAGATAAAATAGTGTTTGATGCAATTGAACTGAAGTGTCAAAAATCTTAACCAAAAATGCGACAATCTTTCGTTTTTAGATAGGAACCAATTAACGATTGTCTTGAATCCATAAAAAAATAATGAGGACAAAAATAAGACTCATAAAAAAACTAACACATCCGTAGCATTATTTAAAGAGAGATAGCGTACAAAACTTGAACGTCTGCAGCATTCGAGTATCGCATTACATTTACGACTTAAATTATTCAACTCGATAAAGCACTTTGACCTGAAAATAAAATGGACATGATCCTAAATGAGGGCAAGGCAATTACGTAATCATGTCTCGCGTAAACACGAATGACAATGATAAAAGCTGAAGGAAACCGGTTCATAGGAAGGCACACGCAAAAGAAACAAGAAAGAACACGTCAGCGTGTTCCAGCTATACGACTGGGTATTTTACAACCGTTTAAGCTATCTAATGATACCGGCTGAATATGTACGGGTATAAAACTTAATTTAGTCCATTATGTATGTATTTTTTTGTGTGTAGATAGTAATTAAAACATAACACGAGTGAAGACACTTACCTCCATCTCCTATCAACCTCATTTGAACTAAGGCTGGATCTTCGTTATGCTCCTCTAACACTGTGTCATCCGTTACTGTCAGGTCCTGAAAAAAATGATAATAGAAGATAATTAATTTAAACATAAGTAATTGAGACAAGTCAACAAAATAAAATGAAAAGTATTTATTTCCAAAAGTATTATTAGTGTGAGAACCAGTTCAAACCGCTACTCTGACTGAGCTATACGAACGATAAATTAAGCACTATCCACTGAAAAATACGTTACTAAGTATTAACAAAGTGTTGGATAGCCACATTATTATACAAAATACCACAAATTTTGTTAATGGTTGAAACGTGATCAGTGCTTCTAGACTTTATCGATTAGATAAATATTTTCAACAGACAAGGAAGTATGCGTGATATTCCGTATTCCAGACGGCGTCTATTCGTCTGGATTGCTGGCTTGTTGAAGGAAATTATGACACTTTTATGAAGCATATTTGCAAAAAACTTTACGGCTGTTCTAATCAAATGATTTTTATTTAATACGGTATCCAATATGTATATCTAAAATGTATACAAATTAGCCAAAATCCAATACTATCTCAATGACCTCCCACACAGAAACAAACCTCTCATATTTAGGGTATCAGAACTCCAAGATTTATTATTGAACATCGAGTGCAGCCAATTAGGTGTTAAGTATGTATAGTGTGGTGTCATTCCACAAAGATTTGCTGGTCTATGTTTCTTCATGATCAAATAACAGTAATTAAATATTTTTTAAGATTAATCGAAGACAATTTAGATAGACAACATTATAAACTGTAGGTCACCTGAAAAAAGTTTAGTAATTCAACTAATCCTACTCAATATATTGATAAGAGCCTACACACGGATTTAAAGGTCATTTCTGTCTACCATAAAGAATAAGCTGCCGTTTGAAGTAGCACACAATAAAGTGAAACCCATTGGAGGTCGTTGGTCCTTACGCCTCTTGACGTCTTTTTATGATCTAGACTTCTTCAGCTTAATTTCTCCCTGTCTAGGCTTGTTAAAGTTTTCGTTCCCTTGCAGCACCACCTGCATGATTTTAGTGTAGCTATATCTCTTTTGAGGTAGAAGGTTCTACCTCTATTGAGAAAATCGTTACTGCAGTATTATTGCTGTCTAAAAGCTTGCTGTCCACTGCTCTTTTTGGCTTCAGTTGGACTAGGCTAAATTTGTAGCTCACCAAATAATTCTTCTTTGTATTCGCCATTTTAATACGTTTAGTCGCTAGTTTTGAACACGTAAGAATTGTATGATCCTCTCATTCGAAACTGTTCCGTTTGAGAAAAAGGTTACGAAAATCACTGGTCGGGAAATTGCATCTTCCGGCTACAGCTATCCAGTTAGCTCATTTTTATGCTTTGCACCTGTTTATAGACTTTCCTTAGCGTTTTTACGGTGGCTTTGTCGGCATAAATCATTACCAATAAATCTGATTTAAAAATTGAACCAAGCAACTTCTATTTGCTTGCTATTTTCTTTTGGAGGACGATTGCTTCCAAAACACTCGATTGAATGGTCGTGACTTAATGCGTGGTGAACAGAATCTTCAGAAAGAGGTTAGCCAGAATGGTAATCTTCACAATCTCGGTAATCTGCTTGAAAGTCCATTTTTAAATAAAATCGCAAACGCCTTGCAAGGTTCGTTGTATTAAGCTGTTCTCGCAGTTGGTATAACAGCGGACTCGTACTCACTGCAAATGCTCCGAACAAAACTTTCTTGAATATGAAACGTAGTATCTATATACACACATACGTTTTCGTTTATTATGACTGAGCTATTAGAACGAATTCTTTTTTAAACATTTCGCGCGTTCATAATATACATATTCACCTACCGATCTTTAGTTACGACCATTGTTCGTTCTGTTTATTCGGAGTAGCCTTTACAGGGCACCAAACAAATTTATAAATGGGGATTTTCTCTTTTCCTTTATGAATGTATTTTTAGTTTTTGTTTTAATTTCTGAAATATTGCACACAGATTTTTTTGATAAAATAACGTTATACATAAATACGAAGTGAAGAAAAAGAAATGGCAGAATATCAGATAAATGAAAGAACAGCAATATTGTTATAAATTTTTATGTAGTGGTATAATGAATGACACTAATGTTAAAGTATTCATCGAACACAGGAAGCATACATACAACTAAAAATGTACTAGGAGATGGAATTCAGAAGGAATATTGGCAATATCTTTTATCTTTTTTCCGTCTATTAAATAGAAAGAAGTATTTTTGACATTCTACTACGTTCTTTCACACGCTAAATCCTCTTTCTGCTTAATCTATAAATATAATTATGTAGTAAACTATTATGAATAGTTTACACAACAATCTTTTCTAAGTAAAATGTTAGGAATTTTATACACTGCCGATTTTTTTTGCATTATTATGTATCAAATTTAAAAATAGTATTCCCAACAGACGAATTTTATATATCATTAAAGGAATTTTTCTAAGAGAAACAACCTCTTTAATATATCTGAACACGTTTTATCGATAAAGATATGATAATCAAGCACAAATTTATTTTATCTATTATAGCCACTAAGCTTACAAAGTAGATACTTTGTAAGGTTATGTCGTCATATAGATCCTATCTAATTAAAAAACAAACAACATACGTACATGGAACAAACATACAATATTGAATCTGGTTCGGCGCGAGAATACTTTCTGACCTATTAAATGTGAAGGTTAACGAATTCACATTAAATTTATGCTCATAAAAACTGGATTTTATTTACAACTCTTGATGTTTTTACACGTCTGCATAAATATATGGAATAATAGCCCAAGAAGACAGGTATACGAATCTGTTATTAATGAATAGTTTTAGACCTTGACGCGTATAAATATAATTATAATGAGTGGGTACAAACAACAGGTTACATATTAAGTTATGGGTTCTAAAATAACGTATTATGTTATTATGTATACAAGCTTTTTTCTGTGGTTTATCGTATATGTACTTAAAATTCTGGGAAAGACGTTTATTATTTATAAATTAGGAGTTATTTATGTGAATAAAAAACGAGTACATTTGGTTTAATTATCATGAATTTACAACTATGAATATTTTTACTTTATAAGTAAGTATAAAAAAGAGTACAACAATTAGTGATAATTGACAATGACAATGAAGATAAGTAATAACCAAAATAAATACAAATTGCTACTTTAGTCAGTACAAGTACAACTAGAAACTGCGAAGTAATGTGCATTGCTGCAATATATTCAAGTATGTATTCGGCAACTCCGTAGGAGTCGGGTCATTGTATGCAAAACCATTTTTTCTACTTATTGGACAAGAAATTCTTTACTGCCTATAAATAGAAAAATGTTGGCCGTAAAATAGTTATCACCTGTAAGTTGTTTTCCAGAAATTTTCCAATTCAATATTCTCAGACGAAATACAATATCGCAGCTGTATATTGTTGCCTTCAGGCTTTATAGTAGATCGAAAACATGCATTTACATAATAAAGTTAAGTGCATGTTTCTGTAAACTAACCTTGCTGAAATGTTTGCAATACACTATCATTGAATATTTAAACAAAATTTTCTGATTATTAAATAACCAGTGTAATGTTTTACATGAACAGCGTTTTTAATTTGATAATTTGTATGGTAGCATATAACAGCAGGGGAATTAGAATTTGGAGAGACGGAGAACCCGATGGCGAAGCCATACGGTTGGACTCTCCATCCATCTTCCAGGCCGAAATAATTGCCATCAGGACCTGCGTAGAGGGCATTTTAAATTGCCCGCAGGTAAATGGATCGGTAGAAATTCTATCTGACAGCCAGGCTGCCTTTAGAGTACTACGGGCTATCAGGGTTGATACAGAGGTGGTACTGGAGTGCCACAGGAAGCTCGAAAAACTGACGGAACATCGCAGCATTACACTGAGACGGGTGCCAAGACACGTAACGAAATACCTGCAAGATAAAATATTCTCTTGGACATTAGGCAACGATTTTTCAGGCAAAATTCTATACCATGGAAAAATGTACCAGAGAATATCGCAATAGATGTGACACAATCAAGCAGCAGTCTAGTGTTAATCTAATGTGCCTAGATTTATAATCAAATAACTACTTAACATATTCAATGCCCACGGTATCGGCGATATAGAGCATGAACTACCTACACAATGTTTTGTCTTTTTTAAGTCTTGGTAATATGGATTAAAATAAAATTTTTATGTTTTGAATGAATGAACCATAAAAAGAAGAAATTGCACATACTTGACGCATTGTGGGCAAATGGCGTCAAAATAGCGTTTCTTTTGTGTACGAAACGAACAATAACATAAATCAAAGTATTGTTTTAATTGAAGCAGTTTTTATAGCCAGAAAAGAAAATGAAACTAACAAGTCTACGATACATTAAATTTTTCATTGAAAACGAGGTACTAAACAAAATCCAGGATCTTCTGGGCACTAGAGATAATAATCTACTAGAACGTGTATTCATCGCATCTTTTTAATAGATTGTAAGATGAGATTTGGTTTGGTAACATGATTATGTAGTCAGGCCTTTCTTAAATTCAATACATTCACCTCCTTCCAAATGGCAATTCATAAAAACACCTCAATAACTTAAGTCCAAAGTAACCAACACAGCTAATATGTATACAGAACATTTAGAGCGACTAAAGCCAGCTAGAAAAGAGATAGATCTAGAGTGGGACGGTTGTAAAACATATACGGAATGATAGTATTTGCTTTTGAAAAAAAAAAAGTTATCACTTCAATGATGGATAATCTTGAGGTAAGATTTTCATTTTTGACAACTAAACATAATAAGAATGAAGTTACTCAGTCAAGGCAGGCAATATCACAGTCTCGCCAAATTAAATCTGGCGTTACCAGCAACAAAATGTGACAAATTATAGATGACATAACATACCTCTAATAAAAATTTATTGGCGTGTTTCTGCGCCATCTAGTGAGATGTGTTATACTAAAAACCGATAAACCTCGAACGCGGGAACTTTGACTTTTAAAGCAAAAACAAATCGTCTTTATATAGTTTCCAAATATTACCTCATATTGTTATAAAAATCATTTTTTAGTGTGCAATAAAATCTGCGACAAACATATTCAAGTTGTGTAATTAAGGTATCATACTCATGGAATGTCATGCAATTGATTTAATGACAATCTGAATATGCTCGATCTCACGGCAGATCCGTTTACACAGATTAAAACTTGGGATTTATGCTTGTAATAAGAGTTGTCCCATTTTTTTGCACACATCTGTACATATATGTACTTGTAATATTTAAACCAAATATTTACTTTTAAAATTGTTTGTGAGTATGAGTCTTCTATAATAATAGTTCACACTATTACTAATTGGCTGCCGCGTTCTAACGAATAGATAATTATCAAAAACAAATTTTTGGAACAGATCTTATATTTACCTATTGGAATGTATCATGCAGTCCATTACGTTTTGTGTAGGTGCTTTAGGCAATCTAAATCTGTATAGAAATTCTGTCACCATCGCATTTTGTGAAATGATTCACTCAACGATGATAAATTCGAGATGGCCATGATGCTTTAACAATAGCATTAATAACATATCGAGTGTCTGACATTATATCCTCAAAGACGTCAAACATTTCTTGAACTACTTTTAAAATTTTCAGGAAATAAAGGCAAATGAAATGTCATTGGTATACATCAAAGTTGGTGTATGTCAGCAGCACAAATGCTAGTTTAATAATCCTAAGCTCAATTATGTCATATTTGATGCTCAAACTTACACTACAATATCTCTCCGGAAGAACATCACAAAAATTATTATACGTACTGCTTTCAAAGACACTTATGACAACATACAAAATAAAAAATGATACCTAAATGTCAGAATGTCATAGTGGCGATAATCTTTTGCTGTTGCAAAAAGTTGTGCCTGCGATGTTTGATGAGATTTCAGTAGGTATAATTAATATAAAATTACAATAACACCCAAAAGGTGCTAGGTAGTGGAGCTGGAAAATGCGTCAGCCGTATTATGTGTAGTGAAAGCGTGAATCACGAATTTCAATGATTCATTTTAGGATCTCCTAATTGTTCAGTTTATAAATATGGTTCTAATGATTATTTATTTATGATCCTCGTATTCACCACATAATTCTAGGTGCGTTGTTTGTTTCTGCTAGTAAATTCACTTTCTGTGAAAACGCGAGTTTTCTCATTATATCTGTAGTTCATCACGGGGAGGGGGATATATTGGTGAGTTGAAATCCCTAAACTAAACAGGAGAAAATGTTATATTATCATCAGTTTATTTCTAGCCTAATGAATTCTATTAAATTATCTTCTGTTTAATTTCTTTAACTAATAAACAAATTGTTCGTTAAATAAAGAAAATTACAAGAAACGTTTATTGCTTCAGGAGAGGTACCGCTCGGGAAGCTTATTAACAACATTTCATTTCATTTTTAAGATTCTATTTGTACAGACGAGTTTGTAACACACAGCAACTACCTCCTACTGCTGATCTAAATTAATTCTACCTTCATACTGGATCATCTTTTTACTTATAATTAGATATCCCTTTGAAAGTTTTCTTGTTATTTGAAAATTAAAGACGAACCGTACCTTCAATGCCAGACTTACGGTAGTTTCAGCATCTTCTTCTTCGCTAATTAGTTAATTAAATACATAGTTACTTCAATGCAATCTCAAATGTACAGAAAGATTCTTTGAAGATCGTGCAATTTAGAAACACTAAACATGTATTTTAATTAAAATCGAAACTTCTTGCGCGAAATCCTATCCAGAAACGAACTAGTAGTGCATGAAAGTCGACATTAAGGAAAGTTGCCCGCGTAGTAGAAACATCGGCCTCGCACGGCAATTTGATTTGTTAACGGCTGTGGTAGTCGTGTAACTTGTAAAACTAGACGGTCGAGAAGACGATTCCAAAATTCTAGATGGAACATCTCCTCCATTCGCGGTACGCACGTGTCCTAACCAAACTATCTTCATTAAGATAACTTTTCTTCCAGGAGCAGAAACTTTTAAACCAAAGCTCTTACCGAGCGGAAAAGGATAGAGTTTACATTATGAATTGAAACAGACAGAGAACAATAGATGCGAGACGACCTAACTAACAGAAACTTTTCCAACACTCAACGACAATGGCTTCAGACCCGGGGAGCGTTGTAATAAATTTGACCAAGTTTCGAAGTCAAGAGACGGTAATTTAGTTCCATTGTTTCATAAATATACATATCTCGCGAATTTCCAACTTCCATAATGTTAAGTATAGAAGCGGAACATCAAAGGGTGTAATACCAATACAACAATAACGCGCGAGTGGAATGACTCATTTCGTCCTGTTCCCTTTTCATTATATAAATATTTATGTAACCACGCGTTTATTGAAACTCACTCGTCGTGTTCCACATTGTACCCTACATACGAAACATTTGAAATCTCATCGAGACTAACTGGTACTATTAAAATTAAAAATAACAGATGAGCGAATTGATTCGGTGTACCAATTTATTTGCGAAAGTTGTTTATCTGATGCGTAAGCAACAGTTATGTAACGGTATTTGGTTTATTAAATTCAGTATTCACGGGAACTATGAAATGCGAACAAAACAACGAACGCAAATGCTAAAGTATTAATTATAGGCCACCTGCGATGTGATATACTAAAAAACATATCCTTGTTTGTTTGATGGTAATTTGAATGTTAAAATAATTTGCTGTATTGGTTAAAAATTTCATTAATCGAATAAATTGATATTATTCATTCCCGGAAGTATAATTTTGGAGTCTCTATTAGTAATACTCTTAAAAAAGCAAATCATTTCTATTAATGAAAATATACACAGGGTAACGGCATGTACATGTCAAAAAAACTGCGACGTCTTGCGTCTGCAAAATCTTCCCAAAACACCATTATTGAGTTTAATCAAGTGTGTAGAAAATGTACTGATCTTTTTTATTTATTCTAATCTGTTTTAGTGATTTTTTGCACGACTAATACTGCCACTATTCTCCTTCTAATTTTTGAAAATAGATTTATCTAGACCAAGTGATGGTTCTGAACAAAGAAAAGTATCTCTATTATCTCCTTCGACTAGTAGGTCAGTTTTTTCATCAGCTTTAATTCCTTGGTAGCTTGTTCTCTTAAGGAAGATACAGCTCGTACCCAAGTCGCAAAAAAGGCCTTTACGACAACTTCATATAATCTTAGCAATCAATATTTAGACTTGTCTAGTTTAACATCGATCGATGGTGGCCAAATAGTTCATTAATGAAAAGTAAACAGATACAAGGTATCAGACCTTGCTCTAAAGTTTACTTCAAAGTGAGTGAGGGTAACAATTTGATGCCCAATCATTAATTCGATTCAATTGAAAACTCTGGCTTTTACGTATGTCCATATCCCTGGCCATTAGCCGCCACAATAATCATTCGGCTAAGTGTGGCCAACGTGTTTAACTATGCTTGTTAGGGCAGTATTAGTGGACTACACTTTCAAAAATACCACCATTAACTTCGATGAATTTTCTAGTTTGCTTGTAAATTACACGTGTGAGTATTTGAAGTTCTTTTTGCTATTTTGTTATAGCAGTAGCAGAATCCAGTCCAATAACACCTGTTTCGTTAACCAACCTCAAAGGCAGCAATCAAGAGGCCTAAAGTTCAGAGATCTCGGTGGTTAATTTTGTCGACCTCCACAACCGATCTAATAGTAAGGAACGGGATTATCAAAATAATTCCGTACAATATCACTAAAATGGACTAGAGCCTCCTCATGGAACCACCTATTTTGTCGTATATCTAAAGGTACATTATCCAGTAGGTCTGTTAGACAACTTTGCAAAAATTGTAGATAACTGTCACCTGTCAAACGATCTTTTAACACAACTGGCTCAAGAAGTTGTGTCTCATTTCACACCATACGCTTAGTTACATCGATTTAATTCCTTCTCGTGTGAATTGTGCTTGATTAGCGTAGAAACTACGATTTTGATTTAACCAATTCGAAAAATGGATCATTAGGACAATATTTTGGACACGCGGACTATGAACAGGGTGGAACCCATTCTTGTGAAGAGTCGTCCACAACGCTGTTATATAAATATTTATGTAATTTATAATCTCACTAACACCAGTCACCCTGTATACTTGGGAGATATGTGAAAGGTAATTGGTGCTATGACTGTTTTATTAATGTGTCTCACCTCTTAAACAGCTTTTATGGATGCATCTGGAGTAGTTTCCTCTTCACACTCTTTCACAAAAACAATCTGATACGTTTTTCGGCACTTTTTGCACATTCTATCCTTTACTAATATGTACTATCTATTAGGTTGGCACTAATCTCACCTCTTAAACACTGACGTGCACCAGACAAATATGAATTGTTTCGTCTATTTTGGCGCACACTGTATGTACGGTTTCAAAAGTTAGAGATAGCATCTTACTCGAGGTAATAAACGTTCGCGTTTATCACGTCAACTAGTCTGTACGTAGGTAAATAAGTACAACATTCACATTAGCCGTTTACGTCGTTAACGACACCTCAATAACGGTTCCAACTTGGATGCATGAGTGGTACCGATTTGGAAATATCCTATTTCCTTCAGATACACGCATTTTAGACATGAATGCAGCGTATATGTGTATATAAATAGTTTTTTTTCTTATGTGAAATGTGAAAGCTGTCGTTTGACGGAAACAAAGCAAGAAATCGTTATATTCGCAACCAGTTCTAAAATTACGAAGATATATCCGAATAATGAAATGCAAACAAACATAATTTCGTAATCGATTGGAAACATATACAAACGTCAATGTTGCTGTTATCTACGAGAGAGCGAGATTGTTTTTTTGTGTAGTTAATGCGTGAATACGTCGAGATCATACGGTCAATATTTATGTTGTAATCACTACAATAACAAATAAATTCCAATAATTATTTTATATCCACAATTACGAACTTTAATACCACAATTTGGACAGATACAATTTCAAGATAACAAAAATTGTTTCAGTGAAATTTATTTATTGTATTAAAGAATTTTATAATATATAAATCAATAAAGGCTATATTATGCTGTGGGTTCATAAGGACGCATCATTCGTAACTTATGATAAGAGATTCTTGCCAATAGACTTGATTTTGAGCTGCTCGTCGGGCTATTTCCATCCAAAGAAAAAGAATATACATATGTATGTAACATCATTTCTAAAGGTTTAGTGATCAAGTCTACATAGAGGTGAGTAGAGCTAAAAGAATCGCCAAAAGAACAACCATCGAAACCATACTGAAAAATCAGAACAGAGAAGTATACGATCAGCTGTACTTCGGAGTTACCAAAGAACGAATATTCTTCAAAAGAAAAAAACCACAAAATTACTGGAGTCACTAATGAATAACCATAACAAACAAACGAGAATAATTGATATCAACAACACAGTAATAAATCTATCCATTAAACAATGCGGTCAGTATTCAAACAAGGGAATGAACTTTAATATATGATCAAAACAGGTAAATGCCTATGGTATTAGATGTAGAGACAAAAGAACAGAAGATAAAGCTCAAGGGGCAGAGCAATATTGGTGGAAAACATGAATGGCAATACCTGCAGAAAAAGCGGGAATAAAAATATGCAAACACAACAACATTTGCACGGTCTCCTCAAGAGTCATAAATCAGATATTCTGCTGAGACCAATTGTTTGCTAGAGATTTTCCATACCATATTTTAGCTAAATTCCTGGTAGACATTATAACTCCTGTAGCAGCCAAGACTCAGTCCACTGTCACGAATACTCAGTATGTTATCGGCCTCTTCAGCAATTTTCTAGCCAAACCTATTCTAGCAATTATAAAATCCAAAACTCTCTAAAGACACCACATTACAAGAACGAACCACCTTCAGTATGGACAAGAGTTCGGTATGACAGTGGAGTCTCCACTTTTCTCGGTATACATTGAAGTGCTATAAAAATGGCCTATCAATACATGCAACATTAATCCGACGTTTTGGTTAAGATATAAGTAGTCGACACGTTTATCATATGGCCAAATGGTAAGGACACTGAAGGACCCATCAAATTCCATCAAAATTTCCTTCCTGTATGTCCTATTGAACAGAAGTAGTGATGTAATACTAAAGACCTACTCACACAGGATAATATGTACTTGTACATCAACTTTCACTATCCAGCCAGATATTTATATGACGGAAATCCAGTCATTTGCTCGGATGAAAGTGATAAGGAGGAGGAATATTGTAGCATCTCTGATACACGAAAAGCAAACAAATATGTAAACAGAACGTTGTCCGAGGCAACAGAGAACAGTGTAAGTCGAACAACTCATAGTGCAGAAGAACCCAAAGCATGTAGAACAGTTCAACCGTAATGCAGTAATGACTCAAAGAGGCAATTAATAGAATGTCAGAACAGTTACCATAACAACCAATACCATCAGACCAATCATCACAAAGGTAAAGCTCGACAATAAAGATCAACAAACAACGAGCTGCATATACAAGGCATCCTGTGAACACTGAAAGACCTCTAAAGGTAAGGATTACCAAAGATTGATCCATTTAAGGTAAACAGACTAATCAAACTTGGCGCTACATGCTTGAGAAGAAAGCCATAAGATTGCATGGGAACAAACAACAATCCTACCGAAGGAGAGTTATAGTATGAAAAGAAAGTTACAGGCAGCGGCACAGCATATATGACCAAATCAAAAAAAATCCTGATCCATATGTATCACCATGCTCCATGCTGGGCAAAAAATGGGATTAGAAAATGACTTTTAAACGAGAATTGTTTCTCTCATTCAGCTATTACATTAGAGACTCTAAAGAATGCCCTAAAGTATATATTCTATTTTTATGGAGATAATGTCTTGTTGTTTCACATGTGGTATAGGATCTACTTTTTCTTTATTTGTTATTACGGTGTACTTCATAGCGGATACGTTTGGAGTATGTGTGGATATGAAATTCATTCTCCTGACATCAGTAGCAAGTGGGATCAACCACAATCTTCAAATAGCACAATTGCTTCTGGTAATATTAATGCTAGTTATTTATCTCTGATTCTTTCTACTAATGGAAGGTGCTGCAGGATAGTCACTGCTTTAGAAACTTAATAGTGTCTTCTCAGTTATCCTCTGCCTGCAGTCGCAGGGCCTTTACGATGAAATTGTGGTTATTTCTACATAATCTATAGCTGTAGCTAGTCTCATTATTATTAGTCATACCCAAAATTATCATCTGCAAAAAGTATTAATTAATAAATTAAATTCACTAACCAATGCATCTTTACTAACAACTTTGCAATAGATAATTCTTCAATAAATACAAAAGAACATAATGGCCAATTTTATGAGACGTTGTATTTGAAAGTACCTTATTTAGAACGTGTGTCAGCATAACTTCACTGCATGTATATTTTTATATTGCCTTTTATATTATACGGCAATTATCTCGAGAGCCCTCATAACAATACCTCCTTATTAAGATAATTTTCGTTAACACCTGATGAAATCAATTAATAATAATTGCAAATAACCAACAGTTAGGAAAGATTTCAGGCAACGAATTAACGAAATAAATCATGACTTGGATGAAAATAGGTTTTGACCTAAATTAAAACTCCATCCAAACCTATAAAACTAGACGTGTAAACGGTTATAAATGTAGACAGAGTATAACGATTATCAACATCACACATTCGTTTACAAATCGAGATTGTGACACGTTCAAATATTTGTTGTGAAATTCCCGGTACGAGGTGTTGATCAGATATGAATATAAGTTGACATTTGTGCAAACAATTGATAACGCGATAACCTTCTGCTATCGTAAATCTCGAACATAATCCCACGAATTTTTTAAATATTGATTTGGATAAGCGTTGTATTACATGCAGGTTTATTTTTGGTTATCGTTTCATCTACAAATACATTGAAGCAAATTGTGCGTAGGAAACAAGATGTGGTGATGAATATTTGCAGTTTTTTTTTGATTAGGTAGAAAGAGAAGTACTGCAAATGAAATTTGGTCGGTATATATAAAATTTCTCTAGAATAATTATGGAAAAGAAGAAGCTGCCGCCATGATAACAGATCATAGACTGTAGTGAACAACTTTTTGAACCGTGGGAGTGAAAATTATGGAAAAATAGAGTGATCGGGACATTATCAGTTACTAGAACTTTTTCATCAAAAATTATGAATAAATTTAGATTGGGCTAACACAAAAAAATCAAAAATGCCTACTGTAACCGACTTTGAAAAATTTCAGAGAAGGGATTGAAATATCTGATCTAAGAGTTTCATGTGATAGTCATTTAAATTGGCCGCCAAACTGTTAATAACAATGTCACAGTTGTAGCTAAAACTTTTTAAAATGGAATAGCGAGGAATGTTAGCAAAATGCCTGAATCTGGGGTAACCGGCAAAATATTATTTTTGAAAAAAACATCTTCGTTCAAAAAGTTATCACGCTACTTAAAATGTGATAGAAGGGATATATTTGAGAACATAGTATCTGAATCTATAAGAGTTTCCATGAGGAACACTTTTGATGAAGCATCAGATAGGAATTTCAAATTGGAAATACAATCACTTTCTCGTAAATAAAAGTTTTTAGTTTTCAATCAGATAATTTATTTCCAAAAACTGAAAGCTTTTCTATATATAATAAAAAATAAATGCTGTGATGTGGTGATTTAATCTATCCAAAGCTTTAGAGAAGTTTAGAGTGTTTACTATGATATCCTTTTCCGCGTAAAAGGCAAAAATAAGTTAACTGCTGTCTTTCGATACTGAAGTCACTAGAACTGAAACCAGATCTAAAACTCAAGGAAAGGAATTATGTTGGATTTCGCAAGGTGAGACCTCAAGTGTCATTCAGCGTCGTTAAAAAGTTCAGTGTCGCTAAAAATTTCGCGTCTACTTTTCAAAATGGAAGAAATTAGTAGACAAATAAAAGAAAGTTTGTTTTATTTTAAGTTTATTTTATTAATAATAGACGAAATCTCTTCTTTCAGAACGTCAATAAGTAAAAATATGTCAACTCAAAAATATGTTAATATGATAGCCTGATAGCTGTACGATACACTTCTTCAGAAAATCACAAGTATTTGCATTATCTGGTTATCTATTGACAAATTTCAATTTGTACAAGGCTTTTATGGTGACAAGTTTCAAGATAATTCAGATTAGACAAGTCCCTGTTGTATAAACTGTATTTAGGAATAACCAATTTTGGCATGCATACTAATCTAATGTAATTGTGAAGAAAAAGCTTTCAAAATAATAAAGAGTCTATTCTATTGTCTACTTTTCTTGGCACTACTTTAGGAATGCTTCGGCAGAAGATCTCAAAAATCCATACTGGTTTAAAGAGTGCAATTATTGCTTTGTTTTTATTTCAGAGTTGAACTGAGCCCTTTAATTCTTCGGTCCTCTAATTTGCGGTACCTCCTCCGTTGATTGAGAGTATTAACATTTTTGTTGACGGCACGAATATTTAAGTTTGAATATTTAAGTTTGTCTGTACAATGTCTGTATTTGTTTGGATATAAATAAATTTGTAAAAGGGGCAAAACAACGACTGGAGTTCAAGTGATGCCTTACATAGCAGAGAGTCTGCATGACCTGGCAGTATGAGTATTTTATTGGCTAGAATATTGAGCTTCATCCGATTGGTTTCAAAGAAAATTGACCATAATATCCCCATAGATTAGCAGAATGGGTATCAGGAATGTTGTCTATATGAAGAACTTATGGCCACGTCAATATATTAATAAAAACAGAACTAAAGTTTCTAAACACGAACAAGTGTCAAATATAACTGGTAGACAAAAAGGCCTCAAAATAGAGCCTTGTAGAGTGTTAGAAAAGCGATCGTTTGTTGTTTTTTTTGTATTTTATCATATAATTATGTAATTCCCAAAAATGACGGTTTCCCAATATATAATGGATAGATGTTAAGATGTAGTGATTTAAGCTATCCAAAGTTTTAGTGAAATTCAGAAGGACTACAATAGTACCGCGTTCCACGTCGGAGGCAAATACTTTACGCTGGACATCCAGGGCAGATGTATATGCTATTCAGCAGAGCATCCAATTTACGAGAGACCTATATAGAATGACAATATTGTCTTCATCTTATATAGAAACTCAAAGTACAAGACGGATTTAAGCGCTTTCGTGGTTGTTTTGATTTCACCAGTTAGTCAGGAATTGGAATGTCGTAAAGCGCCCCTGCAATTAAATTGATCCTTTTGTTTGGATAAATGATTGGTATAAACGCGTGTTTCCAGCCTTTCAAAAAAGGACCTTCAAGAGAAGTATGGTGTTGGTGATGTTTACCAAGCAGAAAATGATTTCGTTCAGCAGCTCCTTATCGTAATCAACAATTTCTATATAAACAGGAGTTTGTAGTCCATGACAGCAATGTTAAATAAGTTGTTGAGCAAAGAGATATCAGTCGCACGTACACATGTAAAAAAAACAACTTTTCGTGTTTATTTGATCATAACAAACCGTTAAATCTACATAAATAGTATTGTAGTATTTATTTTCCCCGAATGACATATAATAGGATTACAAGATTATTATTAAATACACGCCTACATCATTAAATACGGATTAAATATATAAAAAACTAATTGATTACCTATAAATATTTCTACAAAATAAAACGTTCCTAAAATTTAATTAAACAATATCTGCTGAATTCATCATCCGGATATTTTTAGTCTATTACATAAACCAAACTTCGCCGTTTTGCAACTACTTGTAAATTTATAACTGTGCGCCTGAAG
Source organism: Holotrichia oblita (assembly GCA_023690525.1). Classification (NCBI taxonomy): domain Eukaryota; kingdom Metazoa; phylum Arthropoda; class Insecta; order Coleoptera; family Scarabaeidae; genus Holotrichia; species Holotrichia oblita. The sequence goes on from CM043020.1 coordinate 22,943,354, forward strand.
CGCCCACGTTAGAATCTATAACACTAGCTCAACAGAGATTACCGTAAAGTAAAATAGAGCATAAATATTCGTTGTAGAATATGTTGTGATACTGTCAGATATTTGGCAGTTTATATTAGAAGCTTGTATATGAACGTACGTGGAAAGAATTCCGTTTAAAATTGTTTGGACGTCCAAAATATTATGTGCCAAATTAAACACCGCGAGCACATTTTATTTAAAGGAAGCCGCGATAAAAATAACATTTCAGAAAAGCGCTCCGGAGTTGAATGAGTTGTCTCTAAAAATACGTACATACATAATAGAAGATAGACCTACTTAAAATTTAATTCTCAATCAAGAAGTTGTCGATGAAAATGTCAAATAAAAGTCTGTGAACAGATGTAGGTGTAATTGGTTCAAATATTGTACTGAGATATAAATTACTGAAGATTTTGATAGTTTTATTTCGATTTTTTTCCAATTGACTTGTGTTTGAAATGGTTCTTGGTACAGGATGCAAAATCATTGTTTCCGTTTGTTAATAGCCTATTCAATTTAATGCGGTTATTTATTTGCCTAACACTGTTACTGTGATTAGTATGGAATGCAAAGTAGTTTTATGGAACATAAACCAATCAACTTCATTCGGGATAATATCTAAATGAGGGAAGGCAGAAAATAAGAACAGAAATTGTTCTAGGCGATTGTTTAAAAGGTAAGAATAAGACGAAATTGTAGAAGCATTGGGACATTGAAAGGATGGCTCAGGATAAAATCAGATTTAACACACCCATTAGAAGGACCATATTACGACCGTTTCCTATATGTCATGTTTAATTCCATAATAACATTGCTAAAATGATTCCCACACTTAATCTAATAAAGAAATTTTGATTTCTATAAACTCACAACTAACGTGTCTTTCATCATATAGATAGATAATCAACATTATATTTGTAGATCATTAAAAATAATTTAACAATCCAAACATGACATTTTATTTTGCAATATCTAAAACAAACAAAATGGCAACATATATGACAACTTCATTTACATAATACACACTTGCTTAAAACAGGAAATGACAGTTTTTATTTTCAACCGTTGAATAATAAATAATAAAAATGCTCAGAATGACTTATACTTTTTTCTACGGTCTATTTACATATGTGATAGGTATATACATACGTACAGTTATTACTTATTACTTTCCAACAGTTATGTGGCTCATTTACATACATACTAAATACATTTATGTATGTAGAACACACCCACCTTAGCGTTTGTTATTTGCATGCTTTTATAAGTCAACGTACACTTGATGACATAATGGCTTTAAAAAAATTCATCGCAGAAACTAATAATTAGGTAACGCGAGAATTTTAATTCGTAATAATTAAAATGCGAGAAATTATGAAGTAATGGGTTGCGCTATAACAGCAATTAAGTTAAAATGCTTTTAATGCTTTAAAAAGGACTCTCCGACGATACACATAATAATTAGCTATTTGATTTGTTAAGAATTTAACTTATATGTATTTTAGTTTTCTAAAAAAAAAACAGACACTAATAACTACTCCTAAAAATATTAAAAAAAAAACCTCTTTAATGATTAATGTGGTTTGATTACATCCCTCCATCTTTCTCCTTACATTTATCCATAACAATACGTAACACTAGTCAACGGTAATTTTGTATTTCTCACTTCCACATAATGACATTTATTACTTGACATTTTATAGTAACCAAAGTTTATAACCCCGAAATGACACTACAACATAAACAGAAATAAATAATTCATTTAATATTGAAAAGATATTGTTCATTTATATTTAAACATAACCCAACTCTTCTTCGTAATCCATCCAAAACTGTATGCAACATCTCCTCACACTTTTCTGTTAACGATTTTTAATCACTTCCAGATTATGTATTAGCATTGAAAGAAATTGGAATTTTTGATGTGTGGTCATACAAAAAAAATCGTACATGTTTAAATCGCAAGACTTATGTAGTTGGATATCGGATTTCAGTGTTCCTGCTTATTATCAAAAAATTCTCTCAGATATTGAAATGTTTCTATGGTCGTACGTTCTGTTCTACCATCTTTCTGGAAATACCCATTTTGTAATTCTTCATCGTAGAGTTGATTTATAAACGGACCGAGTATTTCATTGTGATATCGTGTAGCAGTTAAGTGTGTCTTAAAAAAAATTGGACCCAGCAATCTTCTTCGACATATTCCAACCCAAACACCAACGTTTTGGGGATACAACGGTTTTTCAAAAAAATGAGAATTAATCGATGACCACAACCTCATATTTTGTGAATTTACATTTCCAGAAAGATAAAACCCAGCCTCCGCTGAGAAAGAAAAAACATGTTAAGGATATCCTCATTGTTTAGATTATTTTGGTACCATTGACAAAATTCTACTCGTCTGGGATAATATACTAGAAGAATCTCACGAAAACATTTTAGCTTACAGGCATGATAGTGTAGATACTTTTCTTTAAAATGAGTTGGTATGTGCCACAGGACAGATTTGTGTTTGTTGGGCCATTGCTGAAATGAAAGTTTTTGGATTTTCATCAATAATATGCTGAATGGCTTCAATATTTTCAGTTGTACGTTTAGATGGCCGGCGACTACCAGTTTTTTGACCGACGTTACCAGTTTCCCTGAATAACTGCAAAGATCTTGTCCAAGTATTGTAAAAATCATTGTAGTCATTTAATAAACGTTAAGAAATATTTGATTAAACAGCTTTTATGGATGCATCTGGAGTAGTTTCCTCTTCACACTCTTTCACAAAAACAATCTGATACGTTTTTCGGCACTTTTTGCACATTCTATCCTTTACAAATATGTACTATCTATTAGGTTGGCACTAATCTCACCTCTTAAACACTGACGTGCACCAGACAAATATGAATTGTTTCGTCTATTTTGGCGCACACTGTATGTACGGTTTCAAAAGTTAGAGATAGCATCTTACTCGAGGTAATAAACGTTCGCGTTTATCACGTCAACTAGTCTGTACGTAGGTAAATAAGTACAACATTCACATTAGCCGTTTACGTCGTTAACGACACCTCAATAACGGTTCCAACTTGGATGCATGAGTGGTACCGATTTGGAAATATCCTATTTCCTTCAGATACACGCATTTTAGACATGAATGCAGCGTATATGTGTATATAAATAGTTTTTTTTCTTATGTGAAATGTGAAAGCTGTCGTTTGACGGAAACAAAGCAAGAAATCGTTATATTCGCAACCAGTTCTAAAATTACGAAGATATATCCGAATAATGAAATGCAAACAAACATAATTTCGTAATCGATTGGAAACATATACAAACGTCAATGTTGCTGTTATCTACGAGAGAGCGAGATTGTTTTTTTGTGTAGTTAATGCGTGAATACGTCGAGATCATACGGTCAATATTTATGTTGTAATCAGTACAATAACAAATAAATTCCAATAATTATTTTATATCCACAATTACGAACTTTAATACCACAATTTGGACAGATACAATTTCAAGATAACAAAAATTGTTTCAGTGAAATTTATTTATTGTATTAAAGAATTTCATAATATATAAATCAATAAAGGCTATATTATGCTGTGGGTTCATAAGGACGCATCATTCGTAACTTATGATAAGAGATTCTTGCCAATAGACTTGATTTTGAGCTGCTCGTCGGGCTATTTCCATCCAAAGAAAAAGAATATACATATGTATGTAACATCATTTCTAAAGGTTTAGTGATCAAGTCTACATAGAGGTGAGTAGAGCTAAAAGAATCGCCAAAAGAACAACCATCGAAACCATACTGAAAAATCAGAACAGAGAAGTATACGATCAGCTGTACTTCGGAGTTACCAAAGAACGAATATTCTTCAAAAGAAAAAAACCACAAAATTACTGGAGTCACTAATGAATAACCATAACAAACAAACGAGAATAATTGATATCAACAACACAGTAATAAATCTATCCATTAAACAATGCGGTCAGTATTCAAACAAGGGAATGAACTTTAATATATGATCAAAACAGGTAAATGCCTATGGTATTAGATGTAGAGACAAAAGAACAGAAGATAAAGCTCAAGGGGCAGAGCAATATTGGTGGAAAACATGAATGGCAATACCTGCAGAAAAAGCGGGAATAAAAATATGCAAACACAACAACATTTGCACGGTCTCCTCAAGAGTCATAAATCAGATATTCTGCTGAGACCAATTGTTTGCTAGAGATTTTCCATACCATATTTTAGCTAAATTCCTGGTAGACATTATAACTCCTGTAGCAGCCAAGACTCAGTCCACTGTCACGAATACTCAGTATGTTATCGGCCTCTTCAGCAATTTTCTAGCCAAACCTATTCTAGCAATTATAAAATCCAAAACTCTCTAAAGACACCACATTACAAGAACGAACCACCTTCAGTATGGACAAGAGTTCGGTATGACAGTGGAGTCTCCACTTTTCTCGGTATACATTGAAGTGCTATAAAAATGGCCTATCAATACATGCAACATTAATCCGACGTTTTGGTTAAGATATAAGTAGTCGACACGTTTATCATATGGCCAAATGGTAAGGACACTGAAGGACCCATCAAATTCCATCAAAATTTCCTTCCTGTATGTCCTATTGAACAGAAGTAGTGATGTAATACTAAAGACCTACTCACACAGGATAATATGTACTTGTACATCAACTTTCACTATCCAGCCAGATATTTATATGACGGAAATCCAGTCATTTGCTCGGATGAAAGTGATAAGGAGGAGGAATATTGTAGCATCTCTGATACACGGAAAGCAAACAAATATGTAAACAGAACGTTATCTGAGGCAACAGAGAACAGTGTAAGTCGAACAACTCATAGTGCAGAAGAACCCAAAGCATGTAGAACAGTTCAACCGTAATGCAGTAATGACTCAAAGAGGCAATTAATAGAATGTCAGAACAGTTACCATAACAACCAATACCATCAGACCAATCATCACAAAGGTAAAGCTCGACAATAAAGATCAACAAACAACGAGCTGCATATACAAGGCATCCTGTGAACACTGAAAGACCTCTAAAGGTAAGGATTACCAAAGATTGATCCATTTAAGGTAAACAGACTAATCAAACTTGGCGCTACATGCTTGAGAAGAAAGCCATAAGATTGCATGGGAACAAACAACAATCCTACCGAAGGAGAGTTATAGTATGAAAAGAAAGTTACAGGCAGCGGCACAGCATATATGACCAAATCAAAAAAAATCCTGATCCATATGTATCACCATGCTCCATGCGGGGCAAAAAATGGGATTAGAAAATGATCTTTAAACGAGAATTGTTTCTCTCATTCAGCCATTACATTAGAGACTCTAAAGAATGCCCTAAAGTATATATTCTATTTTTATGGAGATAATGTCTTGTTGTTTCATAGCGGATGTTTGGTATAGGATCTACTTTTTCTTTATTTGTTATTATGGTGTACTTCATAGCGGATACGTTAGTATTAATTAATAAATTAAATTAAACCAATGCATCTTTACTAACAACTTTGCAATAGATAATTCTTCAATAAATAATTCTTCAAAAGAATATAATGGCCAATTTTATGAGACGTTGTATTTGAAAGTACCTTATTTAGAACGTGTGTCAGCATAACTTCACTGCATGTATATTTTTATATTGCCTTTTATATTATACGGCAATTATCTCGAGAGCCCTCATAACAATACCTCCTTATTAAGATAATTTTCGTTAACACCTGACGAAATCAATTAATAATAATTGCAAATAACCAACAGTTAGGAAAGATTTCAGGCAACGAATTAACGAAATAAATCATGACTTGGATGAAAATAGGTTTTGACCTAAATTAAAACTCCATCCAAACCTATAAAACTAGACGTGTAAACGGTTATAAATGTAGACAGAGTATAACGATTATCAACATCACACATTCGTTTACAAATCGAGATTGTGACACGTTCAAATATTTGTTGTGAAATTCCCGGTACGAGGTGTTGATCAGATATGAATATAAGTTGACATTTGTGCAAACAATTGATAACGCGATAACCTTCTGCTATCGTAAATCTCGAACATAATCCCACGAATTTTTTAAATATTGATTTGGATAAGCGTTGTATTACATGCAGGTTTATTTTTGGTTATCGTTTCATCTACAAATACATTGAAGCAAATTGTGCGTAGGAAACAAGATGTGGTGATGAATACTTTTCAGTTTCTTTTTTGATTAGGTAGAAAGAGAAGTACTGCAAATGAAATTTGGTCGGTATATATAAAATTTCTCTAGAATAATTATGGAAAAGAAGAAGCTGCCGCCATGATAACAGATCATAGACTGTAGTGAACAACTTTTTGAACCGTGGGAGTGAAAATTATGGAAAAATAGAGTGATCGGGACATTATCAGTTACTAGAACTTTTTCATCAAAAATTATGAGGTGAATAAATTTAGATTGTCACCCAAAATTGAGCTAACACAAAAAAATCAAAAATGCCTACTGTAACCGACTTTGAAAGTTTTTGAAGTTTCAGAGAAGGGATATTTGGAAATATCTGATCTAAGAGTTTCATGTGATAGTCATTTCAAATTGGCCGCCAAACTGTTAATAACAATGTCACAGTTGTAGCTAAAACTTTTTTAAAATGGATGTTGTGATAGCGAGGAATGTTAGCAAAATCTTTCCTATGAATCAATGAATATTATGTATGGGGCCTAATTGTATTCATACAATGTACAAAAACGATACAAAATATTATTTTGTGGAAAAAAAACATCTTCGTTCAAGTTTAGCTTAAAGTTATCACGCTACTTAAAATGTGATAGAAGCTATCGGTTAAGAGAGTTTTAGCGATATAATGAGAATGCATAAGAGAACATAGTATCCTGAATCTATAAAGAGTTTGGTCTCATCCATGAGGAACACTTTTCACAGACTCTTTTCTTTCTATCCAAATATTCTTAATGAATGCATCAGATAGGAAGGTCTTAAAATCAAACCCTGTAGAGTTCCAGAAATACAATCACTTTCTCGTGAATAAAAGTTTTTAGTTTTCAATCAGATAATTTATTTCCAAAAACTGAAAGCTTTTCTATATATAATAAAAAATAAATGCTGTGATGTGGTGATTTAATCTATCCAAAGCTTTAGAGAAGTTTAGAGCGTTCACTATGATACCCTTTTCCGCGTAAAAGGCAAAAATAAGTTAACTGCTGTCTTTCGATACTGAAGTCACTAGAACTGAAACCAGATCTAAAACTCAAGGAAAGGAATTATGTTGGATTTCGCAAGGTGAGACCTCAAGTGTCATTCAGCGTCGTTAAAAAGTTCAGTGTCGCTAAAAATTTCGCGTCTACTTTTCAAAATGGAAGAAATTAGTAGACAAATAAAAGAAAGTTTGTTTTATTTTAAGTTTATTTTATTAATAATAGACGACATCTCTTCTTTCGGAACGTCAATAAGTAAAAATATGTCAACTCAAAAATATGTTAATATGATAGCCTGATAGCTGTACGATACACTTCTTCAGAAAATCACAAGTATTTGCATTATCTGGTTATCTATTGACAAATTTCAATTTGTACAAGGCTTTTATGGTGACAAGTTTCAAGATAATTCAGATTAGACAAGTCCCTGTTGTATACACTGTATTTAGGAATAACCAATTTTGGCATGCATACTAATCTAATGTAATTGTGAAGAAAAAGCTTTCAAAATAAGTAAAGAGTCTATTCTATTGTCTACTTTTCTTTGCACTACTTTAGGAATGCTTCGGCAGAAGATCTCAAAAATCCATACTGGTTTAAAGAGTGCAATTATTGCTTTGTTTTTATTTCAGAGTTGAACTGAGCCCTTTAATTCTTCGGTCCTCTAATTTGCGGTACCTCCTCCGTTGATTGAGAGTATTAACATTTTTGTTGACGGCACGAATATTTAAGTTTGTCTATGTATTTGTTTGGATATAAATAAATTTGTAAAAGGGGCAAAACAACGACTGGAGTTCAAGTGATGCCTTACATAGCAGAGAGTCTGCATGACCTGGCAGTATGAGTATTTTATTGGCTAGAATATTGAGCTTCATCCGATTGGTTTCAAAGAAAATTGACCATAATATCCCCATAGATTAGCAGAATGGGTATCAGGAATGTTGTCTATATGAAGAACTTATGGCCACGTCAATATATTAATAAAAACAGAACTAAAGTTTCTAAACACGAACAAGTGTCAAATATAACTGGTAGACAAAAAGGTCTCAAAATAGAGCCTTGTAGAGTGTTAGAAAAGCGATCGTTTGTTGTTTTTTTTGTATTTTATCATATAATTATGTAATTCCCAAAAATGACGGTTTCCCAATATATAATGGATAGATGTTAAGATGTAGTGATTTAAGCTATCCAAAGTTTTAGTGAAATTCAGAAGGACTACAATAGTACCGCGTTCCACGTCGGAGGCAAATACTTTACGCTGGACATCCAGGGCAGATGTATATGCTATTCAGCAGAGCATCCAATTTACGAGAGACCTATATAGAATGACAATATTGTCTTCATCTTATATAGAAACTCAAAGTACAAGACGGATTTAAGCGCTTTCGTGGTTGTTTTGATTTCACCAGTTAGTCAGGAATTGGAATGTCGTAAAGCGCCCCTGCAATTAAATTGATCCTTTTGTTTGGATAAATGATTGGTATAAACGCGTGTTTCCAGCCTTTCAAAAAGGACCTTCAAGAGAAGTATGGTGTTGGTGATGTTTACCAAGCAGAAAATGATTTCGTTCAGCAGCTCCTTATCGTAATCAACAATTTCTATATAAACAGGAGTTTGTAGTCCATGACAGCAATGTTAAATAAGTTGTTGAGCAAAGAGATATCAGTCGCACGTACACATGTAAAAAAAACAACTTTTCGTGTTTATTTGATCATAACAAACCGTTAAATCTACATAAATAGTATTGTAGTATTTATTTTCCCCGAATGACATATAATAGGATTACAAGATTATTATTAAATACACGCCTACATCATTAAATACGGATTAAATATATAAAAAACTAATTGATTACCTATAAATATTTCTACAAAATAAAACGTTCCTAAAATTTAATTAAACAATATCTGCTGAATTCATCATCCGGATATTTTTAGTCTATTACATAAACCAAACTTCGCCGTTTTGCAACTACTTGTAAATTTATAACTGTGCGCCTGAAGCGCCCACGTTAGAATCTATAACACTAGCTCAACAGAGATTACCGTAAAGTAAAATAGAGCATAAATATTCGTTGTAGAATATGTTGTGATACTGTCAGATATTTGGCAGTTTATATTAGAAGCTTGTATATGAACGTACGTGGAAAGAATTCCGTTTAAAATTGTTTGGACGTCCAAAATATTATGTGCCAAATTAAACACCGCGAGCACATTTTATTTAAAGGGAAGCCGCGATAAAAATAACATTTCAGAGAAGCGCTCCGGAGTTGAATGAGTTGTCTCTAAAAATACGTACATACATAATAGAAGATAGACCTACTTAAAATTTAATTCTCAATCAAGAAGTTGTCGATGAAAATGTCAAATAAAAGTCTGTGAACAGGTGTAGGTGTAATTGGTTCAAATATTGTACTGAGATATAAATTACTGAAGATTTTGATAGTTTTATTTCGATTTTTTCTAACTGACTTGTGTTTGAAATGGTTCTTGGTACAGGATGTAAAATCATTGTTTCCGTTTGTTAATAGCCTATTCAATTTAATGCGGTTATTTATTTGCCTAACACTGTTACTGTGATTAGTATGGAATGCAAAGTAGTTTTATGTAACATAAACCAATCAACTTCATTCGGGATAATATCTAAATGAGGGAAGGCAGAAAATAAGAACAGAAATTGTTCTAGGCGATTGTTTAAAAGGTAAGAATAAGACGAAATTGTAGAAGCATTGGGACATTGAAAGGATGGCTCAGGATAAAATCAGATTTAACACACCCATTAGAAGGACCATATTACGACCGTTTCCTATATGTCATGTTTAATTCCATAATAACATTGCTAAAATGATTCCCACACTTAATCTAATAAAGAAATTTTGATTTCTATAAACTCACAACTAACGTGTCTTTCATCATATAGATAGATAATCAACATTATATTTGTAGATCATTAAAAATAATTTAACAATCCAAACATGACATTTTATTTGCAATATCTAAAACAAACAAAATGGCAACATATATGACAACTTCATTTACATAATACACACTTGCTTAAAACAGGAAATGACAGTTTTTATTTTCAACCGTTGAATAATAAATAATAAAAATGCTCAGAATGACTTATACTTTTTTCTACGGTCTATTTACATATGTGATAGGTATATACATACGTACAGTTATTACTTATTACTTTCCAACAGTTATGTGGCTCATTTACATACATACTAAATACATTTATGTATGTAGAACACACCCACCTTAGCGTTTGTTATTTGCATGCTTTTATAAGTCAACGTACACTTGATGACATAATGGCTTTAAAAAAATTCATCGCAGAAACTAATAATTAGGTAACGCGAGAATTTTAATTCGTAATAATTAAAATGCGAGAAATTATGAAGTAATGGGTTGCGCTATAACAGCAATTAAGTTAAAATGCTTTTAATGCTTTAAAAAGGACTCTCCGACGATACACATAATAATTAGCTATTTGATTTGTTAAGAATTTAACTTATATGTATTTTAGTTTTCTAAAAAAAAAAAAACAGACACTAATAACTACTCCTAAAAATATTAAAAAAAAACCTCTTTAATGATTAATGTGGTTTGATTACATCCCTCCATCTTTCTCCTTACATTTATCCATAACAATACGTAACACTAGTCAACGGTAATTTTGTATTTCTCACTTCCACATAATGACATTTATTACTTGACATTTTATAGTAACCAAAGTTTATAATCCCGAAATGACACTACAACATAAACAGAAATAAATAATTCATTTAATATTGAAAAGATATTGTTCATTTATATTTAAACATAACCCAACTCTTCTTCGTAATCCATCAAAAATTGTATGCAACATCTCCTCACACTTTTCTGTTATGCGATTTTTCAACTCTTCCAGATTATGTATTAGCATTGAAAGAAATTGGAATTTTTGATGTGTGGCCATACAAAAAAAAATCGTACATGTTTAAATCGCAAGACCTACATATGTAGTTGGATATCGGATTTCAGTGTTCCTGCTTATTATTCTGTCATCAAAAAATTCTCTCAGATATTGAAATGTTTCTATGGTCGTACGTTCTGTTCTACCATCTTTCTGGAAATACCCATTTTGTAATTCTTCATCGTAGAGTTGATTTATAAACGGACCGAGTATTTCATTGTGATATCGTGTAGCAGTTAAGTGTGTCTTAACAAAAATTGGACCCAGCAATCTTCTTCGACATATTCCAACCCAAACACCAACGTTTTGGGGATACAACGGTTTTTCAAAAAAATGAGAATTAATCGATGACCACAACCTCATATTTTGTGAATTTACATTTCCAGAAAGATAAAACCCAGCCTCCGCTGAGAAAGAAAAAACATGTTAAGGATATCCTCATTGTTTAGATTATTTTGGTACCATTGACAAAATTCTACTCGTCTGGGATAATATACTAGAAGAATCTCACGAAAACATTTTAGCTTACAGGCATGATAGTGTAGATACTTTTCTTTAAAATGAGTTGGTATGTGCCACAGGACAGATTTGTGTTTGTTGGGCCATTGCTGAAATGAAAGTTTTTGGATTTTCATCAATAATATGCTGAATGGCTTCAATATTTTCAGTTGTACGTTTAGATGGCCGGCGACTACCAGTTTTTTGACCGACGTTACCAGTTTCCCTGAATAACTGCAAAGATCTTGTCCAAGTATTGTAAAAATCATTGTAGTCATTTAATAAACGTTAAGAAATATTTGACACAAACGTGGTTCAGATTGAATGTCAAGTAATGAATGTCATTATGTGAAACTGGCTAAAGTAACAATCCATTCACATTGTCTACGCTAATTATCATTTTTCTCGATGTATGTTTATTAAACAGTATATGTTTTGGTGTGTAGAATCTATTTTTCCTTTTGTTGTTTAGATGTTTGATGTGTCAATTTTTGTTGTTGTGGGTAGTACAAGTGTGTTAGAGAATCTACAAATCGTCACTAGATGATAGACGTGGGAAAGATTGTACCTCACTAAATGGAAAGACAATCTAGATTGCCAAAGAGATTTTATGATCGATGACATGATGCAACATATATCCCTGATTTACTTAAGAATACATATAAATTGTCGTCTTGGCGATTAAGACAAAAAACCTCATACTGCCTGCATCACCTGTACTACTATTTCAACTGAATGGATGAGAGGAAAACAGCGAACCATGCGATTCGCTGTTCCTAAGGTGTGATATATACTTAAAGACCATGTTTCAGTTCAGTTCACTTTTATTTTTGCCTAGAAAAAACAAAATATCCAAATATATCTACCACTCATTTGTTCTATAATGGAAGATTGTCTATTCTTGTTTATAAGTTGCTATCACGGGATCAACTCCAACGTAAAGTAAATAGGAAGGTGCTAAGATATAGAAGAGTACTGTTCTCCATTTTTTTGACACTTCTTTAATGAAAAGGAATCGAACGATTTCGATCGCGATCTAAAACTTTCGGAATAGCAACCTGAACTCTTGAGGTCGCAACTGCAACAACGGAACCTACTAGCTCCAGGAACAAAATTTTTCTGTCCTAAATCAAAACGCCCTTCCTGCGTTCACTATCTTGATATGCAGAATTCAATGTGTGCATACAGAGATGGTCAATGGTGTAATGTAGTAAAATCAGCTTGCTGCCAGAGGCAATTAAACAGAAACACCGTGAATGACAACTTTGTTGTGATTTGAAAATGGTGGCACTTCTGATAGGTTTACAGAGCAAGTTCACGAAATACGAAGTATCTCAGAGATCCACTATACAGCCAAACAATGATCTACAAGGAAATCATATGATACTAGAAAAAACTATGAAAATTTATTTTGCATAAGCTTCATGTCAAGTTTGACTTTATGAAGAAGTTCTGGATAAAGTGATTGAAGACCAAACTTCAATCACTTGAAAAAAAAAGTTTCCCAAATTGAGTGAAGTGTGGATAAAGGATTAAGTATATTTTTGTTGGACCACAAATAACTCAATTCAAATTTTGATATGTCGCATTAGCTTAAGACGTTTTGGGCAAAAGTTAAGAATTATGTTTCCATTGTGAATAACCTGCTGGACAACTACAAGAAGATAGGGTATATAGAAAGCAGGATGAGCTCATACACAATGGAAAAACTTTATCAAAGTCACTAAAATTCTTCAATGATGGCCAAATATTGCTGATGAGGGAGAATGATGACATGGTAAACAAAAAAACAGCATAGGGAGATTAAAGTTGACAAAAGTGGTGAACTAATTTAGACCTTATGTTGGCATTATGACCATACATATTTATAAAATAGTATTTAGTTCGAAAGTTCTAAACACGTATTTACAAACCAGACGCAGAAAAAAAAACTAAATTGTTGACTAATATAAATAAACAGTAATATGGTAATTTATAGAATGTAATGTGATTGTGCATTTAGGCACGACCACACAATGTTATTTCCATTTCCTTGGATCTATTGACAGGTAAATAATGTGGGTTGTCAACGTACTGGTTGGGTCATTGCAATCTCTCAAAAATTGGCATACTTACGACGAACTATTGCAAAACTTAAACATATGTAGGCGGCATTTAATGGCTTTGGTACAAGAGTTTATAGTACCAAATTGATTGTTATAGGCCTACATTGCTGTAAATCTCATTTAAAGTTTTCATTCGGATGAAAAACGCAATTAACTCGTTTGGCTGAACAATAAATTGCCCCAGTACAGCAGTAGATAACTTTGTTTAATCAGGTGTGTGGTAAGGACAAGTATTCCATAAACTATTCGGGGAAGTTTGATAATCTACATATACGGCAATATTAACTAGTGTCGTTATTTTCTGATACAACGTCATAAATATCGTGTTATGCAAAGCAGTTTTATAGGATCTATTGATAAATCTATATGATTACATAGGTATTGACTTTTTAATAAAGATCAAAGCACGCCTACTGCTGCACAAATGCAAATCAGCTGGATTTTTTAACTCGAACGACTCACATAAAATAGCGGCAATTACTGTTTAACCTTTTGTTTATCTACTTTCCACATCGAATGCATTCATTAACATAATGCTAATTACATCATCACACGTGCTCGCGTAAACAGGCGTGTAACACCTACTGTTTTCATAGGATATTTACCGCGAATAGCCTTAAATAAAGATGTAGAATAAAAAAAGAAAGCACTGCTTACCCTTGTAGCATCATTATAACCAACGATAACAGCTGTATACCATTGCGTTGTGCCCTCAGCGCGATACACCTCCACCCGGTATCCCACAAGGACACTTGGCGTGGCCAACAATATTCTTTGCCCGTCTTGTTGTTCTGCCCATCTTCGTACTGCCACCTTGAGTTCTGGATATTCTCGTACTCCATGCATCGTGGAATCCCATTCCTAAAACCAAAAATGGTCTAATTCAGTTGAAATTTATATTTTTGAAAGCTTTATATGCAGTCGAAACTTGGCTAACCATTTTCTGTTACTGCAGCTGTTAATTTTTAAATCCTTTTACTTTTTTGCAGATAAATTCCTTCAGTATATCAAAGAAACATTAATCGCATCAAGCATAATTAAATAAATTACTTCAGGAAGAAATATGGAGGAGCTCATCTCATGACGGGGGCTATATAGGATATGAGATACTTCAAGAGTAATGGCTTATATCATATATTATATTGTACCTCAAAATATTAAACATATAACTGAGAAGACAGCATTAATAGAAATGTTCAAGAAGTTTAGGCGTTGCACCAACCGAACTCGACTCGATAAAGGTCGTTACATAAATATATAATTATCTATTATATTGCAATATAATACATAATTATATTGCAATCAAAATTGTGTTTTCTAAATGATTAGAAATATAGATCCGCAAATTTGTTTTTTTAATAGTAATATGAGTCCTGCGATACCTACATTACATATTTGAACGGTTTTATTTTTTTCTCTAGCAAGTTGCTTAACATGTATGCTGTTACATAATAATAATAATACAAAAAGTATATAAAAACTTGCTCTACACCGTACGTTTGCAGTAATGGAATAAAAATCAATAAATTTAATATGAA
The DNA here is from genome assembly GCA_023690525.1 of Holotrichia oblita. Lineage (NCBI taxonomy): Eukaryota > Metazoa > Arthropoda > Insecta > Coleoptera > Scarabaeidae > Holotrichia > Holotrichia oblita. The sequence continues at coordinate 22,958,691 of CM043020.1, forward strand.
TAATTTCTGACAGTTCCTAAACTAATTAATCATTTCTTAAGAATTTTTGACGTTCAATTGAGGCAAAGGCTACTAATTTTATTCTATTTTATTCTACATTACATTAGTCGGCTAGCCAAAGGTAAAAAAGTTTTTAATAGTTTCTGTAGTTTTATTATATGACTCGGTACATGTTTGAAGTAGAAATAAAGAAAACAATGGCCTTTCTATCTTGCTATTTAAAAAACAAACACCAAGATAGTGAGTCTAATTTAAATCTATCAACCTGTAAACCGTTTAACCCTTTCACGACAACTTTTTCTTGTAGAAGGTGTGAGGAGGATAGTACAAAACAATTAAGAATGTTAAATTGCAAAACATTTAAAGCACAACTTCAGTCTTCATAAATTTTCCTTGTGCATTTCTGAATTTTGGTTTCTGCCCTTTGTATCTATTTTTAGTAATATTTTTAGTCGATGGAACTTCGATTCGCTATCTTTTTATAGAAAACTTTCCTGTATGTATTCAATAGGAAGAGCTTGTGTGCCATTTTTCTTCTTTCGACTACCATTTCTTCCGCAAGTAGCGCTAGAAATTGGAGTAAACGTTTTTGTTTTTGTTAAACTTCGGTACATTAGGGAGTTCCATAATCTCAAAGCAGTAGCCAAAAACAGGCAATAGGAAACCTGTCACTATATTGTTGATTTATTATCAAATTTGTACAATCCAATCTTCTGATCAGCCAAATAAACTCCTCGTATGATCTCTCACCTTTGCAATTGCATATTACATGGTTGCATTGACCAAAGTAGGATAAAAGAATCAGTAATTAAAATACAATTTCGAGTTCACCGTTTTCAGTTTCGTTCAGAATCAGCCACAGTGTTGAAATCTAAAGCAAATCTAACGTAGCGCATTTTCGATTGGAGGTCTTTTAATCCCCATATCTGTAAATAATACTAATGGCACATATACATATCGGGTAATCGATGACAATGCCATTTCAACGCAAATTTTCAGAAGAAAAATCTACTAGGTATAATGCGATACACAACCTCCTCGACTAAAGTAAATAAATATGATGACAACAAAAATCATGTTACCTCAGGTTTGGCTTCATCTTTAACGATAACCCTGTATATTGAAATAAATATGGGAATACTATGAAGCATTTTTTAAGCAACTTTACGACTTCAACTGTTTTCTGTCAAGACGCGAATGAAAAATAAAATTATGAATATTTTTTAACAAGGAAGGTTAAGAAAACAACTTCCAGTTTTGGTACCACTTAATTAGAATAAGGGCCCATCTACCCATAGAGAATAAAGTTGTCCCAACATCATTCAATGCGCTGTAGTTACTAGTTTGTGCTATTCTGATTCTGATTTGCTTTTGAATATTTTTACACCTCTTGTAAAATTTAGAAAAAATAAATTACATACATTATTTCACTACAAATTGTTTATGGAACTAATAGTAAAAGTTTACTTTTTCGACGTTTGAAGCATTGCAATTTCAGGTTTTATGGTTTGAAATAATTGTAAATAGATATTTATTTGATGACAATAAAATACCAAGTTTTGACTCCATGCCAATTCACATTCTTTTAAGTTTAAAAATATTTACTTTACCATAATAATTTTATAATTCAGAGTTAATAGTTTATCTTCTTGATTAATAGATGTCCGTTATTAACAAGATCTACTGCAGAAATTATCCTATGCAATATAATTAGGTATAGATAGAGACGTATCTCAGACCATTAAATATTATGATTAGGTTTAAACACAATCTTAACAAAATATTGATTAATGATTAACAAAATGGGCGTCAGCCAACAAATTTTGACCAATTTTCGAAAAAATGAAACGTAAGACTGCAGAATAGTCTCTTTACCTTTATAAAATTTGGAAAAAGATATCAGATATACATAAAGAACAATGCCACTTATGGTAGAAATACTAAAATGGCGTCAAAACTGGAACCTGATTTGCTGAACATTCTCCAAATTGTATTGTTCAACCAAGTTTTATTCAAATCCACACAGCTATATTTTTTCAACAAAATTGTAATTAATGTGAAGGGTGAAGGTGGGAGAAGCTGTTATTGTGTAGAATTTATTGATGCACACATTAGTGCATATGTACAGTGTTGGACATAAATTAAGCAACTATATAGTAACGCCTTCGTTTCTGTAGTTACTCAGAAGTAGAATAAGAAAAATGGGGAATTAACTTGAAAGACTTAAAAATACATATCCGATAACCAAGATACTTAGATATCTATTCCTATTTATAAAATTCAAACATGAAAAAAGAAGTAATCAGCAAATTATAGTAAAAGCAGGCGCGACAAAATTTAAGCAACTTCTCTTAGAAAAAAGCTGGGAATTCCCTGTTCCCCCCCTCTATGAAATTTGAATGTAAGGAGGTGGGAAGATATTCATATAATATTATAGATATTTTATACGGCACCTTTGCTCAACAAAAAGCACAGAATGGATCGATTGGCTTTTGCAAGACAACATCTACATTGGACCATCCAGAAGTGGAATACAGTGCTATTTAGTGATGAGTCGCAGTAGTAAGTTCCGTAAGGCGCCCTGTTAATAAAAGACTAGATCCACGCTACTATAAAACTGTAAAGCATGGAGGCGGCAGTGTACTTGTGTGGAGTTGTTTTTCGGGTAATGGCACGAGGCCTTTATATTGTATCAATAGTGTAATGGATCGATTTCTATATAGAGACATTTTATAAAAACGTCATGTTGCCATATGCAGAAGAAGAAATGCCTCTGCGTTGGAGATACAAACATGATAACGATTCCAAACACACTGCGCAAGTAGTGAAACAGTGGTTTCAAGAGAATAATGTGACTGTACTTCGCAGTCCCCGGATTTGAATCCGATTGAGAATCTGTGGGAGATTCTCAATCGAAAAATTAAAATATTAACAAGCATTGTTTGCGCAAGTTGCTTGATTTTTGACGCATCTTTTTCTGTCAACATTTGCGTTATTATTTTTTTTACTGTTTCTTTATTTCAATACATTTATTTGCAAATCGTCGTGGTTAATTATCCTTTTTTGTACTTCTCAGTAACTACAAAACTTAGTGCATTACCACGTGATTGCTTAATTTATGTCCAACACTGTATATTTGAGTTACCTTTTAATATAATTCCATCTGATGGCGCTTAATCATTGTTACACCGCTGCTAACGCTTTCATGAAAGGGCAGAAATACATACGTTCGGATATTGATTGAAGTAGCTAAGTGTAAGACTATTAAATTAAATTATCTTACGATGGTTCAATTTAATAGAGCTGTTTCAATCCTCTATTTTAACTGCAACTTTATTGATGAAATTAGTGATGACAGTATATTATTTTAGCATATCCAAACACTGTCTTCAAATAGTGATAATTCTGATCAAAATAAAGGGCTGCTCGGCTCGCTAATAACTTCTTTTGTATACAAATGTTTATGTAGATGATTGATAATCATTCATCACAATATCAAGAATTTGATTGACTATTGTGACCCCAATTTTACATATAGAATTTTCAAAATCACTAACTTGTGAATCATTCCACAAGATAAAGAGGTGTCTGTTTTCTAGTATGTAGTAATAGTAGCTGATGCTTAAAGCATATCCTTGAAGAAGTGATTTTTATATGAATTGTAAGTGTTACTTATGGATGTACAGTAAAGATAGTTACAATTAATTGTATTAGTGACCTTGGACATATAGTTCTAAATCCATTTAATTAAAAAAGCTAGCAAATAGAATTTGTCTAGTTTCTAAATGGAGGATTCCAGCGAAATTATCACTTAATCCGACAAAATTAGACGAAACAGAATGTAGAAAAACACATTGAATATTAAAAACGATTTCCGTCTGTCAATAATTGTTTTTGGTTATCTTTTTCCTTCCGTTCCTTTATGACAGGACAGATGAAACGGTGACTCAGCTGGTGTCCTTCAACTCTGTGTATTCGTGAGTATTAGTGTGTGTCGTAACTTAATTTTCATAGACGAGGCCTGGCTCTCTCGCACGATCGCATTCAGACACGCACATCCTCTCACACCCCTCCATCGCCATCATTCCGTTCCGCCGAACAAGCAGAACGAGAAACCAGTTTTTGCCAATAATGGTGTTTTAAATCCTGATACGGTCGTGTCATGGTTACGGGCTACGGTTTCTTGCTGAATCTGAACTTTCCTAGAAACTCGTCTCACCAGTTCAGTCACTCAGTCAGAATCTCTCTTCTTCTTGTCTTTTGCCGTTGCCGCCTAGCCCTGTTATATTCCTTCAATGCTGTTATTGTAATTATTCCTCTTCATCGTCTTCTTTTCTTTCCACAACCGGTCCGAGAATTGGCTCACGCGATGGCTAGCTAACATCGGGACCCGGTTTCGTTCGTTCTTCTTTTATGTCGAAAAGTAATTGCTACGTTTCGCCGATAACTGGTTTTATTGCGTATAATATGCAAGGAGGAGAAAAATCGATTACTCAATTACGTTTCTACGAATTTCGTAGGGATTTTCGCATTGACGTCTGAGATATTATGTTAACTGCTCGTATTCCGGAAAGTTGCTACGTTTTATGAATAAAAATAGCCACATTAATAGCAAAACTGGCATTTTTATTCCTTTCACTGGTAGTAGGATAAAATATATGGAATGCTAAGGGCTTTGTAGTCGTGCACAAATAAACTCACAAACTAGATCGTACTTTATGTATAGTTCTTAACATGGAAATTGGTAAAAATTGCTTACAGAATAAAATGAGTTCAAATTCGGAAATAGATGCAGATTTGTTCTAATGAGCGAAATAGATTGCCTAAAGAAGTTTTACTGCAAACTTTTGTTTGCTGATGTTTTGCAACATTTCAATAATTTGATGTTTCAATTACATATATGTAATCAAGTACCATTTGCTCAGAATTTGAACAGATTAGGTTCACTGGAAATAAAGATAGGTATAGAAGATATAAAAATACACTCACTCTTATCTAAATTCTACAAGTGGCGCGACTAAATATATCAAACTGAATCCAACATGTTTATTATCTTAAAACTGTACGAGAAAATTATCAAGACGAATTATTTCGGATAAACACATATTTTTTATTGAAGAGGATTCCTAAAAGTGTTTCTCACAAACGAGCGAAAGAGAGAAATAAAGCAAAAGTTTATTTTGTGATACGAATAAACATCCTGATGTTTAGCGTAAATATTTGAAACTATATTTATACTTTAAACTAAATATTTTACCGCGGCGACTTTTTGTATGATCGTAATCTTCCGGAATACTTTACACTGAGCGGATTAACCGAGATGTCTCGTGTTCGCCAGACCAGATCAGCAAAATACGATATCTTTACATGACCTTGGTTCGAAACAAATCAGCAGAAAACAGTTTTTATGTATCTAGGAACACACTACCGTCTATAAATATTGTTCCGACAAACAACTTGTAATGTGGCAATTCGATAAAACATCGTATATATACATATAATCGCGAAAACTACAATTTGATAGTTGACAAAAAAGTATAACCGACATTGTTATCTCGCTACTAATTTCAAGGTTTTATGTCATTGACTTCTAAGACAAAATACGAAGGTTATGATGTTTTTTTTGTTCCTTTTTCATCGTTTTTGCGTGACATAAAAGCTTATTTGAAATCTATATTGTTGCTACCTCAACATGGAGTCGACGAGGTAGAAAATAATACTTAGTCATGTGTATCTAATAGGTGTACGTTATTGATTACACTTTATGAGTAGTAAACAACATTGTCTACAAAATACCTTGATTAGTGTCGATGCGAAAGAATGGAGATAAATTAAATGTCATACGTGATGCAATCTTCTATATTATAAATTCCATGATGATGTAGTATGGATAAAAATATAATTTTGCTTTGTAAGAGTAGTGGTTGTATTAAAATTTATTTCAAGTTTCTTGCGAGTTGTTTCCGATCGATTTAAACTCTCTTTACTTCTAATCGAATTCAAAACGCCATCTGCAATTTAAATCGAGTTGAATTAATTTGCTTCAAGGATGCGCATACGATATAATTCGTTCACGAATAGCATAAATTGATGTTTGAGCAGTTGAGGTAATGAGAAGGGAGAGTGAAATAATGTTGTGTAAGTGATGTGTAAGTTTCTATGTCAAACATTATTTTGGAGATCTTTAGATCTGAAAGGCAATCAAGGACATTTTTCTAATTTTAAGTGAACTCTCATCATCGCCGGTGAAAAATTAAATTTGAAGCTGTAAGAATTAGATAAAAGAACTATGAATTAATTAAATTATCCACGCATCCATGATTTAAAATTGTTTACTACATATACAAAAGAAAAACAGAGGCAACAGGCGTTATTATCTCTACATAACTGCGTGGTTTTTAGGTTGGTAATCATATTAATTAAAATCACAGCTCGCCTTTATTCTCTGAACTTTTGAAATTATTTTGGGAAACAAAACGAACACCTGAATCCGTTTCTTATCACAAAGTGGTTGCTTTTACGTAGTAGATTGCCGACAAATATATCTGCAACGCCGTCAAAATTCAATTGAAGTCTTGTTTGATTGAATTTTCGATTGAAAAGTTAATTTTAAGAAAAATCAGAATAATTTAGACCTAACTCGAAAAATTATGTAACCTATAGTTTCTTAATTGCAGTTGTGAGCGTTTGATCAACGGCATAATGCATATTTCCTTGTGTCATGACAAAACAAAAAATATGGCAAACCAAAAAAACGAATTCCTAATTCGTATGGGAAGAAAGAGGGAATGTTTTAAATTGGATTGAGTCTTTTTTGCGAAACCGAACTCAGTGCATCAATATTTCGTACAACAAGAGTGCAGTGAGTGTTTCTTCTGAGCCTCTGCCTAATAACATTGGAGTACCAGAAGGATCTATTTTAGGTCCCGTACTTTTTTTACTGTTTATCAACGATTTTCCTTTGGCATTGCACAATGCTTCAATCACTTTATATGCAGACGACGTTGCTTTACTAGCAACTGATAAAACCGAAGATATTTTAGCTGGGACTTATCATAACTTATTGTAAGTAATGCATCTAAATGGTTCTGTATGAATAGGCTTCTTGTTAATGATAAGAAAAGCATTTATTTACGTTTTCATCCCTATCAGCTTCATCCCACCCCGGATTTTTATTTGGATTTGTCACTGGGAGGCAACCAACTTACCAACGCGGGCACTACTAAATTTTTGGGAGTGTGAGTAGATCATTCTCTCAATTGGAAAGCTCACTGTGAAAGTCTCCTACCTAACTTAAACTCAATTTGTTTTTCATTCCGAAACTTAAGGACGATATTAATGCGTCAACAGATGATTGGTGTATTTTATGCTTATGTTCATAGCAGACTCTCTTACGGAATCATATTTTGGGGAACTTCAACCATGTCTAAAGATGTCTATATTAGCCAGAAACGTATTATCTGTTGTATATCAAGTCTACAAGCTTTGGAGTCTTGTAAACCTGCATTTATCACATATAAATTATTAACTTTGCCATGTATTTTTATTCTCGAGCTTGCTCTTTATGCCTATGATAATTTCAACAGATTTCCACATAATAAAGACAAACATGATTACAATATCAGATGTAGAGATGACATAGCCACACCTCGGTCTAGATTAACTGTATTTCAGCAGTCCCCACAGGTTCTAGCTATTAAAATATTTAATAAAATTCCCAAACATTGGAAAAGTTTAACCCGTCTGCGTTTTAAACACCACGTACGTGAATACTTAGTTGAGAATGCCTTTTATTCCTTACAGGAATACTTCAATTTTAGTATTAATTGAGTCTCTAAAGTTTCTTGCTCTTAATGTTATTACTGCTACTACTTTTACTAGGTATTGTTATTATGTTACTATGCTATAATTATTATGCTACTTTTACTATTGTTGTTGCTGCTGCCATTACTAAGTATTGTTATTATAACCATTGTTGTTATTATAATTATTATACTACTTTTACTATTGCTATTACCAATACCACTGCATTGCTATTCATACTTTCATTATCTTTGTTATTAGTATTATAATCATTACTTCTGCACTTAAGAATTGTCTTGAGTTTGTCTGTGACTTTTCCTATATCTGTTTTGTATATCTTTTTGGGAATAAACTTTTCTTACTTACTTACTTACTTAATTTCTGATACCAAAATCGCAAATGACGTGTGAGATATGCAGAAAGCTAAGTAACTTCATCAAAGAATTACTAGAAGAGATGAGTTTGAAGCAAATGCTGGGTAAGTTAATAAGAAACATACAAAAAACGTAAAGACGATTAATTAGTATATTAATTATCTATCTATAAATTTGCTGTTGGCCTATCTTAGCAAACATTCATCATAAAAATTGCAGAAATGAAATTACTACTCCATGATACTGACAAGAGGGGAGTGGTTTGGAGGGTCCTTCAAAAGAAAACTTTCATATACACAAGCGCCAGGCCATAAAGGGAATAAGGACATGTTTGCCCTCATACCTTATGTCAACGGCCTCCTATAGTTATGAAACTGCTATTCGTTTACAAGATAAACCAATATAAGGCATTTAACCGTAGATTGTATTGGCGTTTTATACATTCATCGTTGCATAGGTTGGTTACTGGGAACCCCAATATTTTTTAAGCACAACGTCTTGTTTCATAGACTGTTGTGTAATTATGGATCATTTAATCTGATGTATTTACCCCTTTCTTTGTGGAATTATAAACATTTATAATTTCCAGTTTCTTATTTTCTTCAACTTTCGTGGAATAATGCATTGTTATTACTGACACAACGGACTTTAATTTTTTCAGTTTAAAGCAGACTATTGGCAGCATTATTGGTTTTTGTCTGTTAGGTAAAAATTGTATAGGAACTTCTCCTTTATTTTTTCTTAGTGCACCCACAATCGTTAAATTTAAATTATTTAGTATACTATTTGCCAGTGAGGTGGATGTAAACCAATTAAACATGGTAAGATTTCTTCCTGTACCATGTATTGGCTTACCACGTCCTTTGATCTAGCTAGTTGGTAATTAGTCGCTAGTACTGGTTGGTCTGATACATAAAGTGACAATCTTTACCATTTACCATATTTAGCAGGTTTTGATGAAATATATAGCACCCACCACACATTAAAAAAAAAAGAGCATTTGCTTTAAATCTTAATAATTGTTCATATGTAGATAGTAACATATTGGTGAGGAGTATAGTAGTTTTGGCAGTTACTTATGATTATTATCTGTTATATTTAAATTTCCATCTTATTTTTGCCATTTTTGTGGAATCTCTTTGTTTGTATAATTTACAACGCTAGTTTATCATTTCATCAGAGAAATATTATTTCCAATTATCGCTGTATGAAGAAACATTTTTAGAAGATCTTCTTAAACTAGGAGTTCGTGGTGACAGTTCTGTATACGAAATTTGTACATTTCTTCCTGGATAGAAGCTGTATCATTTTCTTCTAGAATCATCGTATTACAGTTTCTTCGAATTTGAAGTTGTACTATCTAACATTTTTTAAGAATGCTACGTATAAAAATATATCAACGTTAAGATATAGAAGGGACGACATACAATCCCCCAAATTAAATTACAAGGCAGTACACAGCAGAACACACAAGTTAGCACGTAATATCGCAACCACATAACCTCAACTGAACGTGCTGCTTTATAGCAAGTGTACCAATTAACACATGTAAAAATTATTGCTAGATGACTAAGGTTATTCATTATGTCTTCTAGGATTAAGAGGAATTCAAATCTTCACGTTAAAAATCATATAGTTGCTATGAGTGTTTTTTAAGACGAAATGATTGAAATAGTGTTTCAATACGTGCCATTGTTGATTATCATCAACAATTACGGTCTGTTACTCCTGAAAACTTGTGAACTTTGACCGCTTGGTTTTGATAGTTGGGAACTATCAACTATAAGTAGGTACACGAATCTCGATTCAATAAGCTTTTTAGAGCTAAAATTGCGTTGATCTTACTTCCCGTGTAATATATTCTCCAAGGTTTTTATTAAAATTTGCATTATTAATTTTTGCACTAGAGGAAGTTCTTGATTAATTAAACATGTTTTCGTCATTTTTTTCTTTCCCCCAATATTAAGTTCCTTAACTATAAACAAATTAGGTATTAATTAATTCTAACAAAAACCCGGTGTCTACCTATTCATGACACATATACATATAACATTTCATTTTATTACATGTTAATTAATAATTCATATTATTGCATAGTTTATTTAAGGTTGCAGAATAGGAAAGTTAATTACGTTCATGTCAGGCATTGATATGCGTACATACATATGTGTGTATTTGCACGAGATTTTCTTTCCGTTACAGTTTTATTGATGTAATTAAAATGATACTGTACTTATTCTGTGGTTTATAAACGTATACGTGCAGGTGATATTACGCATTTATTAAGTGTTAATGAATTTTAGTTAGTTATTGTTGACCTATTTCTTATTACATACATATGTATGTATAATATGTAAAGAGTTATTATTTTTGATGACCTTTAAAATACTTTTCCACCTACATAAACACATTTCTATATTTAGACATTGCAATAGCAATATTCTATAACCCACCAGGGCATTGCAACTATATACATATGTATTTATCCACGATGATTGATGCCATCTGTTACAGTATCAAGATGTGTTAATAATTTTAGTTTCATCAGAAACATTTAGCAAAAAAAAAATAGATGGGCTTCTAATATCATCAAAATATTAACTGTGTGCCTTTATAATACTTGTACGAATTCCTAAAAAAGGTGGAAATTCAAAGATGAAGGATACTTTAAACATTAAAATGTATCTCCGTACGAAACAATACCTTTTCTTCTACATAGGATACCGGATATAAAAATGTGCGGAATTTTTTAATTTCGGACTCCAATTGCTACGTTTATTGCTTTTATGTTAGTATACTTGTCTCTGGCGTATATTAACCGTAGCCCTATTTGATACTTAATTAATTTGTGATTGTCAGAAAAGCAGGAAGAAATTGAAAAAAATATTTACCTATATTAAATTCTGCTTCAGTAATGGAATATTGCACAGTACTGCAAATGTTAAATGTTGCCTGTCGATCTTTTGTGATACTATACCTACATATGTAGATAATCTATTTTATATCATTTTACGATAATATTTATTGTTCTAATTTTGCAGGCATTAATTAAGGTCTTGTTCTTCGTCAAAATTGGTTAGTTCTCAGAGCCTTGATGCTGTTAGGAAGTGTAATATTTTATAAAATATTTTTGACGGCTAACGAAGTAACAAAGTAAACAACTTAGAAAATTTCAAGAAATTATGAGGTGATTGGCTTATCACAAACATTTTTTCGAATGTTTTCAACATGGCGTGTGTGCTAAATTTTGTTCCAAAAGTGCTACATTTCAACTCTAGACTTGCTGAGTGAAGTTAGTGATATGTGGGCCTAGCTTCCTAAAGAACTAAACTCAAAAACTAACGACCTAATGTCATTATACTAGAAAACGTCCGGATTGCAATTACTGCCTATTCCTAACGATTAAAAAGTCATAAAACAACAATATTTTGACTCTATACAGTCTTTGAAAGAGTTTTTTGATTGGTATACTATTAAAGGTAGATTGTATTGTTGTCATTGAGGTTCTAAGCACTTCGCCTCATTGCGACCTATTGATTTATGGCGATCTATTGTGTGTGTACCTTTATCTCATCAGTATCCTTCTATTCCAATGTTCTTGATGAATCTCAGGACTAGTTTGAAGGCCAAGGCTTTGATCTATTCAGATATTAAGGTCGTCTGTCTCAAATACTGAAATCTTCTAACCTTTACTGCTTTTTTGCATTTATTTGGTAATAAGAGAAATTTAGGAGTATTCAGGAGAAAAAATACTATCAGAATCACAGATTTTTCTTTCTGAGACAAAGCAAAGTTTCTTTTTTGTTCCTCAGTAGTAATTAGTCATCAATATTTAGACATTACAAAGGGCTTCCTAAATAAGAAGAAAGTATGCAGTTTGCAGCAAATGATATCCAAGTTTACATTCGGAAACCCTATTTTACGAAATGAACACATTATGTAATAATAGTAGATACATTATCGCATACACTCATACAAAACAATCATCTCAAGTACTGAATCTAGGAAAGCATTTAAGTAAAACATTCAATCAACACACAGCAAATACAATTATGTAAAAGGAAGTGCATAAATCAAATCAGACTGAAACGATGTATTTTAGATTCTATGAGTGTTGTATTCTTGTCACAACTTATATGTTGTACATACATATAGCCCCATAATCCAGTTCTCATGATTTGGCCACCGACCTATAGTATTATTTCGCAGACTAAAGAACAATTTACCACGCTTTATCGTATTATATGTATACAAATGCAACGCTTGCTATTATTTTTGTAACACATTTATAAATAACACACGTTGCCATTTTAAATTGCATAATATCGTTGCATATATTGTTGACTCTTACAGTTTTCTACTTGTTAGAGATAGTCGCATACCAACCAAATAAGTAACGCTCACGATTATGAAACATAAACTTTTTAATGACCTCGGGATTGGATGAAGAAAAAATGAGAGTTCCTTGTTAGTTGTACAATAATTGAAACAGTTTAATAGAACTGGCGATCTTCGCGTCAGAATTTCCTCAAGGTTATCGTTTGTAAATCGACACTCTAATTATCCCATATCTAGTAATTATTACATTGCTGGTAGCGGAACATCACTCTTAATATGGATGTTTTGTTTTCTTGCTATATTTAGAAACGCATTTCACAAATATGCAAATATTTTGACCTTGTTTACTGGTTAGGTAATCGATGCGATAAGCATGTAGTAAAGTTATTTGCAAATACTTACACGCACGGCAAAAATCTTGATAATTTATTCTCATTTGATAATTTTCAAGTCGTGAAAACAAGGTCGACATTTGAGTGAACTTCTAACGTGAGAATTTTTATGGCTAAATGCTTTCCTTTTTTTTTTGAAAAATATAATACCACAACAGTAATATAAGAGTCTTTAAATTCCTATATTATGGACCGCTTTATCGATTTATGTTTCATTCATATCTCCGTGAAAAATGCATATTACATTTTATTTAATATGCATTTTTGAGTGATCTATGTAACTTCAATGTTGTAGCAGCGTAAAATAGTTAATTAAGTAAAATGTAAGAAATGTTATAGTTGTAATACAAGCTTTGCTAATAAAAAAAAAACTACTACTACTACTACTACTACTACTACTACTACTACTACTACTACTAAGAAGAAACAGTGTTTGAGGTAATATCGACTGATATTAATTCGTAACTGAATGATAAAATTATTATTAATTATTTGACGGAGCTGAAGATCTTCAAACCAACATCATTCTAATCCAACCTCGTATTAAAGCATCCATCTACTTTAATCTTTAATCTGCAATTATTATGATTTATTTTTGCAACAGCGCACGTTTTCTAATTATGCGCGAGCTTTATAACAATATATCCTTTAAATTCAGGGTTAAAATACAGAACGAGGAAAGTGATTGTAAATGTAGATTAGGGTGTTCACTCCATAAAGTTAAACTTTAGGCGGGGCGTTAGCCCGCTCGTGTCCTAACGGATTTATTCACAAATACTTGGCGAAGAAAATTAATCCTAATCACGAAAGGGTTGCTTGCTTATTCATGGCCGAATGTCTGAGTACAATGGCCAACTTGGGCCTCTAACCTGTAATAAATCCATTCCGAGATAATGTGTATTATATTGGCTTTGTTAGCCTACCAGAATTTAATAAATGTATCAAATTCGCAATAAAATTAAGTTGATTATATACTACGTTTCAAATTTCGCTGTAATATTAATTAATTTTCTATATACAGACATGTATTTCATATATACAATATAGACCACAGTGTTGGTATGGAATTACTTCTACTAGATATTTATTCTTCAATTTAGTGCTTAAGTAATATTTTGTATTAATTCACGTGGCACTTTTCCATTGTTGCTTCATACCTATACGCACATATCATGAAGGCTGTTTAAAGAATTTTCATATTGAGGTTTAGGCAGGTTTCAGCTCCTCCGACTTACAGAGGAAGTTCGTAACGCATTGCAGCTGAGGCATGCTAAAATGGGCAGCTTTGGCATTAACTCGAATATGATAGTTCTTATCCGTTTTTATTTATTTGATAGGTTAGGCTGTTAGGTCCTGAAATATTAATATTGTATACCAGCGATATTCCCAGATCTATCTCTACCAAATTTGCTATGTTCACTGATGATACGGTTACCAGTACGACGCCAGTGCGTCAAAATAATGCTTTGCTGTGTCGCAAACTCCAAAGGTCTGTTGATGAGGTTGGCGAGTGGGAATTGACGATCAACGCGGATAAATGCTTTGTAATCAAGTTTTCTAGAAAACGTAATCCTCCTCCAACTAGCATAGTCATCAAGTGTCAGAGGCTGCAATGGGAAACCCATGTTAAGTATCTCGGGCTGACATTAGACGCGAGATTGACATTTTGAGAGCACTTTACCGCTATTTCCGTGAAGTTCTCGTGTGCGCATGCGGCCCTGCCTCCTCTCTTATGCCGGAAGAGCCTTCTGAGCTTACGTATCAAGTACTAATTTTTGGTGTCCTGACCTAGTACAGCGCCAGGATGTCGTAAGTCAAGAGACTTGACATAATGTCCTCCAGAACCGTGACTAATGAACAGGTACATCGTGACTTAAACATGCCGCCTCTGTGGGAGCATGCGCTGCCGCTGGCCAGGGGAACCCTTTAGAGGACCTCCAGGTCGGGCAACCCGCTAATCCGGCACTTGGAGAATTTGATCCCAAACGGCCGTCACCTCGTGTTCTGATTCATAGAATATTGGAGATAGAAAATTAACATCTGGTCGTGACTTGCCGTACGGTTACACTGCAACCGTATCTTAGAGTTTAGAAGGCTAAAGGACAAAGACTTCAGCCTTAGTCAAACCAGAAGCCCTCAGGTAATACACCCTCACACCATAATACTGCTGCTGCAACCTTTCACTACAACTTATAAATCAAATTTTTAAAACGTCTTGGTTTCTGAACATCAATTTCGTGTCATCTGAGCTAGTAACCATAAATTTGCTTTCGCCAAAAAACAAAACAGATTTCCAAAGTTCTGCAGGTTGGTTGATCTTTTTTTGCAAATTTCAATTGTTTGTGTTGATTGACTTTGCTCATAAAGGATTTTCTTCAGGCAGTACGGGCTTGACATTCATATTTCCTCAGAACGTTTTCTATATTATCGAGATGTACATGCTTTCCAGTAACATTATAAAGGGTCTTTGCTAATTAGGGAGTAGTACTTAAAAAAGATTTTTTTTAATTTCTCTAATTCTAAAATTTTCATCCCTTGCTGTTAACTTCCTTGGATGACCTGATCGTAAAGAATTATTTAACTGTCCTGTATTTTTAATCCTTGTTATTATATTTCATTACTAACTACTTCTCTTCAACTGTACTTTCTCTTATTTTGTCTGCCATTTTAGTTTGTATCGTCCGAATAAATTCAAATCATTGCCAATACTAAGCAGTAATAACGTGTCGTTGAGAATCAACAACAATATGGGATTTCCCTTATTATACAGATTGGTATTTTCGTAAATTTCTGCATGGTGTACATACTTTTTCCTGTATAATTTTTGTAATGTTTACGTGTAGCTAGTATGGAAATACATTTTCTGGATACTGTAGATTAAATTAGATTTGTCGTCTACTAGCTGTAGTATAAATTTATTCACATTAGAGAGTATGAATGGATTTAGTGCATTAAAACCTTCCCAAATCGTGTAACAATTAATAAGTAGAAAAAGCGTGTGTACGACCAATCTTTCAATTTTGACAACAATTCTAAATTTTTCCTTCCTTATAAAAACGATTAAAAAGTAATCAATTTGACATCTCAACTACTATTTAGATTATATTAGCAATTCTAAAACTACAATTACCAATCACATTGGAAGGAACGTTACGCAATCTACAATAAAATATAAAGAAAGCTGCTACTAGAAAGCTGCTCTTACATTTTTCAAAGTCATCCATCAACTATTCCGCAATTACTTGGAGAAGCTATTTCCAATACTGTTCGAGTATTGTTCTATTTCTTGCAACAGCATTCCGTCGATGCAATAAAATCGAAGCAGTTCTCTTTGTAGTTCGCCATTATGCTTTTATTTCGTTCCGAGCTCTCGCAAAGACCTTGATTTTACAATAACATAAATGTAACTACGATGACTGTGCGGTTACTGACACAACAACGCGGACTGTTGTCGGCGGAGAAAATAAATGTGGTGAAATGTACTGCAGTTGTGTGCACGATGAATAAATTTAAGCTGCGCTATGTTGTTTGCATTTTAATTGGATCATGAATCATGCTGCGTATATACAATACATATACGTACATTAATTTGGAATTAAATTTTACATGTTTGCTATTATACATACTTTTATATGGTGATTTTCAAACGCTAATTGATATAACTACAATAGGTCAACGAACAATACAATACACTGAGTTATTTCAACGAGGAATATACTGAATAAAAAATCCCACGCGAACATAATAATTTTTGCCAGTGACAATCGATGTCGTTAAAATTATGAACTGTGTTTGTGTTTCATATTTATTTTGATATATGTATAGTCAAAAATAATTGCTTCTATAAATTTTTAATTGCAAATAATTTTGTTTTCAGTTTTTACTAAAAAATCTGGGAAAAGTTACAAGTTTAATTTAGCATGAAGTTTAATGTATGAAATGTAATTTTCACAACTTTTCAGTATTGAAAACCAATACAGCAGTGGTTTAAAATAAAAGAGCTAATGCAACCTGTATTATTAAGACCATCATCAGATCGATTTATGTTTCAACAACAATTAGAAAATTGAAAAATAAAATAAAAAATACCATGTTCTATTTAAAATAAGCGAGTTGGTATGTACTTCCGGTGTACAGGAAGTAGATCATTCATGAAAATATTATATTTAAAATCAGCATTATCGATAGTGTAGAACTTATAAAATTTTACATTTCGCCTATTACTACATCCCCAAAAACTTCAATTAATCAAAACTCTTCGATATTGCGCCACACCCTGTATTGTATTGTATTGTGAAAGAAAGGTCAATCAGGTTTAAAATACCTCTCCTCTTTGCGGCTTATCGATCTATTGTGATCATCCCAGTCTTCTAATCCAATATCTTTAACGAATCCTAAGATTGATTTAGATGATCTCCTTTGCAGTCAAAATCGCCTTTAAAACTTTAAAACTTATCATTATTTACGGCTAGACGTTGAAACCTTAACCGGGCTAGTGCTTCATGGTTTGCAATTTAATGAAATAAGATACAATAAACCAAAACTAGGAAATCAAAATAAAAATAGAAATGCATATACTGCAGCCGTAAAACTGAATAAAAAACAATTTAAAAATCAACGAATAAAGTTTGAAAATTTTGATTACAACGTGATTTATTTGACTGCAAATCATTATTAACAATGTTGAAACCGTAAAGTGTTACAAAACTAGCAATTGAGCATAATCCACATTCTAAACCTTTAATCTTAAAGTTTCTATAAGCATAATTCATCATCATTTATTTTGTTAAGTAAGAAGTTTGCTAAGTTTCTCCAGCATAATTACTCATTTTTTTGGAGCTAAGTTTTGCACAATAGCAATAACATAAGCGATGGATACTGTAAATACTTCTTCCCTTTTGGGCTAGATAAATGAATGTAATAATCTATAAAGGTGTAAACACTATACAGTAACATCTACTTCTTCTGGATTCTCCACATTCATGCAAGTTTACTCTAAAGTGAGAATAGATTTTTCATTAGTGTAGGTTCTGTTAGTTGGAAGTTACTGAAGTTCATTATCTCTTCTTTTAAGCATGCGACGGTCTGCCTTTTTCCCTGCAATTATAATCCACTTAGTTTTTGAAATAACATATTAGGAAATCGCGACCTTATGTGTGGACTAAAAGACTTTTTATATATTAGCTGTTGAAACTGTGAAATTGTAAAAGACTAAGATCCAGTAAAACCTAAACCGGATAAAATAAACCAAAAATATATTCTTTCCTTACTTTTTTATGTGTGGTGGGTGCTTAGTTGCAGTGACTCCGTAAGCTGTATTACTTGTCTGCCTATCACTGCAACTCTCGCGGTGTAGTTTTGTGTGTGTAAATTTTGTTCAAATGGCTTTGCGACAGCATCATATCGCCTTTTATAATGCCGCGTTCACTTTATTCCCAACAGCGAATGGTAAGTCGATCCGGATTTCAACCCTCTGCAAAAATGTCACCGTCCCTCCAGAGAATCGAAACCCGGCTCTTATCGTCCTGTCACAACGATAGTCAGATGCCTAACCACTGCGGCTAGCGATCCGTTACTTAAATCCATAATAGGAACAATGATGTCAAGTGTGGTTGCACTGACATCGATTGACACAGCTGTTGATCTAGAATTTTAATTAAATCCAATTTGAAGAAGTTAATTTAAAACTTGCGTTGCAATGTTTATATTCACACGGCTATCTAGTGAATGAAATTTCAATAGTTATAGTCATAAAAATATTTTATCTGGAATGTTAAAACAAACAAACTACAAAGATTCACAAGGTCACAGCTATGGTTGATTATGTACACTCAAAGATGCCTCATTTTTTAAATTGAATCACAAAGGTATAGTGTAATTGTATCTAGCAAAAGATTAAAATGTTGACAGTGAGTATAAGGAAGACGATAAGAATCGGTTATCTCAGTTCAGGGCGACCTCAGTAAAAATTGCCGCTATCCGGAAGCAAATACTCTCACTAACTACACAAACACACCTACTTCAATAAATATATAATAACACATACATACATAAGTATTTTACAGGTTTTTCCTCGCATAATAGAACTGCTTTGTTTAATGATTAAAGACTCAAATTGTTTGGAGCGTTTTTGTTTGATTGCTTTCTTTAAAATTCTCAATTTTTAATCCAGATTCCGTTTTTTAATTGGTCAAAATTATTGCGGGTTATTTCGCATTAGTTTATTACTTTATTTCGCTGTAATCGCATTTTATTATGGGCTGAGCTTCACAATTTAATCTAAGCGTTTATGGAAGGTAGTAGAATTTTGTTGTTGTGGCAATGAATGCAGGCTGCAGCGGCTATCTAAATTGCGTTGTTTTTCAAGATTACAACTGCAACTCCTACTGTGTAAATTGTATATGTAAATGACTTTCTATGGTTTTTTTAAAACTACCTTGCCCTAAATAATGCTGTGCCGTTACTTGTATCGCAACAGCAAATGGTAGCTCGAGCAAAGTACCAATCTAGCGAAACGTTCCAGAATCGTCACCGACTTGATTCGAACTTCTGTAAGTGTTGCATAAACAGGAATTAAAGTTACACCAGTGTTCTGCTGTCAGTAAGATGATTGTATCTGATGTCTTAGCAGGCATTGTGTTGTATATATATTAAGTAAATCATAACAGAAAAAATGTGAGCCATTTTTCCTTAAATATTAGTGACTTAGTGTGCTATGTGAATGTGTTTTTGGTCCAAGCATAGTAATGCTGCAATTTTAGCCGTTAACACTTCCTTTCAGCCTTCACAATGTATCTATCTTTACAATAAAAGCTGTCAATTTTACTTAGTAAGCAACCAAAGCTTGCAAAGGACATCTATACAGGTACAACCTGTTAAATGTGGAAGGGCCAACATGATTAACTAGTATCAATGCCCATCATTAATCTTCCTTGACCAATATCTTGTCAGAAAAAAAGTGAAAACACAAGTATCAGTGTTAGCACAGCACTTGCCCAAAAAACTCTGGCCAAACTTCAGAAACTTGATTTGTGGATTTTGTAGTTTCTTTCAAACTGCTTAAGGAATTGTTGCAATTGAGTAATTCTATTACTTTTAATTCCTCAAAACAAGCGTATCTTTTCTCTTGCACCAATTTTTATATTAAAAGGTAAGTTAAATATTTCAGATTAATAGGTATTGAAAATTAAAGAGACGTATGTGTTATACATATTAAACTATTTTGAGCCTATTGGCTAAAGAAGTTGCAGTGCAGTTAGAGTATTTACGCAGGTCCCTAGGACAGTGTTGCAGGTGGTCTTATGTCTTAAAATCTCTCAAAATGTTATCTTTCATACACCATTAATGTGGAATTCAGTTCATTCCGCATCCATTTTTTCCACTTTCTTCTATTCCTTGTCATTACTTTGATTTCTTCTAAGTTCTTTCCCTTTTTTATACCCATTTCTATTATCTGATCGATCCACTTCTTCCTAGGTCTTCCTCTTCGTTTCTTGGTTGGGTATCCAGCTTCCATTATTTTTCATGTAGGTCTATCTGTCTTCATTTTTATTATATTTTAGTTTTCTTAAATGTTTAATCTCCATTGCATTTATCTTTGATTCATCTTTCTTCCGCAATGTCCAGTTTTCAAATGCGCATGTTATTACTGGAATTGTTATAGTATTGTAAATTTTTATTTTTGAATCCATTTCAACGTCCCTATATCTTAGAATTGTCCTATTTAATAAGTTGTATATTCTCGTTGTTTCATTTTGTCTGTTTCTTAATTCTCTATCTCTTTTCCCATCATCTGTCATTATGCGTTCCAAGTACTCATATGTCGTTACCCTCTCCAATGTCTTGTCTACACTTAATTTCTATGTTCGCTGTGTTGTCTCGATTCTTATTTACAATCACTACCTTGGTGTTATTCAGGTTCACTTCCATCTTCACGTGTTCTATTTCCTTTGTCCAGATGTGCATTAATTTTTGTGTTTTGTTTCTAGTCTTTCCTACTACTAGTACGACATCGTCTGCATATAACAGGCTACTTACTTTTACCGGTTCCAGATTTTTGTATGCAACTACTGTACTGATTTTGGGAGGTATGTATCTTAAAAGTTATCAATATTTCAACCTGAATGGACAGTAATAGCAAATTTACCTTCGACCATAAAGTAACAAAAGTAAAATAAGATTTATAATGAAAAGCTTCCAAGAAGCTTAACAGTGTTCTTGCTAGATATCTTTATGTAACTTAAGCTTGATCTTCCATTGCATTTCCTAGCAGTAACTGAAGTAATGAAAAAGAATGCATTGACAGTCCTCGACCCATAAATTACAGTATGCCATACTTCATTATTAAATGACAAAGGTTGTTTACCATTAAACTCATGACGTTACAGCTATTTAATAAGAGTTGCTACACTCTGTGAAGAATACAGCGATGTCTAATCTTTGACAGGCGTAATGAGAATGTTTTTCAAATACCAGGAATAATATCGCTACACGCTGAACATCTTACTACTCAGAAACAATTTCATATTTTGATTGAAAATCTCTCTAAGAGCAACCTACTTAAATTTAATCCGACAATTTAATATAGTACATTGTATATCCATCTATAGAGTTCATTGTATACTACCTGTGCTTATCGTTGTTTTTACTTATTTTCGTCGCTGAATTTCTAAGATCCGACACCAACATAACTTATATCAAACAATACAAAACAATTCTATTAGCGCAAAGTAACAACTTCTGGAAAGTTCGTGTGTAGACATATTACGAAAGTTTACTGCCACTAAACTTTCGGAACGAAACTTTATCGAACTTTGTTAGATATTCGTGTAGAAACTTCAGCAAATACCTTGGAAAGTTTCTGGCAGAACTGATGCGCTTGTGTGCTGTACAAGAGTTATAAATAATACCGTTAATGTCTTGTTGGTTTACTGAGCTTCATTTTCATACTGTAGTAAATGTTGTACCTTGTTTCTAGAATAGTAATTCATTTTATAATGCAGTTTATACAACGTAGGAGGTTATAATCATACAAGCTTAGTTATCTAAAGGATTAGATTTGATACATAGTATATACATACATACACATTACATACACATTATATACATATGGTCTTAATTATGTTAAAGTATTGATTAAATAACTCTTTTCTATGAATAGGAAAGGGATGTGTATGAAATTAATATTTGTAAATTCTTCGTTTTAAAATAAATATCAACTTCTGCGTTTCACAAATGTAACTGAATTTTGGAAAATGAATAGGAAGTTAGATACAGATACAGGTTAGGAAGAAAACAGGGACCGCTGAACTTTTCAGCGTTCAGGTTCAGCGCTATAGCATCGCATATGTCCTCCTCAGGCAACATAGAGCAGTTTGGCCAGCACTAAGAGAAGGTGTACTCTGCTTAGTACTACTTCTATATAAAAATTCAACGCGTTAGAATCATACGTCCAGATTGTACACGATGTGCTCGTCACTTTTTTCCAACAGTGTAGTTTGTAAAGTAGTCTATGAAATTGATGTAGTCCCTACGGTAACAGTTTTGCGGCTAAATATTACATTAAATTATAGAATATAAATCAAGTTCCTTCCTTACTTCGTTATAAACTTTAAAACGCTAACTAGTTCACTCTAAATAACTGTATAAGTAATGCACTAACAACTACTTTGTCGTAAATATGCACCTGCACATGCTGTGAGAGTACGCAATTGAAGGGCTTTAGCTTAGGCATACTCGAAAACAGAACGAACTTTTAGAGTTATCTGGTAATTATGCATGATTTTGTAATCTGTGCGGACACATTTTAGTCTTCTATCTCCGTTAACTCGACTAGTGATACGTTAAAAAGTGATTCATATCTTTAAAATTCAATTCATTAAATCAATACTGGCACTACACTTATCCACAAGCAGTTTATTTACTTTTGTTGTAACTAAATTTTGAAGGAAACCAGAAAATTTTCTTGCATTCACTTGTTAGTAATCTTTATGCAAATGTTATTTTTATTAAATTATGTATCTATAAACCTAGATAGTGCTTTCTAAATAGGAATAAAATATACATTCGTTTCAATAAATTATAATAAATATTCGACAGGAAATCACCTGTTGCCAGAAATAACCGACGTGATTATGTAATTCCATGTTTCTTTTCATTTTCCCTGCAGCCTGCTTATTTATTTAAACGGCATGAATATTTAACAACGATGACATTTAAAGACGACTCCGTTTGAAGTATTAATAGTAGAAAGGAAGTCACGTAACCTATGAAATCTTTTTTTAAACATCATACAGGCAATAATTGCTGAGGATTGATCGAGAAGAAATTCGTTTTATGTAAGTGACCTTCGACTTTCAATGTTTGTTTAGTATGAAATCATGTTGACCTTTCTGAATATTTCAAGTGGATACTTATGTGGAAGAAAGTTGACCGTTTTTATATCCTTCGGTAGTCATAAATATGCCTAATTAGTTTTTTTTTCCTTCCAAACTCTTAATGCTTTTTTTTCAACATTTTATCCCATTGACCTCGATTTTGATCGATACAACATAATGACAGGAGATTACTTCTGTATTAAGTGTAAACAATAATTAATGTTAATTGTGTATTGTATGTCAGGTGTTTTGTAAATATTATAATTGAGTCGTTGTTTCATGGTTTTAATTATCCCTATCAATGCATCGCTACTTATTTTCTTCTTCAGACATGTATACTTGTTGGCTATAGATCTTTTGCTTGCAATTCAAATAATTTTATTCAATATTCAAAAATCTATCGTTATATTGAATCGATCACGCGACTCAAATAAAATTTCCATATTATTTTGCAAAAATGATGCCTTCGAGTCATATTCAATAGTTTCTTAGAACAAGCCTGTATAAATTAATAAGAAATCATTGAAAATAGCATCGAAATTTTATTTATATTTCTGCATCTTTCGAACTAGTTCGTTAGGCACTCCACGACTTGTGATGTCTCAACCTAGTCTAATATTTCTGATAAACTTAAGATATTCTTTTCAAATTTTCAATAAGTATGGGGTTAGTTGAAAACGCAGCTGCAAAGGCGATACTGTTTATCGAGACCACCATTGCCATTAGATCAAGATACAATTGCTTCATTTAAATGCCGCTTTAGGACATGTTATGTTGTACTTTGTATTAAATCACAGCCATTAAATTTAAAATGGAATATCTTGTAAGCACTGAGAGTTATGGCTGTATGATGGGAGGATGTTATTGGGAAAAACAATTAGTAATTGCTGTAAAAAATTGTAGAGCATTAGTTCTATCTTCAGAATTTTGTTACCTTTCACAGGATGATATAGGTGATTGCAGACATCTAATAGAGTGAACACATCTGACAACTAAAATGTCTTTTTTACAACTCATCACCAAAGTCTGCTTGATTATACATCATGCCGAAGTGTGCATAATTCTATATTTATAAACATATTTCCATCGAGACCTCCTTAACGAGTAAATACCAGCCTAGCCAGAAAAAATAAATAGAAAGATTATTTTAAAGTTAAATATTTCTAGTTGCAAGTATCGAGAAATGAGCAATAAAACAAACTTGCAACGCATTTTCTTAAAATAAATTTAGTATTTGAAGTGGTAACTATGGGACAATTCACACAGTATGATCTGAATTTTGGCAGAAGTTCCAAAGAAAGATGTAAAGTCGTGGTTGCGATGTTTAGCTGAAAATAGTTGCTTAGTCAAAGAAACTATTTCTTGAAGAAAAGACAAAACGTATCAAATGAAGATCAAAGACTTTTCAAATTTTATAAATAAATATATATCAGATCGTTATCTATGGTAGTAGCTTTGAGAATGTTCATCGAGCAAATTCAAAAATAAACCATTTTGCAATACATACAGAAGAAGAAAGCGAGAGAAGAGTGCGTCAACAAGAACATATGTAAGAAAGTCAAAAGCGGAGCTAGAAGGAACATTCTAGTCTGTAGTAATCTATAGTTATGCTGTTTAAATTGTGTAATACTCTTGCTACATTGAGAGAATTGATGGACAACATTTTGTAAGGGAAATCGTGGAATATCAGCTTGGTGCATCTTGCTGATGTAAATGTGCCATGAAGAATTTAGTAGCAGTATTCCAGAGATTGGAAGATGTTAACCTGAAGCTCAACACTAAGAAAATCACCTCTTCCGCAAGGAAATATACTAATTGAAGCATGCGATATCTGAGAATGAGATTGCAGTTGCTGCATACGTAATAGAAACTGTGAAGGTAAATATGAGGTAAGAAGCTTACTGGGATTATGCACCTACTATAGACGGTATGTGTTAGAGTTCGCCAACATTGCAAAGCTCATAACCTCCTTAATGCGAGATCGATCATTTGTTTGGAACCAGGATAATCAATTACCTTTGACATTATTAAAAGAAACTTTGATAAGTGCATCTATCTTCCACTGGCTACTACTAGCTGGAAGATTATTTTAGACAAGAAAAAATGATTCTTCTACGAACGAATTGATAGTCTAGAGAAGTTTGGCTTCAATGTTTACCACAGAGAAGGCATCAAATATTAAAACACTAATGCCTCTGCCCAAAGGCCTAGTTCAGAAGATTATAAACACTACAGCTAAATAGAAATTAGATCGGTCAATACATTCACAACCACTGTGATCGATTAAAATTACATTGGACTGGAAGATCAGAAAGCAAGGTAAGAAGAACGGTGTCTAATGGGGCTCTTTAATCATAGAAGAACTTACATGTATGTTGAATAAACACGTTCTTGTTGTTAAACAATGCGTATGCTACGAGTATCTTCGAGTAACATTGTAGGTAGTTCATACAACACAAAAACTGGATAACACTACTTCATGTAATGCCTACCAACATTTTCGTATCAATTAGGTATAATCATAACACCTATATGGAGTATTAGTCCGAGCAGTGGAATTTATTGAGAGATATTTTCAGCTGATTATCATGAACCAGTAATGTGTTGGTAAAGTTTCAAATACATACAAAAAGTCGTCTTCTCCTCGAGTAGAATAGTAATTGCAATAGCGTATAAAGTTCTGTAATAAGCAACAGCCATACAGATATCGAGAAAACAGCATATCCGAATCGTCAAAACTAGAAACAAAATAATAAAAGATTAATAACTGTTATTCCACAATAATCATAAAATCTCCCTGCAGACTAGAAAGAGACGACAACACGGAGTGCTTTCTCGATGCCGTCTGCACTCTCAACCGCTCTCCAAACAAATTTACGACGAACTCGAAGTAAACAAGTTTAGCAACTTGTAACGAGAAAACTTCATTTTACCGTTTAGAAGTTTTCCTGAATCGCATTAGCATTCCGTTGATAGAACCAAAGATGGAATAAATTTATCCTCATTTCATCATCGTCTGTATGACGAACGGGGCGTGGTGGTGGGGGAGAGTGAGTGAGACTCCGAAGCGCTTCTTTTATGCGGGGATTCTTTTGTGGAGTGAAAGTTCGATTCGAGTTTTAGAGCGCCGATAAAAAATGAAGTCGTGAAGTTCGACTTCGCGTTGAACTGTTGTGTTGCCTCGTAAACTATGTACCCTAGAAGAAGAAACCGTTCTTAATCAATGTCGAAAAGTGCGCGCATATCTGGAACCGTTACCGTAATCTTTAAAACCAGTTCCGATCGTATTTGAATTTATTTATGCACGGTTTTTATTTTGAGAAGATAAAATAACACGTATTTCTCATTAATCGTTGACGTTGAGTGGTTTGAAAGATAAAGTAGAAATGACGTTACTCAACAGTTTAAGAGTACTTAAACGGTAATACTTCGCAATAATCTGTGTTAATTGCAAACTGTATTTTAAAAGTCCAAGTCAGCACCAGGTACAGAATGATGCCATCTTTAGGTATTCCATGTGATATACGTCTTCTGTTGGTGAAGTAATTAATATCTACGTAAGGAAATGCAAAAAATATATGGAAGCAGATATGTTCTCAGAAATGTCAAAAGATTGAAGTCATTTAACATTATAAAGTAGGGCAGTATTTATAAGGAATTTATTAAGGCACTCAAAAGGCAGAAGATAAAATAGCATATCTCTGATATCGATATCAGCATATTCACAGCTTACTAGATATTTTCAAAAAGCGAAATATCTTCTTATATATCGCATCAAGCCTGAAAACCTATTTTATTTGGGGGCTTCTTTCTTCAATATTGTGAGAAATTTGCCATGTCCATTAATTGTGCCTACTAACTATTCTAGGTTGTTACACGTCCATAGCACTTTAAATGAAAATTGAGAATCGGTCAATACACACTTATGTACAAAACAGCGTGTTTGGACAAATATATTTTTCAACATGCATAAGTTTGGGTGCAATTTCTCGCGACCAAGTTGATGGGTTATGAAGGGTATAAGTGGATTTTCAAATATCAGTAGTGAAGCTTGATATCAAATACAATGTTGTCTGAAAATGGTAGTCTGTGGTTTTCAAGAAATTTTATTACATTTCGTACAACATTATGAGGTTTTCCGGATTTTGACAGCCTCATAGTGGTGTAGTATACCTATAGACAATACTAACATAAACTAAATACAAAATAAAGTGAAATAAAAAAATACACAATCTACTAACTCGACGTTGCGCCACTAACGTAAATGGCTTCGTTAGAAGCAAAAATTGGGTAGCAGGAGAGTAGAAAGTTACGACAACCAGATGTGTCAACTACCGTGATCTATTGATATTCACCTACCCAATTTGTTTCTAGAAGAAGCCCCTTAGTGGTCTACTGGTGAGATAGTAGATTTTCTATTTTTAATAGTAGTAGACTTAGATCGTGGAAATCTTCAGTATCATTTAAGAAACAATCATGTCACGTTCCTCTAGATGAGAGAAATTCATGGCAAAACTACAAACACTTATCAAAATAACTACAAGCAAATTTTATATGTCCTTCAACTTCGACTAAATGCAAGCCAATATTCAGCAGAAATAAGTCAAGTAATGTCAAAACTGACGCATTCCACAACTGACAATTGAACCCATAGCCAACTCTGGTTAGTGAAGTGTCTTATGAACCTAGTTTATGTCAAGTATGTTTTTGAATGCTACTTTGTTCTAACTAACTACGTCTTCAAGTGCAAATGATCGTTAAAATGCCTTATTTACTTAACAAAATAATCATATTAAGTGGTATATTGTTGTAACGGGGAAAATAAGCTTCTTATAATGAATTTATAGGCAACCATGGATACTATAAAGAAACACAATTTTTCGTCATAACTCGAAAACGGCAACTACTTTAGAGATTTTGCTTTCTAACTTTTGTCAAAATTCAATACTAAAGTACGTTAAAAAATGAAGATATTTCGTTTTGTATCTATTATACATAGTTTTCAATATTCTCATACAAAAGAAATGTCTATAATCTACTCTAAGGATCTCTTGAAAAGCTATCAAATCATAACATATGATCTTTTGCAGTATCAATGACGATATACGGTTGAAACAAGAAGTGATGCAATTCTCACCAAATACAGGTTCACACCTATTTAAGTGAGATCTATCGTGGTAAGGATAAAAAAATGTACACAGTGTTAACGATTTTGTAAGATGGAAATGGGGAAATTACGTCGTAAATATAGCTAACAGTGCAATATGAAAGGTAACTTTAGTCGCAAAACTCAATATCCAATAGACTGAGACGTTGCAGAAACTGATGTTACAAACATGTGTAGGATGGATTGTCATTAAGATCTGGGAAGAAGAAGCAAAAAAGAATAACCCTCATTATAAATAATTTAAAGATAGAAGAAGATACAACTAGAGTTGCAGTGTCTTAAAATACACTATAACATTTTACTCAATGCCAGACTCCAAAACTTATATGAGAAAGCCTAATTTACGCGAGAATTGTGTCAAAACCTTGGTAACTAAATTTTAGCATATATGATAAATCGTCTGAATTAAATTGTAAATGTGAACAGTAAATTTTTACACCTGAAGCAAGTAAAAAAGAAACATTAAAAGCACTGGACTATAAAACTAAGATACAAACATATCTTCATCGTTATATGCTTCAGAAACCTTGACCATTTAGAAGAGCAAAATGTTCGGTCCAGGATGGATGAGAAAATTTCGAAGACTTGTAGAGAAAGGTTATTAAAATTCTATGTCTTCGTTTTCAGAAGAACAAGCGATTGACCAAAACAATTCTCAACCTTGATCTGTAAATAAAAGTTAAAAACTATCCCACTAAAAAAGAAAGAGAATTGCGGGAAATGCTGATTGAAAACACTAACTGGCAATCATCCTTTCTCGAAGATATCCATGAAAGCCGGAAACGAAACGAGA
The DNA here is from genome assembly GCA_023690525.1 of Holotrichia oblita. Classification (NCBI taxonomy): domain Eukaryota; kingdom Metazoa; phylum Arthropoda; class Insecta; order Coleoptera; family Scarabaeidae; genus Holotrichia; species Holotrichia oblita. The sequence goes on from CM043020.1 coordinate 22,987,934, forward strand.
GGCGGAAGAGAGCAAAGAAATAAAAGCATCTGCGGAATAAATTCACTTGTTGAGCAGAAATTCAGAATTACAACAAACCACTTATGTACATTATCTAAAGTATAGTATAGATTTAGACGAATAAGTTCATACGTCACACGGTTTTTGTTTTAATTTTCTCGGAAACAAACACAAAATACTCATTACTTCAATGGGATAATTATTCCATTCACAACGTTTGAATGGTTATTTGATGCGATGTCCGTCATTCGAATAATTCAATTTTCTACTGATGTTTCAAAGTCACCTAGAAGAAATCTGATAATACAATTAAGTAATTAATTCAAGGTATCCGCGTCGCGTTTCCCGGTCGGATGGATATAAATCAGTCCGGACTATTATTACTAACGAGGTTATTGCCTACGCTCTACGAGATCGGATCGCAGGAGGCTGGGGACTACAACAGCAGGCCGGAGCAGAGTGTTATGCCGGGCTTTCGAATCGAGGTCAGGTCTGCGCCATATCGAGCCGCGCGGCCATTCCCACGAATAAGGCGGTACTCTCTCCTCCGGCATTTATCACCCTCCGATTACTTTAACTCCTTACGATAGAGATTGCAGTATGAGAGTTTTATATACAAGTTGCGTCATTTAAACCGAACGGTATCAGTGTAGATATGTGGGTTATTAGGATGCTTATACTAAATGTACATAAAAACTCCAATACCTCTGTGACTGATTGAATTATAGAGAGATAACTTTTAGTGGTTCATTTCTTCTCTTCTCGGATCGCACATGAGAACATCTAAAGAATTAACTCTGGGTTATTGATCTCTACAGGTCTAAACGAAAATTTGGACACAATTATGGCCGAAGCACCAAATATAAAGATAAATCTAATAATTCTAGTCGATTAGTTTGGTGTCTAGAAGCATATCGATGTAAACCGCAAACCGACTCCAGAGATAGACAATTTGGTTCTTTTGGTAAATAATGCAGATACACATTCAGCTTGTCAACTTTCAGCCTCGATTTCCCAGGAGTTCATTAAAAAATTGCGACTACCTAATACTCAACACAACAAACTATTTTGCCATGTATGACTAGTTGTATCGTCAGTATACTCTAGGAGTTCTCTTCTAGACTTCCTAAGGAAATGGTACATAAAAACTAAAACTAAACTGGCGTACAATACCAATCACTTCTTTCACAAATTTAAATGGAGACATTGCATCACTAATGCTACATGAAAAAATACCACATTCGCAGACACATCTTCTAAGCAGTCAATGTTCAATTCCATAACGTAACATATGAAAACGTCGAGCATTTTTTTGGTTTTCATATTCTGGCATTTCTCGACGTTTTCATAAGTATCAGACATTCAACAAAAAGTCAGTTAGGGAAAAAATACACACAATCAAAGTTTTTCTTCTTTTAGTTAGTGCATTGACGTATTTCTGGTTAGAGAATTGAAGCGGTGTTTACTGAAACGAATGGTTGCCACATTTTCTTTTGATAACGTTCGCTTAGTATCAACCTGCCAGATACAATTGACATAGGTCACTGGTACACTTCTAGCAGTCAGACGACCATACTACTTCTATTTATCTAACTGTTATTACAAACAATAATATTTGTGTCAACGAGTTCATGACCCCACACAAACAAAAGTAATACATAAAAAATTTAGATTATAACATACGGGGGGTCACCGACAAATTATGAATGATTATTGAACTGAATAAAATATATTTCCGTAACACTTTTTTTCCAAAACTATTTCCCATTGAAGTCCCAAGTAAAGTAGATATTTGTCAACGCAAAGATTTCATAGATAATCACAAGTGCCTTACATGAGAGGCTTTTTATAACGTTAATCAAGTTCAATGGATTTCCTAATTACAATAGCAATAATTCAACATTACGAACTTATTTACCAACAAAAGCAGGAATTTTTATAAGAAAAATAAGTATAAAAAAGATGTTTATTTAGTTATGTTCTGAACTCTCTGATTTGTTTCCACAACAAATAAATAAAATAACGTATAGCATTATGTTTGCAATCTCACGAAGACTCTTAAAATACTTACTAATATAAATTGAAGATAATTATTTTGTTATACAAAACAGTGCATTGGCGATTATAAATACGCTTCCTTAAATATTGCTTAGTTTGTCCGATATAGAACTTGTTACAGTCTTCGCAGTCTAACTTATAGACGACATTACTAACAAAATTAATTATTGTAATAATTTCAGCGAAATAATAAATATGAATTTAAAAATTAAATATTAATATAACATTTTTACTTCCTTAAAAACTTAATTATTAATCTAAAAACAACAATTAAAAAAGATACTCAAAGTAATGTCGTCTAGAAATTATACTGCAAAGACTGCAACAAATGCTATATAGTCAAACTAAGCAATATTTAATAGAACGAATTTATAGCCACTAATACACCGTTTTACATAACGTCACCACTAAAAGCTTCTTGTCTACGCACTCTAAAGATAAAACAAGACATAATTTGGTTTCCAAATACTAAGATTTAAACAAGAAAAATAATTATATCAGAGATTAATTTATGACCTGAGATATGTATATCAAAAAGAAATCAATGCGGTCATTTTTAGAACTAATATCGATAATTTAGGTATCATTTATAATAATTCAATTCGCACATGAAATTTATTAAATTAAGTTCTCGATGATGCTACTAGTCTTTGAGCAGGAAGAAAAAATAACGATGCCAAAAACTTATATTGATATGTGCTTTAATAAATAATGTTTTCGTGAGATTGCAAACATAATTCGATATACAAATAATTTCCTTGTTCTTATATATGATGTTTTCGACGTTTTCAAAAATATACATACTTTGATAGAATGTACTGTAGTAGTATGTGCTCATTCGACAAAATATTGAAGAAAGTAAAAAAAGTCGTCTGTAGTCCAGGCCCCTATATGAAAAGTGTTATATTATTTCGTAATGTAGCAGCGCAATGCTTAATATTAATCCTGTTTGTTTCTCTTTTCGGAAAACCGATGCCACTAGCAAATTCAATGATTGCCTACATAAATCAGAATTAAGGAAATAACTTCCCAAACAATATGTGCTATTTTCTACTAAATTCAATATTAACCAATTAAAGTGTATTAATTAACAAAATAAACCATTTCAATAACGACGTGTCTCTTGACATATACATTATAAAATAAACAATGTAGCTACATATAACGTTTGGGAACTGTCCCAGCATGTCGTGATACTAGATTCCCTGTCACTCCCAAATCTTTGTATAGATTCCGAAATTGTACGTTAAATCCAAACACGCCAGACAACGCAAACGGTTTACGAGTAAATCCTAATTTATGAGGTTTCACGGGCATGTATCACTCGATATAATGTCGTGTTTTGGGGCTGCAGATTTACCAATCAAATCTTTAATAAGTGATGGTTGCGATTGAAATACAATATGTTAACATTTTTGCATGGATACAATTTTGAGTAAGCCTTTATTTACTAAATACACATTCCCCGTTGAAAATTTAATTTAATTTTACAAAGACAGTGCATCTGCTGATGGGTACCCTGGAGCATTTTCAACAATGTCAGAGCTGTCTTTAGTCAACTATGAATTTATAAAAATTCTTTTACCACAAATTGTTATACACTACGAAAAAATTCTGACAGTTATTCACGCCGCTTTTAAATTTTGATTGCTAATAGGTCAATTATCTCTGATGCATCAGTGCAAGTTAAAAATATAATGATTTCCTCGATGTTTCTTCCTAACGCAATTTTTTGCAATCACGAAGGAACCGAATTGAAGTTTCATTAATTTGACACATTTGCCGTTAAACAGAGATCATTTTCGGTTGTTTCGGTAAATTACAATTTTATTTCAAGAGTCATGGTCGTGATACTGTAAAGTGTGTTTGTGAATTGGATACATAAATGGAGACCTACTTTATCTTAAAGACGAAAGATGGTAGCGAAATTGTGTCACAGTATCAAATACCTTAATAGGGCACCGATATTAACAATTAGCTGTACCTCCAACGACCCTTCAACGCCCCAAAGGTTTACAAGATCTGATCCAATTGACGCAAGAATGGCCAAGCCAAGTGATGATGCTGCACGACGACAGTTTATTGAATAAATGTTCGGAATGAAACGACGTGACACTGATTTTTATCACAAAAAAGATTTATCCGATGAAGCTCATCTCCATACTGATTGCTAGAGTAATAAGCGACATTTCAGAATTTTAAAGAAAGAATAGCAAGATGTTATTCATGAAAAAGCAATACATAACTGAAAGGTGACAGTTTAGTGCAAATTTTGGCTCCGGTACGAAATTAAGCGATATTGTTTCAAAGTGACACTCATGAGGCGGTGGCAGGATTAATGGTGATTTCATTTGGACTCATTAGAAAATGTTGATGTGGAGGTTGCTTACTTTCTACTTTGTCTTACCTTACTGAGAGAGATTGCAATTATTGCAAAGCAAATTCGAATGAATTGACCAGCCAGATTATTCGACTTGACTTCTTTGAATAGCCAACATTAACCATCGAAATTGAGCTTATATGTTAAAATGTATTGAAAAGCTTTGCCAAAAAAGTTGCTTCTGATCAGAGTAAGCAGTCATGGGGACTATTTTCTAGGTATAATGTAATGACAAACTTTATTTGTAAAAAAATAAAAATAAATTTCCGAACTAATTTAGTAAATGGAATGTGGATAGTGTAGAGTGACGCTCGCTGCTAAACTGTTTAAGTTAGTTCCTAGACACTATCGACGAACACATTTGATCCCTATTTAAAGTTAAAGATATTTACTTTTCAAGTTGTCAGAGTAGACTCTGTGTGAGTTGATATTAGATGTACTTAAAGGAGTAAAGAAAGGTCCTAAATTCTCCTTTCATTACTCTTTACATCTATTTACTTTTCATTATACCGAGACTATACTGTATACTAATTCTGTATACTGTATGCTAATCCTGGCAATGAAATCTGATACCAGACTAGAGAAAAATTTTTGGCAATATTTAATAAGAATGGAAATGTGATTCATACAAGAGGTTATTGAAATTATAACGGTTGCAACGAAAGATAAAATCAATAGAATTGAGATGTACACCTTTTTTATATTTATGTCATGAATAATATAAAAGAACTTTCTATAGAATTCTTCTCAACATCTTTAACTTGTCAAGTAATCGAAATAACCATCCTGGGTATTGTTAAATAAATCAGCCTGTACATTTATGGTATATTGACGACGGCGTCTGTGAACGCATGTAACAACTATGCATGGCACCGCTGATGTGCATGTGCAACCGAGTCGAGTCTATCGTTTTTTTTTCAACAAGATGTATGACAGGAAGCTATTACAACTTCTATCTATAAGCGACGGGCGCGATTCGAAACGCTCGTTCTGTAGATTAACTGAAAAGGTCAACCACATTCATCGTCCACACATACACACAGATTGATTATATTTCTACACGTGTATACGAGAGAATTTGTAATAGTAACAAAACATGAATATTAGATACATTTTACGACATCGATTGCAGACTATTACGTAGCAGAATGTAATGAACAGTTTGCTAGATTTGATAGAATAAATTACTCATTCTAATAATATAAATCATAATTACAACTTGTTTTTAAAGTATAAATTCTCAACCACAATTCCCATGAAAAAAATTAGCGGCTAGCTAACATAAAACGTATACGTTGGTAAAACAAGTCAAATCTCCTTACACTTACGGTTATGAATGATTTACGCTGATTTGTAACAATTGTGGTTAACAGTACATACGAAACAAGAACAAATGTGGAACAGCACTTTACAAACCAGAATATGCTTTATCTGCTCAGGATGTGGTTAATGTTCTCTAAAGATCTTCTATTTTTCAACAACAAAAAACAAACCAGCATATACAGATAATATCTACAGGTCTTTAAATGTAACTTCTATAACATGAAATCTGTGTGAAAATGGTGGACAACATTTTGAAAAATGACACTAATCTCTATATTGTTCATTCGAAAATATTGCAAGGTTTGGATTCGTCTTCAACTAATTAATAATAATTGTTTACAACATGCATGAACTTTTATTTAATGGTAACTAATTAATCAAATCAAACGATATAACGTAAAGCAAGCATCTCATGTAACAAACGTTGTAAATTGGTTGTTTACATTCTAGTTACCGGTTACGCCAACAAGGATATCTTCTATACTTGAGTTGGGTACTACATCAGACTTGCATCTTGTTATAATTATCTACCTGACATGCCATTACCTTAATTGTTCAATTTGCGCAGTAAATATAACCCGATTCATTCAACTGGAATTGATTACTATTTCCCTGAAATATTCTGCGCTTAATCGTAGTGGCAATTACGATATTAAACAGAGACGGATTAATTAAAAAAAGATAGCCTTCCTTTATAGATGTCTACTCGCATTAGACTAGAACGTATTTTAGAAAATGATAGACAGAGTTCCTTAGAAAAAGATAATAAATTAACAGTACATTCCTACCTATGCTAGTAATCTGGGCAGCTCTAGGTGTTCACACGGTTCTTTAAATATTTATAACGGAATTATCGTGAACCAATTAAGCGTGTGTGTTTCTTAGAAATCCATTCATGTGTAGGTATGTTCCGGTTGTATTACTTTCTTTTGAATTATATAAATATTGCAATTAGTACTTATTTATCAAGACAAGCTTAATCGGTTCGCAACATTGTTACTTTAATAAAATAAATAAACAAAGATTAACTAATGCAACGAAATCTGGGTATTACGTAATTATTTTTAGTTCGACAGAGTGGTGCTTTGAAAACAAGTTGTAAACAGGATATAAAATGTTTTTGGAGACAAAAACTTTGTACGAATTTTTTTGCAATTTAGTATAGGAATTAGATCGACAGTTATTAAACGAAATATTAAAAGTAATTACTTGACCATTATACCGGTTGATTTCAAAGATAGGATAAATAACGGCGGGGCGGGGCAAGGGGTAGGAAAATTCGCTAAGAAGTGGACTCGCGTTAGTCTATCACAGCGCTGTAAACTAAACGAGACTAGACTGTGATAGAGAGACTCGTACGCGTCCCCACTTCTTAGCGAATTTTCGTACCCCTTGCCCCTTCCGGCCGTTATTTATCCTATCTCTGAAATCAAGCGGTATACTCGTACACAAAGAGAATAAAAAATTTAGCTAGAGGCTTTGAGTTTAGTCTTAGAAAAGAGAATCAAATAACGACACTAAGTAATTTTTCCCGGCGCTTCCACCAATTTTGGCACTTCCTACATACATTTCAAGAAACTTTGTTGAGAATTTTGTTTACATACGGTTCACACTTTAGTGCAGCTTCATATAAACGCTATCTTTTTTTATTATGTGGTGGGTGCTTAGTTGCAGTGACTCCGTAAACTGTAACGCTTGTCTGGCTATCACTGCAACTCTCGCGGTGTAGTTTTTGTGTGTGTATGTTGTGTTCAATTGGCTTTGTGACAGCATCATATCGCCTTTTATGATGCCGCGCTCTTAATCACTTTGCTCCCAACAGCGAATGGCAAGTCGATCGGGATTAAACTCTCTGAAAAAATGTCACCGTCCCTCTAGAGAATTGAACCCCGGCGCCTATCGTCCTCTCACGACAATAGTCAGCCGCCTAACCACTGCGGCCAACGACCCCATCTCACAGATAATTTAAACAAATATACTATTTATAACCAAATACTTGGTATAACAGATCGTAAAAAAATCCATAATATGGGACCAAACTAACTAATGATTTTAGAATTCATGATTCAGGTAGCAATTTTTCTTTTTACCTAATCCGTGAATTGTTTCTGTGGGGTACCTTTATCTCTTGTCGGAGCTGGGTGTTTTTAAGCTAATATGTCATCATAGTCAGTCTGAAAATAGAATGTTCACTGTTTTTTTTTTCATGTAACAGGACGATGACCAGGGCACTGACGAAGTGACTATAGGACGAAGGAATATCATACAAAGGAACAATGATACTTTTAAAGTCAACATGCTTGTAACTGTATCAACGCAGAAATAATATATGATGGCTACATGACTACATTTTAAATCATTATTTAAAGAAAGAAATTGGAAGAAAGTTGTCCAAATACCTTTCACCTAAACCAGTGCTCCTTTAAAAATAATATTTGTTTTTTTATCATAATTCTTTAATATAACTTTACTTCCTCTAATATACTTTTCAATTTCACAAGAATGTCATTAATCATTACGTAACACACAATGATTTGCGCTTTTACTAGTTGTATTGATAGCATACCAACCATATTACGAACACCTGCTTGTTGTAGTTTAGCTTATCGTTTCATGTTTTCGAATAGTACGCTATTGACTAATTCTTTATGAACAGACTGCAATGTGTACGTATGTCATTAACGATACAACGTGATAAAATACATAAAAAACATATTATCATGCGGCTTGCCCTCTGCTGTGTATACAACAACAAAATCACAAACATTTCTACGGGAAATATTAACATAACGTAATCTCAAATAGTTTTGTCACAATGTAAACATAAAAGATAAGGAATTATCATACCGGTCGTGTATTGTACGTCCGTGTCTGTAAGTTTATTTAATACGGTGTGAATTCGAGTTAAAAATGTGCGTGTGCTAGGATGGACATCAAGGTCGTTGTAGTTTTATGATTTATGATGAATCAAACCGAGATATACACAGGAAATTCAGTATGCAATGCGAAATCTATTGTGGTTGTTATCTTAAATTCTTTAATGGTCGTGTCTTGGAGTATGGGATAACGATAAATGATAAGGAATGCTGCGATAAGGCAGTATTATTCAAAGTTGAATGATTACTTTCTTGTTGCTGAAAGCAATATACATACCATGCACTTATCTTTATGTTTTAACTGTTATTGTTTTTGTTTTGCTATTTTCCAGTTAGGAGGGGTTATTTACTTTTCACATATACATACATATATTATAGGTGTGTTCTAAGAAGCACTATGAATGGTTTACAATGGTCGCAATTATGTAAAAGTTTGCTGTTTATACACGATCACTGTTCATCTGACGGATTGGCAAGTATCAGTAATTGCTTCTTGGAAGGGATATTATACATATTTCTATAAATGCATACATAATAAGTAAAAAATGTCAAAGTAATGGTTGTGTGTAGTTAAAGTAAGTAAGTTACAAGGTTGTAGTTGTAAGTCCAAACTGCTATTGAGAACAAAGTCTAAATGGTCTGTTAGAACCCAATTATAAAACAGGCTTCGAAAAAGTAGAATTTCTTTGCAAAAAGGTAGTAAGCCACTTATCTCCTATTCTCTGATATTTCTACTTTTAATAACAATCAATATCAATAAAACAGCAATCAACTTCAATTAATCAATTTATAACCACCAATAACCAGCTGTTTATAAAATAACCGCTGCAACTTTATTGTTCAAGCATTCTAAAAATAGCTGACTTAACGTTGATGTTTCCTTATCTTTAAATCAGAAAAGATTTGTAAAAAAAGATTAATTTATATTAAAAAATATAAAGTGTTTATCGAATGTAGTGTAACATTTTTCTGTCCCCGCCAACCTCCTTATAGTGACACTTACAGCCCATTTTTTTTTCAATTGGAAGCGTAGGCTTGTGATACCTCATTTAAAAGGCATTTTTATTCTGCACTCGCAAATATGTTTTCTCTTCGGTAATGTTCCTACCTTTGGCCAAAACCTCAATGTATGATTTATTTTCGTTTTTCATTGCATTTAACTAACTTCGTTTTAAAAAATACAGGATTAATCCACAATTTCAGATGTCTTCAAATCTTAATAGATGACAGCATAAAAAAACAATTCCAATTGGAAAATCAAAATCAAAATGCCTTTTTTTAAAGTGAGGTTATCAGCGAAAATTTTTCTACAAATAGCGAAATTAATTTATTCAATTAATTCATAAATTTAATTGGGATATTAAATAAACTAATTGATAATTGAACTCTCTTAATAAAAACATACTTTTAACAGTTATATAGCAAAGGGTGAACATTTTTCTACAAATATGAACCAACGAAATTAATTTATTCAATTAATTTTACAACAAATATATAACATTTAATTGAGACCTGAATTTTATTAAATTAAACTAATTGATAATTGAACTCAATTGTTAGTACTTAATAAAGATACATACTTTTAAATAGGGATAACTCAATTATAATTTTATTTTAACTTATTTACGTAAATTATCGTTTATACAATTGAGTTGTTTGCTTGTAAATATTTTTGTTGACAAGCATAGCTATATGATCTGATATTATTGTCAATTTGTTCTACTGCAAACGTTTTCAAACCAAAACATATATTTGTGTTCTGGAATAAATTTATACTTTTAATTAATTGTTGTTTTATTGACCTACAAGTGGAAATATCAAGAATTATACTTCTTATTCGTCAACTTAAAACAACCAGCTAATTAGCTTTCTAGTTTTTATGTTACACGGCCATTATATGAGCATTACATGAGCCACTCTTTGGGATAGTCCTAATATTTTTTTGTACTCGCTTATCAAAACCTGTCATTTCACGATTCGATTTGCGTGCGTAAAAAGTCACTTTAAACACGAGTGCGTAAAAGTAAAGTTGGTACTTCCTGGAACTTGATTAATTTAGTGACATTTTAAAATCATAAATCCCTAACCTTAATAATATGATCATAAACGATAACGTATTTAACAATATGTATTATTATTATAGTTTTCGTACAAAAAATATTGTACAAACTTCGTGCGTGAAACATTTCGCGAATTCGTGTCCGAATTCGCGCTTTAAACTGGTCACTCATTCGCGAAATATGATTTCACGCACTTGGTTCGTAAATAACTATTAGCAGCGTTTACTTTCATCTGCCTAAACTACATTTCATTTATCTAAAACTCACAAAAATTAATAAATGTATAGAGGATTCCAATTAAAACAAGCCACCTTAAATAAGTCGAAAATATCAAGAAATACGAAACAACGCCAAGACAAGTCGATTCTTGTTTGAAAGTGGAAATTCTTTCGCCAATTAGGCAGAACCATGTCTTGTCTTTACCCTAACCTCCTGGATTGAACAAAATTGATTGAAGAAAATAGCTATTGAAACGTTAGAATATAGCTCCTAAGGTGTTAAGGGTAGGTATAGGCTGCCCTACATGTAAGTTGTTGTAAATAGTATGTAAAACCTAAAAATATAATAACATGAAATTTTAATGTTCAATCCTGAAGTGGCTAAGGAGGCAAGACATATCTAACTTTGCCTTATTGGTGAAAGGGTTCTCCCTTTCAAACAAAAGTCGATCTGTCTCTGCGTTTATTCGTATTTATTGACGTTTTCAACTTATTTAAGGTGCATTGTTTTCATTGGAATGCTTTGTAATATTGGCTCAAGAAATAATCTTCGCCAATACAACTCGACCTTGATCAACTAGGGATCTTTTTATTGTTACTAAATTTGTCATGTTTTGCAATTCGACTCGACAAAATTTTGGCATTAATAATGAAATAATAAAGCCCTGGAGCTGAAGCTCGCGGGCTTTATCCGGATTATTAATGCCAAAATGATATCTTGCCAAATTGATACTACATAAAATACTTATTACTATAAGACTAAACACTTTAACCCACTGAACACCAAACAAGTTTTAACTAAAACACCGACGCGTTTCAACAGCAATGCTGTCATTATCAAGGCGATAATAACCTTGAGTAGAGGATAACTAAAAATTGATATTGTGTTGGTACCTTTTTGTTTGTATCCACAATTTTGCCCCTGACTGTATTCAGGTGTCCACATTTTTTTCGATAAAAGAGAAGACTAAGTCAGGGTACAAGCAACTAATACACACATTTACAACTAAACATTCTCGAGATGAAGGAGAGATACACAAAGGAGTTGTTTGAAAAAAAAAACGTTAGAGGTAACTAAGATAGAAGTAAATGTAATCTGCATAAAAATGTCAAATTCTAATCAAGATCGAAAAAGATTAAAACATAAGTAACTACATAAACAAATCTTACACATACATATACATAGTTACCACGATTAGCATTCAACTGCAATAACTTATAATTTGATACAGGCAATTAAGTTTTGTTGTAATTATTTTGTGTTTACCAATACAACATGACAAAATATATTAGCAAATAGTTGTTACCGAAATAAAGGTGTCCTAGCATAACCATTAATGAAGATTTATAGTCTGTTAATTACAAACAAAACAATCCGCTTAAAATATGTGAAGGTGATATGCTATGTAAGAGAGTCGTTCTGCCATTACATGCATATAATTTGAATTAAACTTTTTATGGTGAATATGAGTAAAAAATGAAGGTTGTTTAGCATATTAAATGATGTATCTGCCAAAAATTGAGAAAAACATACAGATTTATAGCTCACGGTGAGAATGTTCATACTAAAGTTAATGAACCTGATTTTTTTGGCAAAACGTATAAACAAACCAAGAGGGAAGAAGAATATGAAAACAGAAATAAAAAAGGCAATTAAAGGAAAAAAACAAGTTGTTTTACGTCTGTCTGGTTTTGTATACGCTTTGATCTTTTTATTCCGCCGTCAATCTTACCTGGAATGGTTTAAGTTGCTTGTAGTCCGTAAAGGCCAGCTCTCGATCCAGTAAAAACTCGACGGGTTGAGCCTGCGATGGCATATCTATGGTGGATACCAGGGCCGAAAACGTCTGTAACAAGAAAAATAAATCTCTTTTAGCCTCGAGTCATCACCATCGATAATCGTCTCTGCGTTTCGCTCATGGAATACAGTCGAATTTCACCGGCACATTTCTAAATATGGAAGGAAATGTAATCGTTAGACGGCAGGTCTTAATGATTTTTTATGGGACCTGAACAAATCGAATGTATGGTTAAGTCAGATACCTGCCTGAAATGATGTAACTAATAAAAAAAGTAACAGCTTTAAAGTGTATAGACACTCGTAGCAGGATGGTGTACAGCCGAAATCGTAATTGACAAGGACGAATCTATTCTCTCCTAATTGCTGCAAATATAATTTATCGTAATCTTCCTGAAGATACTTATTCCTTATCTTTACCTGCGTTTGTAAATAAACCTGAGAAGCGTCAAGTTAGTATTAAGGTAAACATTAAGATCAGTGTCAATATCAACACTTTTATAAACCAGAAATATTAGAACAGAATCAATGAGCAATTCAAGATCTAGTGAAAATAGAAAAATTACACCAGATATCTTTAAAAAGTAAACGGAATATTTTGCTGCTTTGGTATGGTAGCCAAAAACAACACAGAAGACTGTACAACAACAGCTTCAAGAAATCTAACGACTTACTTGTCTAAATGTCAGAGGAATGATGCGGACTTGACCCACTGCAGCGCTAGAAGTACTGCTGGAAATCACGCCACTGCACATTTACATTCAAAAACAGGCTATATCAAGTGCCCTATCTCTGGACAGACTTACGGGATTAAAAGCTGGGGACATTAGAGGACACCTTAAAATCCCTGAAGATCCCAACGTTAACTACCTAATTTACATTACAAAGCGCAAGATCCCTATGTAATACAACTTCGACCTATCCTACAAAGTGGTCATCGAAAGCCATACTAAGTGGGTATCCGATGAGCCTCAATTCAAAAGAGGAACCCTGGCATGGCACACTCGGCTCTAGAATAGAAGGAGAGGGGATAGGCATTGTGGTGAGCGAGCCTAACCACTATCTCAAAGTTCCTATGGGGCATACTCCAACATATTTCAAGCGTAGATTTCTGCTATAAGCTTATACGCCGTAAAGAACCTCGAGTTAGGGATAGGAGGTGGTCTGTTGCATGAATGTATATGCAATTTAAGGCAATTGGGACACAATAACCACGTAACTCTTCAGTGGATCCGAAGCTACCAAGAGATCAAAGGGACTGCAAAGGCAGATCAGCTTGCCAAAGAAACAGCAAAATTGCCTTTTATTGGGCCTGATCCCTGTTGTGGACTGCAAAAGAGCCACCAAGAGGACAACAGAAAGGCCCCTCATTGGCAGAATACGCCAGGACAAAAGCAGACGAAGGCACTGTTATCAGGATCGCTTAAGACAGCAAAGACGATGCTTCAGCAGAGGGGACCTTGGCCTGCTGGCAGGGTTTTTGACAGGTCATGTGGCCCTGACATACCACCTACATAAACTCACTGAACCTGCTAAACTCGAAAAGCTGAAGATCAAATCTGCCGTATATGCCAAGAAAATCTAGAGAGAACATTTTGTGTAAATGTGTTGCTGCCAGCACATCCGACACCAACACTTCTGTAGGCCGTTTCTAATGCCTACTCCACGATGAAAATCCCAGACTAATTCTAAGGTTAATTTAAAGCTTCCAACTAGTCTAACAACCAGAAGGGCAATGTTACAACAGCCCCATGCACGTCGCGGTGACTACAACCAGCAGTGCCACTGTCCTCAGATCTAATCTAATCTAATCTAAACGGAATGTTTCAATGTTGAATGAGCGTTCATTGACTGTTTGGATGTTCAACTTTACACACATCCTTCCAAATTATTTTTCATATTTCTAAATATATAAAAGTTAAAGTGTATCAAATTTGGACTCCTCAGATAGATCAAGAAACTCATTAGTATACTTTCGCCTACAAAATTATTGACAACAAACGTACTACAGATTGACATAATAATTAAAAACGACCGACCAGCGGATGTTAAGGTCTGCTAGATACGAGTTCGAGTCTGTTCCGAGACGACTTGTGACATGATCCCTAGAGACTGGTGCTTCATGTGAGATAGAATGCCGTAACAAACTCATGAATCACTTTACACACAACAAGACACAACACATGCCAAAATCCATAGTAGTAGTTTTAACAAGCCCTCTTGCTTCGAAGCGTCCTTCGAGTTTATTGAAAGCAATAATTGGTCATCAGTTTCAAAAGCAGCCAATTGAGGCTACAGAGGGGTTGTCAAAAAATATTCTTCTTTATTGATTTTCATTAAAAAATGACAAAATACACCATTTTAATAAAGAGGATAATCAAAAATCAGAGATAAAAATCAAATTTACATTTTTATTATCAGTGCTGACTATTTTATGACTTAAATGTGTATACATTGAGCAAAACGAATTCGTTGTAATTTCTTAGAAAAGAAAAAGCTTAAAATGCCATGAAATAACTTGTATGAGAAAAAAATCCTATAATTCCTTGTTCATTCAACACCTTTTGTGTGATTCGAAGTGGTACCGTAGAATCGATGGTCTACTGATGTGAAAGGAATTTGAGCCTTTGTTGTAGCCGCTATTATTCACCACACTACAATGTTAGACCTTGACAGTTGCGTGTAAAGAATGCCAAAAAACATTTATTTTATAAGAATTTCCATATCATTGCGTGACCTCGTCAACCTGCTAATATAAGGTATAATCGCAAGTTTACCTCATTCATTTTCGTATCTTGATGTTGGAGCTACGAGTAGTACATATTTCATCATTTAATATCCATGTTGCAAACCACTTTAATGTAATTAGCATGAGATTTCTGTTATGAATAAATAATGACTTTATTCAAGGTTAGTGCAATATTTAATGAAAGTTAACATCTCGAACTACATTACCGTCTGTACGTATGATCACACTACTATACAAATATTTTTAACAGGTTTAGAAACTTGTAATTTTCGATTTATTGAATTTTATTTCGACTCGATACCATCAAAAACATGCAACAGAAATGCTCCAGTAGTTTAATTCTAAATTAATGTTAAATTTTATACTCTCCAACGAATTATTTAACAACGTTAACCTACACACAGGCCATACATGCGTGCTTGTTACGTATTTTGATTAATTGCGTGTGTAAACTCGTTAATTTACAAGCGACCTAGTTTTTCATTTATCAATTTAAAATCCACTATACACAGTAACTAAAGTTTATAACTTTATGTTTGGTATTTACATGCAATTTCATTAAATTAGGTTACACTTTCCGTAGTGCACCCACTAATACACCTAGTGTATTAGATCTAATTTTATGCAATTAGGTCATTATTTCTAGTGTTATGCTATAAAATGATCGATACGCTTTCAACTAGGGCTTTGACCTATGATAAGTAATGAGTTTATGGTACCATTTGAGATAATGTTATGACCAGAATGTTCCTTCAGCACACTAGAAAAATTATAATCCTAATGAGACTTGATTGACTGTATATTCGTTTCTAAACAGTCTTGTACTTATATGAAATCATAATTTGTGGACAAAATTGATCAAATACCCGAAGAGATGCCAATAAAATACTTTAAGAGAAGATCCAGAAAGCAGTTTTCCATTGGATACAGATAGTTTCTAAATCAGTAAAAGAAATCAGCTACCAAACGAGATTAGAGACTCAATTGTTCAAAAAATGAAATGAAGAGACGATAGCACATTTTAGTTTTTTTTATAATTAATTAAATTAAACTTTCTAAAATTTATTTTCGCATGTAACTCAAAACGTGGCGATATTTCATCTCTCAGAAAATTCCAGAAAGAAAATAAAAAACGGTATTCCTGGACGTATGCAAGATTTCGAACGATACTGCTTCCTGTTGAATTAATATTACAGCTCTTGGCAGTCATATCTCTCTATAAAATATGGAAACTGACGTTCCACAGTCATTTTAATCAACATTTGACAACTATGTTCGCATCGCCTTTATAATTATTTCGACCAATCTGTTCACCGCTTTCACTACTCTTTCGCGGCCAACTACCACCAGTATTTCTGTGTGAGTATATCTGTCTTTGTTACCACTTGTCCTTGATGATCTATTGATCTGAGCCTCTTGCAGCCTGTTTCTTCCGCTATTTCCTCCGTAACGTTTATTTGGGTTTCGAGACTCAGCAGGTAATAATCACCTCTGTTGTTTGTTCTCTAACACTCACTGAAATTCCTATTCTTATTGTTTCTACTCCTAAATGCATTCACCTACATGGTTGACATATCATAACTGTCCATCAATTCTTTTTCACCAATGCTCTGGATGATCGGATGGCTCGCGCTAGTATGCAACACCTTACGTGGTCCGCTCTTTTATTACTGCAACAGGCTTCCTTGTACTGCACCCCATTTGCGCCCTATTCTTTCTATGTCATTAAATGCATTGGGTCTCACGTAGATAGTATTCAACGCGTTGCTTAATATTGTTCTAAACACTGACAGTATATTAAACACAAATGGTCGCTATATTGCTGCAAACTGTTAATTATGGAGTCATTACTCCGCTTGCCCTATATTCCTGCTGGATGCATTACCACTAGTTCCACCACCATTCCATACACCAATCTTTTGATTCTATTGGTTGCTCCGATCCTTCTTATTATTATTACCGCCACACCATTACTTTGCCAGTCCTATCACTTGAGCTTTCATTTGCTGGATATACTCTATCCAGTTCCCTATTATTTCCACGTATTTCAGCTTTTCATTAACTTATCCTTTCACCTCGTCCATCTCCATGATCAGTACCCTTACCTTCTTCATCGCTCACACAAACATGCACTTTGTGTTGGCTATATTGTACTCTATCCGATCACGTGAATAAACACTTTGACTTTTCGAACAAAGAAGACTTAAGTCGTCCTGGTAACCAAAACTAGCAGCTTTGTGAAAGTATATGTGAGAGTAAATATGGACACAACAAATCGATTCTGTCAGAAACTGTCAAAAACAAGCGCACAAATATATTACACCCAAGGTTGCTGCGTATATACAACTGCTTTTCAACTACACATCTGGATTTCTGACGATTTCTCTACAAACAGAGCTAATATCTACAGAAGAAATGACGACCTTCGGGGACCGGATGTGATAAAATGACTAGGGTAACATCGATGAAGAATAGGCTCATGACTAAAATACCATGTAAACGCCTGCCCCTAATGACTATCGCCCATATTCCATAACGGTGTGTGCTTCCATAGACCTGCTGCCCCAAGGAAAGGGAAAGAAGATTTCAGAACTATACAAGCAAAGATCACAAGAATGTTGGAAACTAAATCAAGAGGCAGGTGGACGACCAGACTTATCCTCAACATCAAGTGTAGTACATGTAGTATTGAGACAGACTACCACCAAGTTACAATATGACCTCGAATATGTTAGTAGAAATATTATTATCTGAAAACGACCATTAACAGAAGATCATAACGTTCGTTGAAGTACTAGAGGAGGAAGTTAGTTTGGTGTGTGTGGTCTCACCACTTCTATGATCAGAAATTTTTCTTTTAAAAAATGCAGCATCAAGAATAACATGAATGTCTGTGCTAAATCTTAGCCAAGCAGATTTTAAGTTGATAAACATTCATCAGAATTGTACGAATATACTTTCATTGGATTAGTATAAGGAAACTAGATCTATTTGCAACATATATCCAAAAGTTATAAAAACGAAAGAGAAACATCGTAAAAATCGATGTAATCACTTGAGAATCACGTATACATATACGCAACTTCAAGATTACATCGCTTTCAGGAATTTTTCAAGTTCAGACACTCGACTAGTTAAATTATTATCACTTCAGTTACTCGTACTGTAGCGCTAGAGCAACATAATAAAAATAGGTAAGGTCAAACTAAAAAGTATGACGTTACCATTTCGTAAAATGGAAATGATGCATTTCAACGTCGTAACATTCATTGTTTTTGGCATACGCTATTCATATGGGAATGGTAAGCTGGTGGGTGTGCATAAATCAATACATTTTTATAATAATCCATTGTACGATCTCTTACGCTTTTGTATTGTACGTTAGTGTTGTATAACGCGTGAATTACGATGTATACGCTATAAAATGCGGCCTTCATTTTTTCTCAGAGCCGCCTGTCCTTGTCTGACACACTAAACTGAAGAGGAAGGCGATCATATTTATGGACGCGATTAGCATAACAACGTGTTACCCGTTCCAGGAATCTCGTCAATAGAATAGCATAGAATAATTGTCTGGAAGCGCTTTATTGTTAATCTTAATAGATTCTGATCTACAAGGAGACGACGGGTTCAGCAAGGCACAATTATTACCGTGCCCCTACAACAATAAGTCATTCTTGCACAATATGGTAACTATACATATAAGCAAAAGTGAAGCCTGAAGCACATCTACTGTCGACGCAAATTAGAATTAAGTGGGTTATCTAATGTAATTTATATTATTACAGCTAGATAATCCTGCATAATATGGGCACTGATTGCTTTTACAGTTGTTTGAAATATTACGAAATACCTAATCAACGAGTATACAACCAAAACATGCAATCCGCACAATATTTATCGCGACCTACAAGAATGTGATATTCCATCGAATACAAAGTAAAATTTGAGTGAAAGTTAAAAAATTTTATTAACTGCAATTCCAAAGATTCGTAATACTATTAATACTTCAAGCACATATTTGATGTTAGAATAGAGAAAATTAGCTTAATTTTTTCACAGACTTGAATGAATGTACAGTATTTCTTATCATATGCCATTATCAAAAGCCAAAATGTAATCATAATATACTAAAATATTTGAAAAAGGTCATTTTGGTATATAAACAACATTCTAACAGCTACCACACTATCTAATCACATTTTAGTAATTCGTTTGAAGTGGCGATGCTCAACCACAATCTTACTAGTCATGTGAAAATCGTATTAAAGGGGATGGAGTTTAGCTGACAAGCAATACGTTGGTTGTTGCATGTCAATATGTAAATTGATATAAATCGAAAATGAATGATTCTTAAGCATGTTCTATGTTTAGTCGTACACTGCAGTAGGGAAAGAAATCCATTCATCCCCTGTATTTGTCTAACCTACTTATACAGTGTACGACCTGAGATGCTACAGCAATAAAAACGTATTGAAATATATAGTTTGCTTAACTGTAGGACGGTGCAATAGCTAGTAACGTTAGTGTTCCATGTAGAAATTCTGGAGAAAACGGTTCAAATTTTAACTGAGGCTAATAAAACATAAAAAGCGACGTTGTGCTGAGAGGAATAGATTTCAATCGTTTGGTACGACCATGCATCAGATTTTTGTTTTAGTTTTGTTATTCAGGAAATGCGGAGTTATTGAGGAAACACATAAATAAAAAAACATAAATTTGGAAACACTGTAAACATTTTCTTATTTAGTTTCGTGTCAGAGCGTGGACAACTCAGTGGTTAAAGGAACAAATTAATTTCTAATTTATTTTGTGTTAAACGTTGTTTTGTAACTTACCAGCTTGTGATTTAAAATGAATGTAACAAATTGCAGCAAAAATTTTGGGATAAGATTAAGATTTCGGAGAAAATAAATTCTTTTTCAAAAATGAGGTTATTCTGGATGAAAAATGGTGCAATTGAAAATGAATATTCAGACTATTCTGGATTATGTCTAAACTTCAGTTTTAATGTGTTTCATTGCTTTTTTCAAAGTGAATGGTGGTGTGTAATTATAAAAGACATTTAATCAATAAAGAACGGGCAAAAACTATACATCCTACAAAAACCACTAAACACTTCAACTCACTAAACACCAAAAACTTTTAACTAAAAACCGACGCGTTTTGACAGCAACACTGTCATTATCAAGGTGTAATCGCCTTATAAGTGCCTGTTTAATGTTCTACTTCTGCACCAAGAGATCCAGTGAAGAACTTTACACCCTACAAACATTAGACAAATGAAAATCTTTGTAAGATAAAAGTTCCCAGTCATTTTTTCCAAGTCTTTCGACCAAATGGGCAGAATTGATAACAAATACAATTTAAAGTTTTTCGGTCACTTTTTAAAAATTAATTCGTTAGGCGAGATATGTAGAGTTTGTTATTAATTGCATCAACTTTTGCCCATCTATATTGGTTATATAGGAGGATGTCCTTGAAATACCTGGACAGAGAGAGGATCTCCAGAAGCACATTATAACACGTCACGCAGCAAATAGTTTGAATCCGTGTGCTTTCAGGATTGGTCTCTTTATGGTGATTCTACCTTTTTCAACTAGTATGTTTACTTTCCTGCTTGGATCTGCATCAGTTATCACAATTTCTATGTTACTCATAGATTATTGTAAGAGATAACTTGTCATCTGATTTTTTCGAAACAGAACTAAGCACGTGTGATGAAATCAATTTATTATTTATTTATTTGTTTATCCAGTACAGTAACCCATGTTGTGGTCTTTCGATATCTTTTTTGCGCTCCATAGCAAAAATATTGGAAGAAGATAGCGGCTCATTGAAAGAAAAGTAAAGATATTTTCACTAAATTTTAAAATCAGCTTCACATAAAAATTGAAGATGGAGAAAGAGGGCATTGTAACTAGGTTTCTGGTTTTGGTAACCTTTATAGGTTATATCCATAGGAGCCTAAACGAAAGGAACCGGAGGCGTAATTGCTCGAAGATTTGCTGTAGAATGTAGTAAGAGGTGGAGGAGACTTATTACATCCATTTATTTTAATGAAAACCTTCACTTCTCAATCAATCATTATTACTCTCTATGTATCATCTAATCGCTTGCCGTTTTTGTTAACAAAGAGACTGTAACGTCTTTGGCTATTGGATCTCCCAATATGATACCACTTAGTTAATGGGTCATTTTTCAATATGTTAAAAACAAGAATTGCAATTTTATATGCTAAATCACTGCAATAAAGTTTGAATATATAAAGTCAATTGTTTATAAAGTCTCCGACTGGGAAAGATTTCAATGCATATTATTGTTGCAACTATTTAGTTCATTATTTTTAGCAATTTATTGCAAAATGTAGAAAATAGAATTAATTTACCTATTGAGTATGATTAAGTAATGTATACTTCGTTTCGAATCAATATAAAAAACTGATTTAATCAAGTTGTTATTATAGAATCGAAAAATCATTACAGGAAAAGCAGGGCTTATTGCTAGAATCAAATCTTCTAAAATACACACAACACTAATCGTATTGCTGTATAAAATTGTATACTCGCCGGAAACTATAACTCAATGGCACATAAAAAAGCAATAAGTAAATGTTTGTCTGTAAAACGTACATATAAAAAGTGTAAGCATATATTATCCAAGTGCTTTTAATAACAACAATGAATGGAAATAATTTACACAATGAAAACAAACAATGATGTAATTAACAATGTGCTTATCTCCAACGGATATTATTATATTATCTTACTTCAAAACAAAAAATATTTAATGATCGAGCAATGAGGCAAAATACGCCCACAATATAAGTACCTAATTAATTATATAATTGCTACATAAAATTTTTAAAAGAAATGTTGAAAGAAAACTCTCCACACTTCTGCAATCTCTTTTTAGATTTTTGGCTCTCTCTATAAAATGCTTGCACATGAAAATATGTTGCGTCCCAATCACAACAAAATTTTTATGCAGTTTATAATTCGTTTAGGTTTCTGCTTTGTAACTAATTTGAATGCACGTACGTTTCATGTTCTACACTATTTTTTCTTTGTTGGCTCTACCATTATCGTGTATTCCATAGTCAATGTGCAAATTTTTATGTATATGCTATATAGGTATGAATGCATTCCTTAGTTGTTCTTCTTCACCATACATCATTTGCTTTCGCATCTTTAAATACTCCATACAGACTTTTTGCCTTCAGTCCTCAAATCTATTCCATGCTGGAAATTCATGCATGTGTCATAATTAATATCTGTTTAACCAAGTAAAATTCTAGTTAAAATAATTTTGTTGAGGTGAGTAGTAATAGAAGATCATTCGAAAGTAAGTCGATCTCTCAAAACAAAGAAAAACAGAGACAATTAAGGAAAAATGTATGTTTAGGGCTCGCATGAAAAGTGGCGATAATCTTTATAAAGAAACCAATACAAACCTAAAAATGTTCATACAGTGGTTACTTTCAAGATTTGCCTGTAGATTTTTAAACGATCGAATTATTACAGAAAAGATGCAATAACTATGTAACTGATAAGAAAACTGGTGCAGAATGAAAAATATGTACTATCGCAATATTCACTACAGCCAAAACAGTTAGAGGCGCTCTCTTTTGGCTGAGTGAGGAAGTATGTTATAAGCGCGTAATTTTATTATATAATGTCGATGTCACACAATATTTTTACATCATATTTACGTCACGTTCATCAAACTCAACAAACAAATCAAATTGTCATTCCCCTTGCGATTTTACTTGTTAACTGGGACACTGCTTTTTTAACGCAGACGTTTGATTTTACGATGCATTTTTTTTACGATCGTTAACTCCGCATACTTTACCTACAGACTTACAGAACGTATAATTATGGTAGTCGTAGAAAAACCTAACATGGTGGATTGCATACACGTTGGCTTGATGACCACAATTGAGTGTAATCGCTGTCGAATAGCCACCATAGCAAAGCAGCATTACTACTAACAAAATCGAAGGCAATTAGAGGCGGGGAATGTAATTACCGTTTCGCCTGTATACTTCGTTCATCGCTGAGTTTCACTTCGGTTCTGAGTAATACATTTACCGTTGTTCAATTAGAATAATTTGCAAGGAATTAAAAATGGTGAAGTAACAGTACACAAAGAAGTTGGGTAAACAAATTTAGGAATGCGTATTTATACTTAAGTGCTGATAAGACAAAGTCTATTCTTAATTTCAGACAATGAGATGTTGCTAAAATTTGTTGCTAAAAATAGTTGGGGTAGCAGCTTGTAGTAGTTACTTAAATAAACAAATAAGACTCGTCTATTTCTACCTTAAACTTCCGAGTTCTATTCAAATTCATCCTCAGAAAGCTCATCTACAGTTGCAGTACAATAGTATAAGCAACGAAGCATAATAGAAAGGCAAGATAAACTTACATAACCATAGGGAGCTAACTCAATAACACACCTACTAATTCATACATTATACATATCCTACAACCAATACAGTCTCTTTGGGAATTAACTCGAAAATCGTCAGTAGACATTGCACAAGACCAAACATGTTAAAATTCCGTTAACACAAATTTAGTTTCAAAAAGCAGAACGTTAGTCACGTTTTCAAAAGGTTCTAAGATCATTGAAGTTACTAGAGAACTTATTAGGGTTGACATTTTTAAGGTTATGTTTAAGTTTTGCAAATCCGTTTTCACCATTATGAGTATAATTAATTTAGGTAAGATGTATTTATTAGTTAAATTTCATTTTCATCTGCGGTGAATTCTAGTTACAGCGGCTTCTAAAGCTCTTGCAGTGTTGCAGCACTATAGCGCCGTTTATAATGCTCTGCTGTTCATCACTTTGCTTCCAACAGAAAATGATAGATAGATCAGGATACAATTCTCCTCAAAAATATCACCGTCCTCTGGAAAAATGGAGTATCACTAGGTAGCCGCTTTTAATAATAATTCATTTCTAGATGCAACAATGTCCAAGCAAGAATTTGATCGTTCTGACCTTAAAAATGATTAAACATATTCAGGAAGCTATGAAGGATTGGCAAACGCTGGCTAGGTACAAACTGAAACGTAAAGACAAGAGAATGTGTGTGTTTTTAGACCATTTTTGATCGTTTTGATCGTTACAACTAGGAAGTCTTGTCCCTCACGTTAGTAAAGATGAAACCCACGGTAATACGCCAAGTTAATATCGGAGTATGGCTTGAGGATATTTGGATTTTTTCAGAACAATATCGTATGAAAATTTGTAGTATTCACAATATCATTATTTAACTAAGCATTATAGGCTACTACCCTCAAAATACTAGTCAACAATAGCTACAGATTGATATGTTGTACAGCCATTACTTCCCTGCGACTACATACTACAACATTAAAAAGATATAAGTTGTTAAGCTTAATATTATTAATGTAAACATGTGTTTGTATGATAGAAAAACCTTATTTTTATCGTGTTACGAAAGTTTGATTATCGGAGATCTTTAGGTGTTGTGCTAGTGTTTCATATTAATACCATATATCTACTTGCAATTTTCATCTCAAATTTATTCAAGATCACTAAGTCAACAATATTTGCTAAACTTCGTGGTATTATCACTGAAGGCAACATTCTGGCGAATGCACAATTCGGAAATTGATCGGATATCAGAATTGCGTTTTTTGCCCAGCATTGTGAAGACACTGAAGAGCTCAGAATATTCTAAAAGAATACCATAGATATGTTAGATTAAATACAGAATAAGCAATTATTTTCATCGGAATAATGGTACTCCCTTTATTTAGAAAAATTACAAGTAGTTGATTAATATTTTGTTTCAAACTTATGCAGCAGATTATTTTTGGCCCTCAGTTAACTCCCAGCAATAGAATCATACTTACACTTGAGTTGTTTACATAAAATTTGATTTCTTTGTTGTGTAACGAACTGACATTTTCAATTACAAAAATCAATTCAAAATCTGGACACGATATAATAACTATATGTATTGTTAAAATAAAAATAGAAAGTCATGTTTAACATAACAACTTCAGGATGGCAATAAGCCAATATCCAGCATATTTTAAAACTTCATTCAAGAATGTGAATTCAGTGCTACTATATCTACATACATTTGCAACGTACAATCATACTTAAAAGTATTCGATGCCAATTTCCAAAAGACAGTAATAAATCACATCAAAGCTACATTTATCTAGTAGCACTCACATTAAAACTTCATTCGTAACACGTAAATAAAAATTCTTTGTCACAGATTTTCACACATTAAATTTTGCAAATTTTGAAATTAATTCCTAATATATAATTGATTGCATTTAAGTAATTAAATGTTAGTGAAGATTTTTTACCAACTCAAACTGCCCCTTTCAACTTTACTAAAGCTCTGCAAACTCTTTCTATCTGCTTTCAACTTTCAGGTTAGAACTACATAATGATATAAAATTATCGTTTTAATTTGTGGTGACCACCGAGCAGATGTTTTCCTCTCACTCTAAGTTTGAGTATCGGCTATTTTCTACAAGAGAATACCAATTAGTGCTTCCGAATAAGTTAATATAGGGTTATCCTACCAGTACTGCCACCATTTTTGTCCAGTCAAGCTATTTTGCTCTAAATGTAATATGTACAATTATCGATTCTGTGTTAAAGGAAGTGATCCTGTTTTCCTTTTTGACAGGCACAGGTGATGAGCAATGTCTAGTTTAAAATACCACCTTAACAAACCATACATTTAGGGTAGATTTCGCTGATCATACTATCAACATCTTCAGAAGGTTTCTAAATGCAGAAGGCGACAACATCAGTCTTAAGAAACCTTCTAAAGAAACTAAAGAAATAATATCCATAAGACTTCTACGCAGAACGCCAAACCAGTACAAACCTAAACGTCAAAAGAAGAATATTGTTACACGATAAAAAAGTACCTAAGAGACATATCCTATTTAATTTAAGACAAAACTTCGTAAACGGCATTTTATCGTCGTACAAACCGGAAAATATGCTTCTTACGCATGAAATTTACGATCTCATAAAATCCACATTTTCTTCGTCTGAAAATTACCACTTCATAACTTTCAAAATAATTTACGAGCAAAAAGTTGGATGTTTTTAAAGCACAGACTAATTTATCGTAATTTTTCGACTATCTATCTTCTAAACATAATTATGACAGATTTTCTTTCTACGGGTAAATCTGAATTTCTTATATAAAGTAGTGATAGCATCAAAATTAATACATGATATTGTTAAGCATCATATACAGAATGTTTCACATAAATTTCCGGTATATAAGGTCTTTATTTGTTATCTAATTTTAGTGATCTATACATCAAATTAAAGGTTTCTAAAACAGTACAT
The DNA here is from genome assembly GCA_023690525.1 of Holotrichia oblita. NCBI lineage: Eukaryota > Metazoa > Arthropoda > Insecta > Coleoptera > Scarabaeidae > Holotrichia > Holotrichia oblita. The sequence continues at coordinate 23,014,763 of CM043020.1, forward strand.
GTTGCAATTCAAATTATCTTTTTGTAGCATCATATAAGTTACAAAAACGTGATTAGACGTTTTACTCTTTATAAAAGAAAATGTTCTTATGGTCCTCGTCCTGTTCGGTATAGAAACAATTGCATTCGATGTGCTGTTGAGCGGTTTTTTTTTTTGGCACACATAAACTATTCTATTTCGTTAATTATTTACATTTTCAGGATGTGTTAAACAATTTTGTTGGTTTACTGTTTCTTGAGCTACTCTATTGCTTTGTTTCGACCAATCCGTCAAACTACAAGTCCCTAATGAAACTCAAAAAACAATTGTCCACAATCGTTATTGATAATACTACTGTAATCTCGTATAATGTGCCTGGGAACCCAAAACAAAGTATTCGACATCATCAGCAAGAGCTTGACAGTTCTTAATTTTATTAATAATGCATCAACGATTGAACCCAATAATCATAAACCGTGTCCCGTATCCAAGAACACAGTTCATCTCTGGCTGGCCAACAATATTCCCTTCCTTCCATTAGGTTCAACTTCATCCCAAAAAATCAGTACTTGGTGTAGATTTTAGTCGAGCAGAATTCTAGGTCACTACTCGTTAGAAAAAGCGTAAGAGACCAGTCATTAACCAACATGACATGCAGAGTTTTTTCAAATATTAAATCAAAGCCCGAAAGAGCAAATCAACACAATGACTTTTAAACCATCTTAATTAAATTTGCTTTACAGTTAGTTTGCGCAAAATTTAATACAGCGAATAAATTGCTAACGATAAATGCGAGCTTTACAGTAAATATACGATGCTCATTACGATGTATTTTTCTGATTATACGTAGAGTCGTATTCAGCGCACATACAGCGGCATAAATACATTAATAATCTTCCAAGGTTTGTGCACACTAAACGTACACGCATACGTGTACAATATCTGTACAGTTTGTTATTATTAACATTTTGTTTGCGGAATACCAACGCACATTAAAACATTTATACTGCAAACAGCTATACGTGTACGGCGTAACGTGTTCTCATTTTTTAAAGCCCGCGTTAACAGGAAAGTCAAATAGAACTGACGTAACCAATGTTAGCTTTTGCGTGCTCTCCCGTTAATTATTTCCATTAACCGAGGAATGATAAGTTCCAGGCAAATATGTTTCGGTTAATGTTTCTTTTTTCCCCTCCACCTCCAGTGAGCCACTCCCAACGCATATATACCCACTTCGGAATCGAAGACGCACCAACGACGCGGATTTGTGACCGAATTAAACTTCCTTTGCTGTTCGCTGAAATGAAAACCTGAAGGAACTAAAGCGAGGATTTTTTGAGGAGATTCTTTTTATCGATATAGCTTTCTTCAACTTCCATAGGACGGAAACGAAAACAACAAAGTGGAATTTTATGGAAGATAGAGGGCGACAAATAAAAACCGATTTAAACCTCGAGGGTACTATTTAATTTACGAACGCGTCCGTAAATCTAAATCAACGGCATATTCGACAAATTCTCCAGTGAAAGTTACGGAATCTGATTCATCTTACTAAAACTAAAGATAATAAAGTTTTTTTCCTTCCTGAAGATTTTAACTTTTCTTGTTGACTATCTAACGGTTTTAGTAGTATTTGATACCAATTTCAATTTGAAACTGTCCCTATCTAATCTACATGCAGAAGAAACATGTATCTACTCATGGCAATTTTGCAGTTTAGAATACCACAATGAATCAATTCCAATTTTATCGATGCCTAAAATACTTAATTCAAAAAAATTAACTTGGGACATTAAAACCAAATAAACACACAAACAAGAATGATCTCAAATAGGAAACAAGCAAACATGTGAAAGTGTGCTTGTGATTAACAATGTAGATTTAGGTAATTTGGCCGAAACAATTCTTCCTTAACATTCTGCTATTGGTCGTTCTCGTGTTTCCGCATTGCTAAGAGTCGTATCTACATGTCACTGGTGCTGAAATTAGTAATAATACTGCAAATTATATGACATTATATACAGGGTAAGGCATTAGTGCGTCAAAGCTAAATATATCCATTAATATGAAAGATATCACACAATGTTGTGTACAAAAATCATAGACAGTCTTAAGCTACATACTTTAAAATTATTTTCATATACAGAGGGTGTTTCATATTGCCAGGGTGAACCAAACATACATTTTCTTAAATAGGACATACTATATATTATTTCAAATTTGGATTAAGCATATCATTCTCATTCCTTCGATATCAGATTGCATTGAGTTATACCGAGTAGAAATGTTAAGAAGTGCAAATCGATTAGTTGAAGAACGGCTACAACGTTGTTTAATATTTTTGCTGGACATTTTGGACATTCATTGTGAAATCCGTTATATCGTGAACATTTGGCTCAAGTAATTAGACATTAATTACAGGTATAAGTTTAACATTTTAATTTGACATCTTGCAATTATTTTGAAAAAGCTCAACTTTCATGAAGAAAATACTAAATATTTCAGAAATTAACGATTTAGGTGGTTTTAGTGGTTAATAAAAATGAAAGTGCATACAGTGTCCTTCCCTTTCTTAATACAAAATACGGGGTGTTCCATTTAAATAAAATGAGAAAATAATACATTTGTGTTTTGAATCGTCTTGTACACAGTTTTCGCAATATTGGCAAAATATGACTTTGCTATAAAATTGTAACAGTATGAAAAAGTCATTCCAGTACAAAAAGATTTCAAATTGTTTCGGGTAGAATACACAGGACGTTGAACAAGCAATGGCTTTCAGACGAAATTGACCATAACTTCTGAAATAGGTACTCGGTATAATTCAATAAAACATTATATCGAAGGAATGAGGAAGATATGCTTAATATAAATTTGAAATAATATATAGTACGTCAAATTCAAGAAAATGTATGTTTGGTTCGCCCTGGCAATATGAAACACCCTGTATATAGAAAAATAATTTTAAAATATGTAGCTTAAGACTGTCTATGCGTTTTGTGATATCTATAATATTAATGAATATATTGAGCTTTGACGCACTAATGCGTCATTGCGTATATTGCAAATATTAATTCTGGCAGGGTTACTATACTTAAGTCTAACAGCACAGTCTGAGATTGTCTCAATATAATATGTACTGAGGTCTTCGTTTGCTCTAAGGCTGGACTGACATGTCCCTAAGCCTTTTTATCTCTATTAGTGGCTCTCTGCTAGCCATGGCGTATGCTTTCAGATGTTGCTCTAACATCAGATTGGGGCCCTTTCATGGCGGATCTATATAATATGTACAAAAATTCTTAAATTACCACCCCCACTTATCGCAATTATTCACCGAGTGTCAGAAACACTTCTGTAGTGCATGCTTTAATAGCGTTGTTCAACAACGTCACAACACACAGTATTGTCATTATGAGCTTCATGAAGTTGCGCACTTGTAAAACTATTTTCAGTTTGGAGTTAATGGATGTTTTCATTGTGAGTAATATGCAACAATTGACAGTCTTAAGAAAACTCCTTAAAAAATAGTAGAAATTCACAGCTATTCTGATAAAGAGAGCTGAAGATTCAAAATTTTCCAATTAATTTTCAACTGCAGAAAATATAGCATCTTGCTGAATACATTTGCGATGCCGGCGATGAGGAAGCTATTAAACAAACAGCTATAGAAAATGTTAACAGTACCATTGTAGCAGGAGACCGTTTTCATATCAAAGTTACAACACTACATAGATATGTATGTATGTAAAAACAAACGACAAAATTCCAATCAAGAAATTAGAATGGAGCAATACGATCAATTCCTTCTTCATTATTACCACGTATGATAAAATGCCTTGCGGGCTGACAATATTAGAGAATCGGATTATGAATGTGGTCTTGAAAATAACAAAAACATATAAAAACCACAAAATATTTCCAAGGCAGCAGGAGTTGATTGAGTTAGAGCATTCATGGAAAGGTGACAAAATCAGAGTTTGTAATAATCGGAAGCATGCAGTTTTGCAACAGAATATGGATGTTGTTTTTGGAAGCTTTACGGATATTTTATAACACATTCCAAGATGGGTCACACATATACAATCTTGATGATACTAGCACAACAACAGTGCACCGCTCAAAGAAAATTGCATCTCAGAAGGGAGAAAAACAGATCAGCAGCTGCACTAGTGCAGAAAAGATAATTTGTACTCTTGGTATTATTTACCTCCCGTGATGATAGGCAACAGTCCGGATTGGATGAAGTTCACGTTCATCTTATTAAAGAGAGAAATAGCAGCAGAGGTCATCCAACCCTCTTAATATTTGATAAACATGAGAGACACATTTCAATTAATATTACTGAGATACTTAACGCAGCCAAAATGACCATAATCACACTGCGCCTTCCTTCTAGCAATAAGATGCAACACCACTTGGCCCACGTAAGGTTTTCCACAGTGCGTCTTATGAATTTTGGCTGCTGAAGCATCTCGGAATTCCAGCACCTCTACCAAAGAAAAACATCAACATTCAATGTCCATACAAGTAGCGATGATGAGCAAAATATTAAATCTGCCAACGAACCCAAAGTAGTACCAGGTTTTATTACTTTCGAATAAATTGATAGACTTTTCATGCTCAAGATTGAAAAGTGACGTGAAAAACCTAGAACCCTAGAACTCCATTATCACCCAAACTGCGGAGAAAAATATTTTGCTTGAACAGAAGTCGCTGAAAACGCAGAAGCTAGAAAAGCCAAACGAAAACTTTGCAAATGAACTTTTTAGAAAATCTAAAACAAGCAAGACGATTTCGTTAGTTCAACAATCTCACACTCAATACGTATTACAACAATCACTGACTGCTGCAAGAAAAACATACAATTTAGTAACTACATACATATGTTAGACTTGAAATCAATTTTGAGCCACCTAATGTTCGTTAAGCTTTAAATTTGTATGTATCAGTATTTCTTTATGTACACTAAGAATTCTTTTTGGTTGGACGAACTGCCACTGCACATACGTAGGATGGATAGTAGACAGTATTGCATTCACTCACTTCAGACAATATTGCATTCATTGCGCTCGTCAAAATGTGTAAACACAGATGCGATTCCGGGGTCTATTTTAAAAACGCTGTAGCTGCATTTATAAATATGGAAAAAAGCATCTATTATTTGGCGTATTTGAGTAGGAAGAAATTTGTTTGATGTTTCATGTATTTCGAATAAAATAATACTGTAGTCTTATTAAATTGTTTTGAAAGGTAATTTCATTACTTTTTGCGGTAAACTTTTTTTGTCGTTGAACTAGGGTAAGATCTAAACCAAAAGCATATTTATTATACAATAAATAACAATATCAAAGGTTTACTACTTTTATTTATTTAAAACATAATATAACGAAATAATTATACGTATACACTTATGCTGAAATCAATAATGAGTCCATCCGCCGTTATTTTGTATAACTTCTTCCAATCTTGACGGTATGGACTCTATTAATTTATGGCAATAGTCGTCAGTAACTTCTTCCCATTCCTGCACAATTTTTTGCCACAACAAATTTCTGTCTCCTCGTTCTATAGGGTTTTTCCTCATTCTTTTTTTTATATAACCCCATAAGTTTTCTATGGGGTTCAGATCCGGGCATCGTGCCGGCCAATTTAATAATCTCAAATTATTGTCTGTAATCCATTGTTGGACAACATTAGCCGTATGAATGGGTGAGTTGTCATGTTGGAATGTAAACTGATCATAAAGAGATGTTACCGATGGCAACCGAACATTATCCAAAATATCTCTATATTGTAACGCTGTCAAGTGTCCATTAATATCCCAAATAGTACCAGGTCCTGCGTATGACAGCCAACCCCACACTGCTACAGAAAGCCGTCCACTTCTGTTTTTCGGATGAACATATTGTGGTGCAAGCCTATAGTTACGAGGACGGGTAACTAGGCGCGTGTGGGTGTTTGGTGTGCTTTGAAACGTCGACTCGTCGCTGAAGATTACCGTTTTCCAAAAATCTATGGGCATATTCTGATAGTATAGTGCAAAATTTATTCTGTCTTGACGATTGCGCGCAGAAAGTTCTGTTTTAATAGCAGCACGATAGCTTTTGAGGCCACTTGCCCTCAACCTTTTTCTTGCCGTCGTTACGGAACCGAGAAAGGCGGTAGCTGCAATGGCTTGCTTGCAATTTGTGAATGGATGCTCTGCGTAAAATTGCCTTAACATGGTATCTTGATAAGCAGTGGATATTCTTCGTTTTGAAGTTTTTAGTTCATTTGCAACTGAATGTGATATTTGCCATTTTCTTTTTAAGCAAAAAATTGTATTGGGATTAACACCAAATTCACACGCTACAGCACGTAGACTCCATCCGTTTTCCAACATTGTTATTGCACGCATTCTGTCTTCTATTGACATGATATTGTTCGACACGTATGCATTTAACTGTTCCTAATGCTGTATAAAGAACTGAATATTATTGTGATGTCTGCTTGTTTTTATATACGTCAGTGTCTAATATGACTCATCATTCGAGAAAGCATATTTTCGACATTTATCTGGATGACTTGTCTATGAATACTTATCAATAAGCCTGTGTTATATTCACATAAATAAAGATTCCAGAAATACAGAATTTTTTTTTGCTTACCTGTCTATGTCTACGCAAAGACCAAATAAATAGATGCAATCGGCCTTGTAAATTCATAAATGCAACTACAGCGTTTTTAAAACAGACACAAAACCGCACATTCATTCATTGATTAGCATCATCATGCATTTCAACATAAGCATATACTTATGATTATTTCGTTGTTTTAAATAAATAAAAGTAGTAAACCTTTGATATTGTTATTTATTGTATAATAAACATGCTTTTGGTTTAGATCTTACCCTAATTCAACCACAAAAAAGTTCACCGCAAAAAGTAAAGAAAGTAGAAGTAGAAGAAATTACCTCTCAAAACAATTTAATAAGACTACAGTATTATTTTATTCGAAATACTTGAAACATCAAACAAATTTCTTCCTACTCAAATACGTCAAATAATAGATGCTTTTTTCTACATTTATAAATGCAGCTACAGCGTTTTTAAAATAGACACAGAAATCGCATCTGTGTTTACATATTTTGACGCGGGCAATGTATTCAATAAGCTGTCTACTATTCATCCTACGAATGTTGAGCAACATTGTGTACAAACACAAAGTGTTCCTAGTGTACACTTAAATTTCGAAAATTTACATTATAGTAGTAGTGCTCCTTTAGTGATTGACTGTACTGTGTAAGGGATTTTTTGTAGTATTTTTGATGATAGTTAAAACATTTTTTATTTTGCTTTATTTGAATCAGATAAAAAATTAAATAAGCGACCATGTGTACAATCAACGTTGTCAACAACTTAACTTCGTGGTTAACCTACTAATTAATACACTTTCTTACTAAATCACTCTGTTGTATGTTGAGCGCCTAATGAACAAAAACGACATTCATTTTTTGTTGTTTGCAAAAACCTACAATGATTACCTTTAACTTCATATTTTTATTTATTCTTTCTCTACATACATATATGCATCTCTAACTGAATCCCAAGTGGGTTCCATAGCTTTCTCAAAGGTAATTATCATTGACAACTTACTAAGAAGAAACGTAAATGTCTGGAGGAATCCAATTTCTTTGACTAATAAATTTACTTAGATAATTCGAACTGAAAGTAAATTTTTAAGTGAAAGCAATGATAGTAAATAAGCATTCTCCGAGCTTAATTGAAAGTTGACAGGGCGATTAACATTCTGTAAAAACGGCAATTGAAAAAATCCGACGAATTCCATGGGTATCTATTTCTGCGAAGGTCAATACTATTCTTCACAAATTGCGTATATCAATAAGTGGAGATGATTAAAGAGGCATTCATATTTATATTTATGTCTGTATGTATTTAACTCGTACGAGTATCTTAATGTAAACAGCAGATATAAGAGTGAAAGGTCGGCGACGCTCATTAAAACAACAACAAAAACACTGTGCGTGTGTGTCATATCGGAAACATGAGAGCAATGGAATTAATTCAAACAAATAACTCATGTTCACAACGAAGGTCATGTCATGTGTGGTTGTATGTAGATGAATACAGACAGTATAGTATGCTAACGTAAGAAATAAGCATTATTTGCTCACCATAATTTATACGTTAGTTAGTCTAGTCGGTTTTTTATATTCTGCTGACTGGGTTTTACATAAATGCCAATTGCGCAATAAGGTGGAATTTATTATAACTTCGATGAGCGCATGATAATTAAGGTTACACAATTCGATGAGAAAGTAACAGTACGTATTAAATACATCTAAAAGAGGGACGAATATCAACGATACTCAAATTTTAATTTAACAATTTATGCACATATGTCAAAGGTAATTATTAATTATTATTATTATTAATTATATTCGATTAGTGATTGTGTATCTGTTGTCATATATGGTTAGCTATATGTAATTGGCTTATTTCAATTTCTCACCACTGAATATTACTAATTTGCGAATGCTTTAATTTTAAGGCTATTTAGAGAAGATCTCATATTATTTATCTTCCACCATTCTTGTGGTATTTCTTTGTAATTTTTACCAAAGGAATGTGCCTTGATTAATTAATTAATTTTTCACAAGTTTATTAATAAAATATGAACCAAACTTGAGCAAGAAAAATGTTACATAGAGTGCCCAAACATCGACCCAAAGTCTGAAAAATTGAATTAGTAAAAAATTTTATTAATGGAAATAGTTTATTATGAATCTCAATGAAACAATAAAGAAAAATGTTATAATATCTCTATTGGAGACTAAAAGGTTTCAAGTTATTTGGTAATCAAGCATTTACATATACATATATCTCCAATTCACAAAAAAATGAACAAAAACTAATAAAATGCAAAAAATTCAAACAAGTTTTCTACTCCTTTAAACGATCTCGTTCTATCACCACTTTCAATAATCATTAACAAAGTCAACAGCTAAAATGTATTATTTTTGTACTATTGTTTACCTCAAGGTCAAACTGCTTTTCAGTAAAAATCACTGAAAGTTATAATTAGAAAAATTAATAATCCATAATTCTAATATAAAATTGATCGGGGTCGAAACGGATCCATAGACATAGTGGTTAGGCGGCTGACTATCGCTGTGGAAGGACGATAGGAGCCGGGTTTCAATTCTCTGGAAGGACGGTGACATTTTTTCAAAGAATTGAAATCTGGATCGACCTACCATTCGCTGTTGGGAGCAAAGTGATTAACAGTGCGGTATTATAAAAGGCGGTATGATATCACAGAGCCATTTAAACACAATTTACACACACAAAACTACACCGCGAGAGTTGCAGTGATAACCAGACAAGCGATACAGCTTACGGAATCATTGCAACTACGCACCCACCACACTAAAAAAAATCAATTATTCATATTTAAATGTCTGTTAAATCATGACAACCTCACAACAGTTAGCTATGTATTGTAAGACTACAATCTTTTTAATCTTGCATTCTTTGCAAGTAACTTAAGTCTTCATTTTAAACAAACAAACCGAGGGTTTCATTAAACAAGAGAAGTTTTTGTTTAGCTTTGAAAATTTAAATCTACACGCTTGTGGTGGATGCAACTGCGGTGACTTTCAAGCTGTATTGCTTATTGGACTACCATGCAGTTCTTGCAGTGTATTTTGGGCGGAAAAAATAGTCTTTATTACAACATTACATTGTCGTAAGCAACATTGCGCTTTTCTAACAACGAATGATACTCTGCTTACGCACCGATACTAGAACTCCGAAACTACCACTACCAACATACAGAACAACCATTCTATCACTGTGGCCACCGAGCATGTAAAACCTTTTTTTGTTTAAGTGTAGTACAGTGAATGACCCATGATTTCTATGTTTTGGGCATTCAAATACTCAGCTGTTCGAACGGCAGTGTGGGCCCGAGCTCTTAGACACTTTTCATAAACATTTTGGAGAATCTGAGGCAAACAAACTGTAGTATACCATTCTGAATTAACAGTACGTCTATGCTCTAATGCTACAGTGGGAACATGCCTAGTACTTCCAAAGAATGTGGCGATCATCTTTCAACATCTTTCACGAACTTTTGTTGGAGCCGACTCATTCTCAAAGACCCAAAATGTCGACTGTTTATTACCTGTTGATGATGTTGAACGTAGATTTTCGCGAACGCCGTTTACTGTGTTGAACTGTTCCGGGTGTTGTCGCGTAGATAAATTTGCACTTGTCGTTTCGTTAATCATGCTGTCAGCTTCTTTAGAAGGTTTCTAAAGATTGTCAGTCTGTAGAAACCTTCTGCTGTTGTTGTTGTACACGAAATGAGACGATCGGCAAAGCAATCTGGTGTAGATTTGCACCATTTCACACGGTCTTCTTCTTTAATGTCAAGTTGTGAGGAATCCACCGAGAAGGAAACTCAGGGACCTCCAAATGTTTGTGTAAAGTAAAATTAGTTGCTTTCAGATCAATCTTTAAAGTTGCTTGAATGGTCTTGAGAGTAGTATGCCGGTCTTCAACAATCATGTTCCTAATAAGAGCAATATTTGTTCCGTTACCACCGTTTTTACGGCAGCTAAGCAACACGACTTGTCATTAAACACTAATTTCATCAAAACTTTCTTTACAACTTAAGCCATGTTTGAAATTGTAACAAATCAATGCTTCGTAATATTCCTTGTTTAGTTTCATGACTTATTGGCCACATGATTACTTATTTAACTAATTTAGTGAAATTGTCAAACAAAATTTGTCGCAAAATATCATTGCCTACTAGGCTCAGCGGAAAGGGAATACGAAACTCCTCTTTTGCAACCAACAACACAACTTAAAGCCCTCCTTCGATAAATATCAACAGATTCACGAATGAATCTCTCGAATAAACAAGTAATATTTGAAAGATTGCTGTTTATAACTGATTGAATAATTTACGAAGACGGTAATACATATGTTTCCAAACGAAAAACAATCATTGGATGCTAATCCAATTGAAAATACATTACTTACACAAACATGGAGCTAAAGATAAAACATGTATCCGTAACAACCCAACTGATATACATTACAACAATATTATCTTTTTACATACTTACACTAGATGTAATTTCGTAAGTGGTTCTGTAGCAGCCCTTTTAACAAAGAGTATAAACAGTTCTCATCACATAACTTTGAAATACCACCGAATAGGATTTATTTATATCGTGCTCTAATTTTTATATAAATTGTTTTAATTATTAAAAAACATATGTGTATCTCATGCTCCTATTAAAATTAATTCCTATTGTTAAATGCGTAAGAATAACATTTTTCGCTTTAATCTAAATAAAGTTACACATGCATTGTGTTCTAGATGTTATTTAAATAAAGCGTGGGACAAAAAATACGAGCTATAATTAACTAATTAACGTTTATTGTACTTGTACGACGCATAACAACTAGTTTATTCAGAGTAGTTCTCAATGGCTATTTAAGTACAGCAAACAGATAAATGTGTGTGTTTGGTTTTGTCGTTGTATGTTGTAACGATTATATCAGTCGCTTGGACAATGAAGGTCATGTATTAGTATGTATAACATTAACTATAAATGCGTCATAACTCTGTCGGCTATCATTGTCAATATTTAATGGGTTCTTTAAGAGTTCTTTTTGTGATGCTATAATATTAATGACTTCCGTCATATACACCGATTCCATTTAATATCCACTGCTATTTCTGGGAGACTAATAAATACAATATCTCTAAACTACTTTTAGGGTTCAGTGGCCAGTGGCTAGTCTTAATAGGGTCATCATTAGATCATCCATTAAGAGTTGTCTTTCGAAATTATTTACTGTTTTTAGCTAGTACTCATTTCATTCTTTTAAAATCACGCACTCAATTTTGTACTGTAGATTACTAGTACAGACTTTGTCCTTCAAGTTGCTCGAAATAAACAAGTCAAGCGGTGTGACATTGTACGATTTAGAAGCTAATTTACGTCTCCGTTTCGTGAAATAAGTCTTCTAGGAAATTTCTCAGGCAGTAAAGCGGTTGTTGAACGGCTTATGTGGCCCGCAGCCCCAGTTTACTGAAAATAAACAGCATGGTATCCGTTTCGTTCAATATAGGTCACAAAAACTCGGTTGTAATAATATACATAGTAATAATTTGGAAAATTTACTTTCACATTAATTTTAGTCTTTAAACATTTGCTGTAAATTAGAATAATAATCTTTATTGCATATCTTATAAATTTCTAACCCTAATTTGAACTTATTTCGCATACCTAGCTGAAATATATCCAATTTTCAACGAAAAACGAAAAAGATTTGGTGTTTGGAGTTTGTGTAGAAATTTAAAATTAAAGGATTTCATTTTGCAAACAATAACCAGGGGATGGATATCTCAGCCTAAGGACCAGCAGAAACATTTTTTTTCTAATGGAAAGAACTGTTTAACTCAATTCCATTCGAGTTAAATAAAATTACCTTGAAAAATGAAATTATCAGAAACAATTCTAGGTCTTTTGTTTTATTGTTAGGTAAAAAACGTTTCTGAAAGTTTCTCTGTCTCAAGTCTGTTCTACTACTACATATTCCAGTCTTCTTGACTCCAAATTGGCATTAGGTGCTTATTTGTCGCCAACAGTTTTTCAATATTTTTGAATAGTTCTACAAAATTTCAGATGAAAGTTTCCGCAGCGATTAAATTCTACACATCCTTCGTATTGAATGATTTAATGTAATACTAACTCAACAACAGAACATTTCTCCGAAAGTCTATTTTCAGATGATGATCATTCACAAAAGTTGTCTGTATATAAATCTTAGCGAAGCAATCCTGTACCATATTGCATCAACGAAAATAACTCCTTCGCACCTATTTCATTGATTACGAGTGATTCATAGAAATCGAGTAAATGTTTGGTTAAAGTTGAACCCATTTCATCAGTCAACTAGTTCCTTAATCATTGCTAAATTGCTATTTACACGATTCACGTTTGTTTTGATTTAGAGAATTCATCAAGCAGGAAATCTGAATGAAATACAGACGAGATGAATTAGGAGAAACATGTGTATTAAGTATAAAAATGCATAGCCATATGTTGGGTGTCATCTGTTGTATACCGAAACCGTCTCGAATTGCTTATATTTCCTTCTCTATTGATTATACTAACATGACAAGTGGTCTTCTGACGTTTCATATCAGAGGTGTTATATTTTGTGTTTAATATGTTATCAAGCTTAGTAGGTCGAAGATTTTTTCGCGATTTTGACACTCAAAAACGTTGTTGCAGATATTTTGGAAATCAACTAAAAATAAAAGATACAGAAAAACAAAATTTGTTTCCTGATCTAGCATTATAACTGATACCTTTCGAATTTACTACAATAGTTGGTTGAACATTGGAAGCAAACGATTGGGATACACATTCCAATGGTTTCAAAAACGTCTCCAGTGTTTGGAACACGATTGCTTGACCGAAGTTCTACGTTAAAACGTTTAATGTATTTGTGAAGCAACCTCGTATAGAATTATATACTAATAATAATTTTTGTTTTTTTCAAGTTAATCAACTTGGCTTGTTCCGAAAACTAATACTATTGTCTTCGAAAAGTGTAGTATGTTCTTTCTGGTTTTAGAGGCTAGTCCAAAGCTTTGACAACTTTATTGATTTTCATTTTACGCTCAATGGTCACAAATTGTATCCTTCGCGTATTCTTCTAAATGAATAGACTCATATCTCCCACTTCTTACACGGAGCTTTGTTTTAAACCACAACAGAATTTTCTCGGTTAGAGTAACCGAATCTGCAGACTTCCTCATACATTTTTGTTAAACTATTAGACCAAATAACATGGCAGGCTATGCCTTTCTTTTCTTGTCATTCAAAATTTGCCAAAATAACAGTTTTATGAGATGTTTCTGCTGCTTCTATAAGAATGTAAACCAAAGTGGTTATGATACAAACATAACAATATTTTTGTGTAATTTTTCTTCTAGTTCTAACTTAAAAATTTTGTTCTAATGTAGTTAATCGTTATTGATCAGTAGTGAAACTAAAAACAAGTACATACATATATGTATGTATATATGCAGAGTATCTCTTTCGATACCTTCAAGCTGTACCGATTCACTTAGACGACATTGTAAATGTGCTTCTAAAAATAGCGAGGTCACACTGGTACTTCTATTTTGGAATAAAAATTGAATAAACTCAATTGGATATGCCAGCAAACGTGTTTAAAGGAACATCTGCTTTAAAACAATTTGGTCAAGCGAGTTGAGGAATTCGCCTTACCGTTCCAGCCAATATTTACATTGTGGGCGTCGATATATTTAAAGATAAAAATGATCACATTGCACGCCAAACATTTCACTGGCGCACTGCCAGGTCGTACCAATTTGCGAAATTCCTAGAAGCATTGACGTGGGTTGATGAATTGTTGGCTGTCCGGAAAAAAGAAAACATTTCCACCAATCAAAATAAAAGAAAAAAATATGACCTTGAACTTATAATATTAATCCATAATTTATGCCAACGATTTCTAAGCTGGTATGTTCTGTAGGCGCTCGGATTTTCCTACTAGCGTGATGTTAAAAGTAACGTAATTTAGTACAAAATCCCCGAAAAAATAAACAATGACAAAATTCCTTCTAGTAACCTTGAGCAATTTGATACTTCCATACGTGTATAATAACGGCAACCATTCATTAAAACATAATATCCTTGCTCCTTTTGTAATTAGTGCTCACTACTTCAAAAATAATCTTCAAAGAAAAAATTTCAATATTCATCCTTAAAAAACAAACGAAAGATCAAAACATATAACTTGAAACGAACGTCTAAATTGTAAGGAAAGTAGTCAAGCGCATAAATAAACGCGTTATTTAGCAATTTGTTCTATCAGAGTTAATTTAGCCGAAAGCGAATGAGTCACAGAGTGATGAAACTAGCTCGGCCGTAAAGTTCACATCAATAATTTATTTTTAGAACTAGCGATAGTCTTGCACGTTCAACAAATCGATGGTGATTTGCCGCATGGGATAACTAACTACTCCTCCTTTGACCTTGCAATAACATAGATTCTCATTTACAAGCTTTACTACTAATTATACAGTAGTGTCAGTAAATTGTCATTTTTTGAAGAATGATTTCTACATAAATGGTTTTATGGGAAATACACTGATTGTATACATATTACAATGTGAAGGTCACGTACGATATCGTTTCTTCCGTAGGAATCAATTGCTTTTATTGAAAACAGTTTTTTTTCAGTTTGTTAATAAAATATTACTTTCGTACAAAATAGCCTTGGATATAAGCGCTAATAGATTATTGTTTAAATCTTGCATAAAATAATTCTTATTATATGTAATTGAAACTAAAAATAGTGCTAATTAATACAGCAAAACAGAAAATATAATACATTGAAATTATTAAATACGACTATGTTGAAGACTATAAAAGGATGTATCAACATGCTCCTGGATGAGTATCCAAAATTGCAAGCCCTGTTGTAGTCTTTAAAGTGATATAAATTGCAATATTTGAACTTTAGAATGCCTGAATGGATATTCGATGAAGATATAAGCAAGCTAAATAAATATTAACATTGGCTCATATAGCCAAAGACATGTTGATATATTTTCCGATTACTGTAGAGGTTAATACCATCTGTTAAGGTTTGAACTGATATGAGTTCGGTACCATAAGAACCCATTATTGTAGAGGAAAAGCCTAAATACGAGAATAGTGATCTTATAGGAATTGGCAATACCCGTTCTTGCGTATGCAATAGTAGAAAGAAAACCATTAGTAATTATGGAGACAAAGCCTCTTCCTATCGAACATAGTGAATAACTGGTTTGCTGAGGTTGGTGCCGAGAAAATCGCATGGCTAGTCCATTACCAGATGACGACAATCCACTACAGAGCGTTTGGGTTGGTTTGGAAAGAATTACAAATTACTGTCAAGTAAAAATGTATCTTGATTCCTCAAAACCCGGTGGATAGTGTCTTTCAGTTTGTGTAATCAAGATGCTAAGCGTTCTTAGAAGTTCATGTGACTCAAACACATTATTACAGGTCGACCAGAATTCCATGGCAGTTGTATTTAAGTCAGAGAGGTTGGGTAAAAGTATGACACTGCAGCACTCAGCTGTGATTGGCGCGCTGTTGTGAGAGACGGATCCAATGGCTCATGTGTTGGGTATATAAACCGAGAGCGCTCATTCACGCTTGTTATATTGTTATGTACGTACATTAATAATAGATCACTGCCACGGCATTCTGGGCGACAGTCTTTAGAAACCTTCTGAACGAAACGTCAAGTGCAAACTTATCTACAACACTCGGAAGACTTCAACACAGTAAACAACGGTCGTCAAAATCTACGCTCAACTATTGTATATAAAGTCATAAATAAAAAATAAAAACCGTAAATCAGTTAGACAATGCCTCAAAGAACAGCTTCTTCACTTGTTCCATTTCTGGAAAATTCATCACCTATTGGAACAGCATTATTTACTTTATATATAATATTGAGAGTGAGTGCCAAATCAAGAGCAGCATTTTTTCTATATTTTTATTTTAAATGTTTATGTCTATATATTTTTTATAAAATAATGGAGAGGAATATTTTAATAAAAATATTAAGATAATTTTGAAACAGAGTAATTTATCAGAAATACGTCAAACATTGGTAATTAATTTTCTCATAAACTTTTAATATCTTGTATCTTGAAAACAAAAGCCGATCAGCTATTAGCGTATAAAACCGCTTTTGTTATTTTATAGTCCTGTATCGTGTGGTACTATGCATTGTTTTTTTCAATGCACCTGTATATACAGTAGTGTGCATAAATAAGTAATCACACACATATTTTTCAACAATCGTTTCTATATAGTTTTATTATGTATATCTTTCTATTGAAATACGTATACAAACAAAGGAAAAGTATTGTCGGATTACAGTTTCTTACAATTAAGAATTTATTTGCATTTTATGACAGACAACCCCTCGCAAGTCCCCGAGGCGTAAAAGAATAGTTATTTACCGATGTGTTGTATTAGTTTATTGTCATATTTTGAGGTGCGCGTTTGCTATTATAGAGTTTAGAGAGCGTATTAAAAGCATTTTAATACATTTTTTTATTAACTTATTTTGTTTAATTAACTTAGTTTGTGAAAGTGTCTCGTAAAGTAAGAGTAAGTGTAACTGCGGGCTTTTTTAAAACAAACTTTTAATTTCTGCGTAATTGGAGTAAAATGCCGAAAGTGGATGTACAGGATAGGTATAGAATAGTTTTCCTCCACGAACAGGGAAGAACTCAGCGTCAAATCGCTGTAGAAGTGGGTTGCTCGCAAAGTAGCGTCCATAAGATATTAATAAAAAACTTAGAAACAGGCTCCGTATTGGACAAACCCAAACAAGGACGTCCAAAAAAGGTGACAGCAAGAGAGGACCAATATTTAAGACTCACTTCATTACGACACCGAACCCGAGGATCAGCCCGGTTAGCCCAAGACTTGCAAGAGGCAACTGGTGTTGCAGTGCATTCATCCACAGTTTGACGGCATTTAATCAAACAAGGGCTACGAGGGCGCGTTGCGAGAAGGAAACCATTGCTGGGACATGGGAATAAGCAGAAGAGACTAACTTACGCCAGAAATCACTCGCAGTGGACGGTGGAAGAATGGCGTCGCGTACTGTGGACGGATGAGTCAAAATTTGAAATCTTCGGCAGTAAGAGACGTCAGTATGTCAGGCGACGCGTCGGCGAAGCGTACAATCCGGCGTGTATACAACCGACAGTCAAACACGGGGGTCGTGCCATTCCAGTATGGGGTTGCATAACAGCTTCTGGGGTGGGTCCCCTTGTAAGAATTGAAGGTCGTTTGAATGCAGACCAGTACCTGCAGATTCTAGAGGAGCACGCAATTCCTGCAGGACGTCGCCTTATTGGTGAAGGTTTTGTTTTTCAGCAAGATAACGATCCAAAACATACTGCTCGGGTCGTACGGCGTTATCTTGCTGAATTAGAAAAGCAGAACATCTGCAAAGCAATGGTTTGGCCACCTCAGAGCCCCGACTTAAATATTATAGAAAATGTATAGGATTATCTGGACAGAGCCAAACATAGGAGATAACCAAGGAATGCAAATGACTTGCTTAATATCCTGGAGGAAGAGTGGAACAACATTCCGCCATTCCATAAATAACCTAATTAATAGTGTTTCAAATCGACTTCGCAGAGTTATCCCAGCAAAGGGTGGACATACTAAACATACTATACATACATATTGAAAATACATATTAATTTTGTAATGATACTATTTTCATTGAAATTAATCTTGAATTACAGTCTATATCTTGAAAACACCTAGTGATTACTTATTTATGCACACCACTGTACATACATACTTCAAAACATCATTACAGAAAACTTCAATCTCGCCAAAACTAACATGGCAGTCTTTTATTGGTTTCTGCTTTCTAGATTTTGGCACATAAGCTGTCTACGTATACTATGTGCTACTACTAGAATTAAATTTCTGATTATACAGATTGTTATTGCAACACTTTACGTCATTTTAACAAAATAGTTGGTAAACGTTCTAACGAGTCTACTATGTGGCCATTATTTTTTTTTGTCAATTAACACTGCGCTTGCTGAAAATGAATCTTCAGGTGCAAGATTTGTAATCTCGTCTTTACCAATCACGCGGGTCGTAATTAAAGGACGCTGGACAAAATTTATGCATTCTTATTCGAACTAAATTGTTTGTTGATGTACAACATCGACACGTACTTTCGATATAGACTTGTTTTCATCCCATTAATTGAAGGTTGAGAACTAATTCTGTCAGTCACAACTCTAAAGCATTGACAACGTTTTTACACCTGTTACATTTAAATCTACAAAAGAAAAAGAGTAAAGTATGTAAGTATTTGTATCAAGGTAAACCGCTAGCTATTCCATCAAATAGCCCAGTTTTACTTTGAAAGGATAAAAATCAGTTTGGATTATGTCACGCGAATGTTTGCATACCGGTTTTATCGATAAGAATCGATATATCGAAGAGTGTCATTATATCATACAACTACATGTAAACTGGTTAGTACCACATTTGCAAACCGACACTCACACTACGTACAATATTTATGTGAAAGTATGTAATGATATGTATGTACATTACGTACTTATACATGCCATGTCATTGAATATTATCCACTCGTTTGTCGTCGTTTAAGTTTTATTTTCAAACAGCCACACCATCACGGCAGGCGGTCGTTTCAAGGTGAAGACTTTCCGAATCTAACTTCGCTAGGTGAATACAATGAATCTGGATAGTATTCAATTTGAATTTAATAGTTAAATGAGCTGCGTCTTTGAATTTTTATTTCCCTGTAATAAGGAATTGATGTCTCTTTATGAATGAAAATATATTTGCGATATTTTTATCATGTACGCAATTTGCAATTCCTGGGCTTCATAATTCAAGTTATTTTAGCAAAACTTTGCGCTTAATGCAATAGAAAAAAGAATTATGATGTTTTGGAGAAAATTGCTGTCATACTCTGAAAGCTTTCCATGTTTGTGTTCAGGACAGCTGAGTCAGCTAACCATTACTATGGCATTCTTTTGATGTAACTAATCCTGTATGTATGATTTGTATTGTTTTATTAGTTATGCTTTTCAAAGCTTTTCACCAACAGAAAACATTTACTGTGGGCTAAAATCAGATTTTATTTGGTCTACGTTTACATTATTAGAAGAGGCTAGCCGAAATATTGATGAGCACCGTTTGCAGGTTAGTTTGTAATTCTTCTATTAGTCAGATATTTGCTGTAAGAATTTCCAAACTTGATAAAACTGTTAATCAAGTAATGAGATCTTCTAATCTTGCAGCTAGTGCTCGGTTTGAACACTCTAAATCTTTAAAATAATTTATTTTTGTTTCTGCAATTAGTAACTGATTAACTAAACAAGAAGTTTAAAAGCTTTCATGTAGTAGAAGATAATACCTGACTTTATACTATGTCTTTCTAACTTTGTAGAATTATAGACATGTCGCTTACATTCATGGGTTTATAACACTGGTATAGTGTGTCCATCAATTCAACGATAATGGACCATATTAGGAGAAATTGGATTATCTTCAGGAGAGAATATGCTCCACCGTTTACAGTTTAAATTTTATTACTTTAAGGTAAACAATTGTATTGTAATTCTTTAAAGGAATACAATCGAACATCATTGTTTTTAAAATAGAATTTTAGTATAATAATGTTTGTGAATACAAACGTCTCTCTAACCAACTTGCACTCGAAAGGGATTATATAGGTTGGGTTATACTGAAGATCGAGTACTATTTAATAAGTCAAATCGTTGGACAAACTATATTTTCCTGATTTACTCAATAGTTGCGATATTTATAAAATCATACCTCAGCTATTTCATTATCTTTAGGAATACAATTCCAGGTAATTAAAGACTTACAGCCGAAAAACATGTATTTAGTAAATAATTAGCGACATAACGATTAAAGATTATGCTGCGGCGCCGTCGTCAACTTTTTTTTTTGGTGACAACAAAGTGCGGAATCTTATTTAAAAGCTGTTTCAAATTGCTATTCTACTGTATTTTTTATATCGACGTATGTGAGTTCTGACTAAGGCGTTGAAGAACAAAATCGCCGAGGAATATCAACAAAAATGTCCGTCGTCGAAATAAAAATACAGTCGAATAGCAATTTAAATAAGGTGTCAATCGCACAATTACACGTATTTGCTAGAATTATGAACAAACATGAAACAGATTTTATACATTTGATAACTTAAATAAAGAAACATGTGCAGATTTAATAATACATTTTCGACTCTTTGGACTTACATCAACAGAAAGTTTGTAAATGAACGTATATTGTTTTTAACGCTTGAACTATTCCAACCACTCATTTTTCAACTGGTTATATCTATGTATGTATATGTTCCATGCGATCTACTTCACAGTCAAGGCATATCAAGATTTTATACAGTTCTCATTTTCCTATAATTTGGTCTCGTCCACACTTAACACCAATTTCTGATTTATATTTTCGTTCTAATTTAATACTGAGTGTTACTGCGCACTGGTGTTCCAGTTTTTTTTTTTTTCGTAAACTAACTAGATGATTTCCAGCTCGAGTTCATATTCCAGAAAGAGCAAAATCATCCAGATGTCCTGGGTTTTCTCTTTCTGGATCGGATTTTAAATCCTTAGACCCTTTATCTTCCACTGACGGGCCCTTCTTGCCTGTTGAGAGTTGGTATCCGAGATCATCCAAGGAATAATGTTTTCTTAGCAAATTGGAACGTTTGCTGAGATTTGGGTAGGGCATAGAAGAATCATGGAGTTTAACAATCTATCTTGTGGGTTGCTTGGTTGGCTGGATTTCGTTTCCTGAGAAATTTTTGCTCAGGTGTTTGGCTACTGGAGAACTTCAATAGAGTGCCGAAGTCTGACTCTAAGTGGTGGCCAATACTGCAAAACTACGACGCTCAACAGCAGAGAATTCATGGACTGTCTTGCTCTATCCTGTGTTGTTCTTGCGGCGGTCTTCAGATAGTCTTGAAGATTTGGCATTTGCAAACCTCTCCGCGGCTAAGCCCGCAACATCCTTAAAGCTTTGATTTGAAGGATCTCAAGTTGGTCCAAATGTTTATTATATTTAAATTTATTTTGGAACATAAAAGTTGTCTCTTACATTATACAAACTATTTCATTTTCATCATGTATTAAATCTGGAAATTTACTGATAGACTACTTTTACTTTATAAATCGATGCCTAGGTTTGTCGAAGTTCGTAATTATCAAAAGTCAATAATGTCTTTAAAACATGAGAAAACTCAAATGGTTGGCAAACAACTTGAATATTTCACCGATACAGCCTCACACTTAGAAATTCTATTGGCCCGCTAAAAATCAAAATAATGAATTACCCTACATGAATCAGAATATATTAGAAGCGACGGCAGTTCTTGTTACCCTTCTTAGCTAACCTTCATGAGCCATTTGATATATGTATTAAATAAGCGCTTTAATAAAGTTTACTTACCAGAAAGAAGAAAATGGTCAACTTCTATTTCTAGATACGCTACATGTAAGAAATAACATCTTAGAATTTGGTTTGCATAGAAAAGAAATCAGTATATTTCGTTACATTCGTTCGGATTCCCGTCATTATATCTAACAAAAGATGATACATAGGTCGTAACTTTCTAGTCCAGAGACTTATCGTTTTTCTCTTGAACGGAAATACGTACGATAACAAACTCCAATATTAAAGATGTGGTCAAGGTTTTCAGTCGAATCTTCTGAATAAGCTAGTTAAGAAATTCAATTATAAGGAAAGTTTGAAAAAATCTACGAATTTTCAAGAAGATGTGAATGTTTACCGGCCGTTTCCCTCCATTATGGTTCCTTTATTAAATTTCACAATAATGTACCATTTCAGAATGTTTTAGAAAAGTCAAAAATTTACGAAATAAATTGTAATTATTATATATAATTAAAAATAAAAGAAACTTTTAAATTGCGAGATTGTTAAAGAGAACCGTGCAAATGCTCGGGCGGAAAATAGGAGATCACTAGCAGTGTTTCCATTGGCACTTCTGCTAAATCTATTCCACGTTTTCCACTCAAAGTTCTAGTGTTACTGAATGTGCTACCATTGCACACATTTTATATACATAGTTATGTATGTATGCAAGTTTATACATTCATTATTAATGTAACTTTATTGTTTATTCGTAATGAATTCTTTACTTAACATTTAATTCCATTTCTATTGATTAATTATGCAAAATATTACTATGGCATACACCTTGACCTGTCACAAGCAAATAAGTCAACTCTGTTGCATTCATACATTTTTGATTCCATAGTTGTAAATATACAAGATGCATCATTGAGAACAAGACGGTTGATAATAAGTTCCAGTGACAACAAAAATAGAGTTAGGGAATGGCAATGATTTTTTTAGAGTTGGGTGTTATCAATTTTACATAAATATTTAACTATAATCGTTTGTGTTCCTCTCTAAAATTACAATATGTACTAAAACTCTTCGAATACAATGTATGTGCGCTTTATTCGCCGTATCTATAAAAGTGCATAAATATGTAAATCAGGTAACGCTAACGATGCCATTGTTCGAATTTTTTGACGAGTCACAAGCTGCTAATCGCAAGGTCACTTATAAATACACCAGACTTGTATGTATCTACGTTTATCATTATGATAATTGATAACTAAACGACATAGTATATTGTTTACGTTCCGATATTGTAAATAAGTTATATCAATAAATAACTAGATGACCGATGTATTATCACATTGATATTAAGTGATTATCGCAAAGCTATACATGCTCATAGCGTAATAAACATTAAAGCCGTCTGGTATGTTTTATCACGGTCACGTACGGACACCTATACATACAGAATTTATTACAGATATTTTTATTTTTACTATGTATATAACTAAAGCTGATGGTAACACTTTTGTGCACCTCCAATGAGTTAGTTAGTTGAAGTAATACACATTGATTTTCTTACTTCCAATTTTATAAATATATAGATCACCTATACAAAGATGTCTTTGCAAAGGCAATGTATGAAGATTTCATCAACCTTTTAGCCCGACAGTTCATACACGACTTACCCTAGTATAACGCACACTACTGTGGAAACGAAAGATAAACAAGCAAAAGAAAACATCTCAAGGAATTGATGACAGGCTCTCACGACAGACGTTGAAGGCTGCTACTTCTTTGAGGTGTCGTATCATATAACACTTTCGATTATTGTCATATATTGCTGTCCATATTTCTACCTTGTTCGGGGTCTGATTGGGTTCCAGATTTAAATACAGGAGGTATTGGTATGGAGAACGAAACATTAATCATCAGATAGTACTTGGTTCAACTTCAAGAACTTTCAGTTTATTATTGTACTTTTTCCACATAGATTCGAATCGTTTCCACCTTTAGGTTATGCATGCTACAGTGGTGGTACGCATTTGACCAGATATTCCCGTTACTTATGTACATTAAATAGGCTATTTCCTAGTACAGAATATTTGACAATATTTGCGACTCCCTTACTAAGAAAAAAGAAACTAAAGATCGGATCATCCAAAATGATAATAAAAGCAACTAAGCCTTGCATCCGTATGATACAGGTATGTTAAAATTATAGCGGTAGCTCCATGACTAACAACAACTTTATTAAATGATGCAATATCCCTTTTTTCTACAGAAACGAAAAAGTAAGTTAAACTATTACAAATATTTTAGTTTATTGCAAAAATTTCATCTTAACAAACGAATCATTAAAATATTAAACATGTAATCACTAAAACACTGAAAAAGCATTTAAAAATACAATAAATATTACATCAGAAATATGTGGGTCAATATTATCTTCTGACTCAATCGTACTATAATAAAATAAAATAATGATTATTACAAACTTATGACTGGATATTAGAGTTATGGCTCCAATGACGGCAACATTGTCATTATATTCAACATGTACAATTTAAGAAACTAAAATAACAATAAACATTTCAATACGAGTTTATGTCTATTAGCATTCTAGCTCAATCGTGGTACTTAAAGACGCAATTCACGATTGCAAAATTCTGATCAAAATTTAAAAATCAGGAATCTATAATTGTAGCGTAATTAATTATGACATGCCGAATAAGCTGGACACAATATACGACCACCCGATGACTCATCAGTCGCCAGACGACACAGATAGAAAACAGCTTGCCCGGTTTTGACTTGGTTCTAAAAACAGCTTAACTGGGGTTCTTCTAGACTGTGTCCGCTGGCGATTGATGTGTCATCGGCTGGTCGTATATTGTGCCCAGCTTATACAGCCTGTCCACGTCGAGTGGGTGCTCCCGTAGTGACTTACGGAGACAGTACATCTACTGACTCAAAATAATTTTTGTTAACAACATAAACATTGATTTATTTTATACTGGGCGTAATAAAAACCACTATTAACACAATAATGAACACATACCACTAGTAAAAATGTCATCTAAAATCGAAAAATTATGCGGTATTTCTCTGGGAACAATATATTTAATTAATTATGACTCAATCGGTTAAAATATGGTTTTTCATCAACGTAAGTTTTAGGCATTATCTTTGAGCATAATTAAAATCATCGGTAACATAATATTGAATCGATGTCCAACTAGCAGCTATATTAATGTAAATTCATGGCTCAGTAACATTATATGACTCGATTGGAATAGGCTGAAATACAACTAAATTCAAGGCGATAAAAAATGCAGTCTATAATAAAAAACTTAACTTCATCATAATCTGTTTGGAAACTGTTTGAAATAATTAACTGTTATACCTCCACCTCCGAAAACAGTTTTGTAAACAACACTATCCTGATACAAATAGCAATAACAAAGTAAACACGCGATAAATTATCCAGTGAAAATCTATGACTCAGTAATATTTTCCGACTCAATTATAATATGTTGCCATACAAGTAACTGAAGACTGTAGAAATTTGATTTGAACTTAAAGAATTAGTTAAACACAATTTTCTGAACTGTAAGTAATCAATTGTGGCCCCATCGCTGATTATATTGCTAAATCATTATGGCATCTGTTTTGACAGAAATTAAAACGAATGGTGATAAAATATGCATCAAGAATTTATGACCCGGTAATAAAATTGATAAAAATCTGTTCTAACTTAATGGTATTATGTTAAACTTGAAACTGCAACAATTTTATCTAAATTGAAAAAGTAATTGAAACACAATTCCTTTGGAAACTATCAAATAATTAATTATGATTCCATTGGAAGGCTTTTTTGTTAGCAAGCAATACAATCATTGCTTCGTTTCTTCTTACGAGGTATTAAATATATAAGTAACAAAATAATTGGTTCAAAACCACAATAAATTATAGGTACAGAAAGAATTTATGGCGCAGCACTATAATAAGACTCAATTGTAAGAAGCTGAAATATAACATATTTAAATTTCATCTAAAGTGACGAATTTCCTCAAATAGAGTTTGTTTGAAAATTGCATACGTAATTAATTATGCCTCCACCGCTGCTAGTAATACAGTTTAATCTTAAGGATAACGCCAAAACTCATTCGAATTCCAACTAAACTAGAAGTACTCAAATAAGGTCAGTGCTATACGCTCACGGGCATAATTTTCTACTGAAGTTTACCACTCTATCTACTTACCAACGTACATATGTACATATCATGGAGATTAATTTGCATATAGTAATATATAGTCACAGAACTGCACTTTCATAAATATTTTCCAATTAATTTATGAAATACAAAATTGTCCTTGAACTGCATAGTTTCTTATGACAGTATTCTTGTAGTAATAGAATTTTTACAATAGAGAATAGAAGATTAACTTTGTTTTAAATGACGGTGTGACAGTATGTAGCGTTCCCTTAGTGTTGGAAGCCACTTTCTTGTCGAAAATAGAAAATGTTATGTAATTTTACGAAGCAATAGCAAAACAATTATATTTGAACGTATCTAGGCACCTATTCATATTGTGCGAGGAATTATTAATCTGACTTTTCTACGTGAGACATTTATAAAATATGATGCAAATAGGCTTTTTAAAATAATTAAGCTAAAATTTGAAACTTCTGGTAGTCTATTAACTAATTAATTATGTCAATATTATTATCTATAGTTAAAACTCTGTTAAAGAAGGAAAATCAATAACAACTTACGAGTGCAGGCCATAGAACTTTTGCGTGACTTGATGTGTATGGATCTCTTCTATCTACCCATGATAGTCCTTGTTCAACCATGAACAAACTGAAGAGACCTTCTTTGTATACACAAATCCATTCTCTTCGCTGCCATTCAACATCATCATATTCTACTAACACCTGCAAAAGAAAATTATTTTTAGCATCTTTATTCGATTTGTATGAAAGTTTTTTAATTGATCCATAAACGACCTAACAAGATATTAATTTATTTACAATTAAATTCTGACTAAAAGGATTTTT
This sequence comes from Holotrichia oblita, assembly GCA_023690525.1. Taxonomy (NCBI): domain Eukaryota; kingdom Metazoa; phylum Arthropoda; class Insecta; order Coleoptera; family Scarabaeidae; genus Holotrichia; species Holotrichia oblita. The sequence continues at coordinate 23,041,855 of CM043020.1, forward strand.
AGACCAATTCAAACAATATATCCGGATATAACCACTTTTCAAAAAATCCAAAACATTCCATGGAGCTAAAAAAAGTTAATTAACCTATAGTGATATCCGCATGCACACAGCCAAACAATAAAAAAAAAACAAAAAAGACATTATTCTACAAGTGCAAAAACAAATCGTTAAAATACCAACGTTTCTGCAAATAAAATCCTGAAAAGACCAGAAGCAATAAAAAAAATCAGAACGCTGGAACGGCCATTAAACATGGACGGAACCGATTCGGGGAGAAATGAATTCCAAAATGCTCAGACAAACAATAAAAGCTGAATTCAATTGTCCGAATCCGACGCAACAAAACGTATACGCTACATACGAGCATACATACATAACCTATATTACAGTAGAAAGAGAGATAAATATGCGGACAGAACGAAACGTAAAAAAAGGGAGACGTGACACTCGTTTAACTGTAAAATACAAAGCGACGCCCGAATGAAAGTTATTTATCGGGGTCACACAACGTTACCACGTGTGTGTATCGGTATAAAATTGCAATTGCCTGTTTTGTTCTGAGATTTAGATTTAAACAAACGGTGAAAGGTATAGCCACACCGGATTATGGACATAGAAAATCGATTAGAAAACAAAAACTTTACATCAGTTTTAGGTTGCATAACTAATGGAAAATTAAAACTGAATGAATCCTATATGGTTGCCAAACCAGGAAATCCGAAGATTAATTATGATTGAAAGATTAATCATAATAGGTGTTAGACAAAAATAGATCCTAAATAATGAAAGCAAGTATCCAAAACAGCTTTTGTATAGTTTCCTATTTATTAAACTACTAAATTCTTTCGTTTAATAACAAACTTATTATCGGCAATACCAGCAGTACTTTAATGTGTTAGTATGAATAGGAACGTATTATTGTATTTAGAAACAATTTTATTAGATAATCAATTTGGTCGATTTTGTAATTGGCGTCAGAATATTTTAAGCATGTATGACGTGGTATGGTCACGTATGTCCTAGTAATCACTATTACATAAGTTCAGAGGTCATAAAACTATAGGAATTATAGCAAAAACTAGGCAAGGCCCGCAAGCCGAATTATAAAGCCTATTCCTAGTAGCGTTAAGAATCTATTCAATTGTATATACTGTTAAGCTACGGAAAATTGATATGTAGTTATATAGCAGTAATAAAAAATAATTTTAGAAAATTTAAGCCTCAAAGAAGAGAATGTTTAAATGTATCTAACCCAAAACTTCAAGTAAAGCCAATGTTACGTCAAAGAAAGAAAAAGGCACTAATGGAAGATTGGTAGATGAATTTGATGAAACGTGTGGCGAAACTTACAAAGATCCCAAAATATTAAAATATAGATTTAAGAGTATGAAGAAACGAGTTAGTACATATGTATGTATCCATGGAAGAGATAAAGGACCTTTTCATGAATTTAAGATATATTATACAGATGAAGCAATGAAAGATATTATTGGATTCGAAATCGCAGAAATAGTCAGAATTTGATGATGACACGTGATATAGTAGTTTTGATTTAGTTTAACATTAGAATTGGGAGTCATACACACCTTCTGTGTTAAAAATTATTAGTGTGTACCTTGTGTGGCAAATTAAGTGAATTTGCCCAACATTCAAGCGCGTTATTTTATTGAGAAACGTAAGAAAAAATGTTCTTAATGGATGAAGATTATAACAAATTTGGCTTCTTGGTGAAGAGCATCCAATATTTTTTTTTATTATACTCAGTTATCTTTTTGTGTTTGATAAGTGCATCAACAGTCGTTTTCTAAACGGCATTGCTTGTCAAGATTATAAAGATTATTAGTTATAAAACTGATACAAAACTGATATTAAATAATGAAATGAAAGCAACAGTTGTGGGCTTGTATTCCTGCAAACAGAGATCTATTTAGTGATTATATAGAAGAACTGCTCTTTACATACTCAAGCGCTCGGATCTTATGAGCGTGAGACTCTCAGTTTGCTATGTGAACTGCCTACCCATTAAAACGCCTCTCTACCCTAGGTATTAGTAACTGGTACCATTTGGAGATATTGTAACAGCTACCATCGGTTTACTCTGTCACTTCCTTTATCTCACTCGTTCTCTGACTATTTTTCGTTGCCTCTCCATTTCATCACTTTTCTCTGCATGATAAATCGCATCATGTTATTGATGATTTTCAAGTCGTGAAGCATTGCACTCATCAGCGGTACTATAATATCTGCTGTTACTGCCTGTCCTAGTTAGCCCTGTGCCACTGTTAGCACTGTGCTTCTTATCATTTATATTATTTATTAAGTTCTCAGTCCAGTGAGCTTTTACCTTTTTTCCCGTTATAATATTCATTTAGTACTTTATTATTGTTTTCCTAATTTATCTCTTCAGCTGGAACATGGTCAGCATTCAGAACTTCAATTTCAGGATTACCATCACGGTTTTTTTTTCGTTTATATGAAGATATGTGTATATTGGAAAGTAATGTGGCTACTACAGCAATAGCTTCCATCTTAGCTAGATCTAAACTGATACACTACCCAGAGCTGGATATCTTTGTTTCCACACTCTAAAAATCTGTGTTTCGATGTCTTGTTATTGATTAATTGTATAGTTGCTCGGCCAGATTATATGGTTGCGCCAAATGTGTCATTAAATGCGGTTGAATATCATAGCTACTATCACCTACTATTTAACGAATTCCTCATTTCCAAACCGAGCTTTTATCCTAAAGTTTCTGTATGTCAATCTTGTGCTAACGAGCGATACTTATACTTTGAATTCTTAAATTGAAACTGTATATTACAGTGGAACTTTGTAGACCACGCTACTGGCAATAGCTTCGTCAACACCTCAGTAATAAGTAAAAATGAGTCAGTGACAATTACTAACATCTGCACTGGAACCATGTGATTTCTAAAAAAACAATACTACTCAATATCATAATCAAATTTTACACACATCATTTTACCTACTATTTTTGGTGCAATAATATTTCAAAATGATCTGGTCTATATCTATATAGTTTTGGTCGACAATGGTCATAACGAAATTAAAAAGTTCAAAATACATTATATCAGAAAACAAACGATAACTAAACCAAGCTGAAACCGACCCTGTACTCGAATGTTTTTCTAAAAGTGATATTTTGTTTTTTTTAAATATAGTTTGCCGATTAATATCGTGGTTCCCCGCAATTTGGCGACTCTTATTCCTGAGGGTTTTCTAATATCTACGAAAGAAGTTGGTCATTTCATTTTAATTTTTACTTCTCTCTAACAAAATATGTTAGTGGACCAAAAAGCAATGAAAGAATTATTTTTAAAATAACTTCCGTGGAACTATCAGAAGTTAAATCAATGAACTTTTCTTTTCGCAGTGAAGCTAAAAACTATTGAAACTTACTTCACTTTAAAAAGAACTAGCTGCAACTTTCTAATAGAATGCTGCTAAGGGAACTAAAATATTAGTACTCCTTCATCTTCAAAGATTGCATCCAAAAGTTGTTGTTAGTTTAGATATCACTTAAGTATGGAAGTTTTTGCACCTAAAGAATATGGAATGCAAACAATGAAATCTATGATCAAGAAGAAATGCTTCTACCTCAGATCTCAATTGAAACGGACAGATTAACTTCTCTATGAAGTGGTAAAGAAACGTGAAGGTTTCCAGAGACCTCACAAAGCACATGTAAAAGATGAAGTTTGTATCACAACATTTGATCAAATTTACAATTTTTAGAGCTAGTAGCTAGTAGTAGTAGAAATAGTACTAGTTAACTCCACAGGAATTGGATTCAATTCATTTTTTATGTTCCGGTCGTTGATTTCACATCGTCTCTACTAACAACCAAACAATCACACCAGCTCATTCAATTAAAAAAAAAGACTACTGATCAGATTGAAAAGTTTTGCAAATAATATGTTGTTAAATAAAATTCTTAGAAATATCTATAATATATGTATATGTAGACAAGCAATATTGCAGCATTTGCTATATCGATCGATTCATCAAGTAGGATTGCGCGACTATTCAATTTTATTCGTTTTAAAAGTTTATTTTGCACATCATTAATTACCCTGACAATGTACTCTTCTATACGGGGACAATTTTCTCGATTCATCAGATTCTGTAACTTCGTTTGAAGCAGACAGGGAAAGAGATCAACACCCACACTTTTTATTACCTGCCAAGTTTTTTATACTCGACATGTTTATTCTTGTACTGTTGGGAAGGACCTCATCACAGATTACACCAAGCGGCTTAAGTTCTGACTCTTATCTAATATCGCTGTCATACGAGTATTTTCGTTTGTTCCGTTCTGTCTCCATCGCCTATATTTTTGTTGTTTTTAATTCGGTGAGGCTTAAGCAATTTTCAGTATTGCCAACCTGTGTTCGTTCTAAATCAGGGGCTAAAGCAGAAGTAACAACTGATTACACTATCAGCTTCAAAAAGTTATCTGTTTTTAGTCATCAATTTATAATAAAATTACGAAATAATAACCATTAAGTTAATTGTTGCAGTAAACCCCTCGTGGTTCGTACTATTCAGTTCGACCAACTTGGAGGTAAAATTACTCAAAGTTGTACTACCATAGCAAGATGAAATAATTTACCAAAATAGAGCAAATAATAGAAACGAAAATACAATAATTAATTGCAATTTAGAGGGTAACCGCAGGCATTACTCCAATTAATATAATGAAACAGTTCTGCATGCAACGAAATGCTTCCATATACAATTTAATGAATGTATTCTATAGTGCATATCAAGGGATTAATGCAATAAATATTTGGACTGAATACCAACAATTATGTTTTCCCCTTAAGAAAAAAAATTAATTAATGTGGAGCTTTAGAATTGAAAAATATGTTTCGGAAGTTGGACACCAAATAAACATGAAAATAAGAGAAGAAGTAATTACAACGAAGAAGAATGAAAGAAGGGGTAAATGTCCTGAAATATTTACAGTTTTAAGCTTTCACAAATCGCAGAAATGTCTTCTGTACTCTAAATATAATTTCTTGCAAATCGAGAGCGGCGACGACCTTGAAACTTTGATTATATCTTTAAGTTCCTTTCATGTTTAATGCACTGTATTATACGGTTTTAAGTACCTCCTTTTACGCATTCGTTTTATTCTTTCCGTTAGTGTACGAACGTGTTATACCTGCGAGTTACAGACAATAATCTCTACGTGTATATATTTAGAATACGTGGAATGGTGCGTAGGTAATACCAACTTCGGACTTGGGAATTACTTTTACGTGAATGTACTCGTGGATGAAAGAAAAAAGACGCATGCAAATGCGATTTTTATAGCGAAAAGACGTGCGGTGGACGTTAAATGACAGCAAATTATGCAAAAATATGCTGCTATCTACCGTTTATTTAATCTATTCCAGAAAATTAACGTTGCGATATTTTTCCACGACCAAGTATGCGTGTAAGATATAAAAAATATAACACGGAAAAAAAACTGTTGTTATTCTTTTTTTAAAAGATGATGGACGTAATGAAATAACCATCAATCATGTTTATAGACCATTACATTTAGTGGCACAATAAAATGGTAATTGGTAAGTTTGCACGGGACGAGTACTTAATCCATCTATTTTCAAAATTTGTTGTGCGTTATTTCTGGTGGTCAATGTCTTGATGTTCATGTTGCTACCTTAGAAGATCAAATACCCAATTTATTCCCCTAGAGCTAATGTATATATTGTGTCTTAAGGGAACATTTCCCACTTCAGTGCTTCGGGTGGAAATTATTATATATATATATGTCTTTTATATGATCTCTAAGATGATGATTTAGTCATGAAGCATTTTTTACGACTACTCAGTTTGACATGATCCACAACCTTTGAAAGTGGCAGAATTATGTTTATCCACAATGTAGTGGCTGTACCCTGAAAAAAAAAACTAGAAACAATAAAGGAAACAACAAAGTACAGAACTTTATTGCCGGTAATAGCGAATGGAAGCCAAATGCTAAGCTATGATATCTGAACTACGTCTTTGTAGTTTGTGCTGCAGTTAACACAAACTCTTAGAGTTCTTTCAGTACACCCAGAAATATATATGTACATATGTTAAATATGTGATCATATCATCATAATTTTCGATATTTTATATCATTGTTCAAACTATTTAATTTTCGAATAAAATTGTTTTCGTTGTCAATTATTTACTAGTTGCTAAATTTTTATATATAAATTTATAATCGAACATTAAACCCACTCCAATTCAAAATATATTTTTTTGTATTGAGTTTGCAAACAATTCAGTTTACTAATGATTAGTACAATGCATATAACGGTATAAAACCTTCAGATAAAAGAATCACGAAACTACAATTTTGAAAATTGAATTAAATATGACGAGTACTCAGACAACAAAATTACCTCACCGCACAGTTCGATCATTAATCCAACCGATTTGATTCTTCTAAGCTATCGGATTACAATCAATTGGAATCAATAGCAGAGGATATATGACTATGGTTTACGAAACATTATGCTACCTTTGGATAAAATGAATCTTGGCCTGAGAGAGTTGGTAACACGAGGTCTGAAATATGCAAATTATTTATCAGACTAAAGAGGACCGGTGACTGAGGCACCTCTGAAAGCTCTAGTGAAATAAGGCCAAACGAAACACCTGCAAGAGGTACAATAAAGGAAATGAAAAATTCCTGAAGATGCCAGACTACACTAAAAAAGAAAACGGGTGCAAATCGGATCCCTAAAAAAACCGATTGTACCTATTTGCACACGCGGATCGAAATAGCGCAACTTTTGTTACAGATCTGGTTCTCGAGGTCCGAAATTATCAGTAAGATCTAAGGAGAAGAAAATCAGGAAATTAAGCACCAAATAATCAAGACAGTGAAAGAAAGCTGAGCTCTAGCTTCTCAAATCGTAAATGCAAAATTAGATCGGCAGCGTGATGTTCCCTACCGTATAGATTACCTGGAAGAAGCAGAGCCTTTCTGAATGTGATACAGAAGGATATGAATCTATTAGCCTTGCCACTGTACGCATTGCTAAGGACCAACTTATGTTCTAATGAAATAGTGGTATTCAAGCCTACAACGAGCAACATTTTTCAGGCCAACCTGTCATAACTTCTCCAAACAAATTTGGAGAAACTGCTAAATAGCCACATTAGAAATGGGGAACTCTTTACAAAAACTGTCTAACAAGTTAGAAAATTCCACGAGCTTACCATATGCAGTGGTTAGCTAGTTGATGCCCTCTTAAAAGGAACGAATTTTCTCTAAGAGCACTTATAGACATCTCTGGTGTCAATCAAAAAATGAGTGGATTTGGAGCATATTCAAGATCAGACAAATCTATGGTTCCCTGAATGAGAAACCTGTAGTTGCACAAATCACATCGACGATCTACCACGGGACCTTTGTGAAGTAGAATATAAGATTGTTGGCTATGCTGATGATATACCACTTAGAACAAGTAAAAATTTGAGGGCATTGTCTCCGAAAAACGGTGAAGCCTTATAAAACTATCTTGATACCAATTACTCGAAGACCAGTCCCATACAGGATGCAGGCGGAATGCTCAAATACTGAGCAGGGTTCTCGCAAGATTACTTCAGGATACATTCTTGAGTGTCTCATAGAACTGGAAAAACAGTGGAACTTGTGGAAAAAAATTGGAACGTGGAATATGGGAACTTCTACGGCTTTCCTAGGGGTGAGTACAGGAAAGGAAGCGAGGCATCCAAAAGTCAGACTAGAAATCTACTTATTTATAGTAGAATCTGTAATCTATGTCATCTCACTTGTCAAGGTTACAGCACTTCTTCAGGTATTCAATGGCATTAAAAAGCAAAATTTCGTCATTCAGAAGTAGACGCATACGGATATACTGCAATTCTTGTATAAGACGGGACTGTTTGAGCTAGTGAGTCCAATAGGCTTATCATACCATCTAAAGATCATACCATGGATAATAAAATAAAGAATAGGGGTTACACAGATTTTTCTAAATTTGAGATCCTACTTCGAAGACCTGCAACTCGTCAGGGATACCACATGGTATGAAAGTAAGGCGGCGATGTTTTGTTATCGTATATGTCTAGTTACCAGTAATTCGTAAAGAATAACTCACTTTTAGCGATCGTATAGGTTATATATATACTGTTCTATTTGAGATGAAAGAACTTGGCAAAGTTTCCGCTAGCACTGGAGTTCAAAATTTCAACGACCTCGCTTTTCTACTGTAAAAAAGCTTTTCTATTATTGCCGCATACGTATAGAATTCTTAAATTAAAGTAGAGCATGTACGAACATAAAAATGTAAATATGGATTTACTGTTTAAAATAAAACAGTATGGACATGAAACTGGATCATTATTAACTTCAATATTTAAATTGCTAAAATGATTGTTTTTTCGATTATTATAGTATATTCTATACGAATATTGGCATAGGAGGCGAATATACTTCAGGGCCCCACTATATAATATAACGTACTGCCACTACATGACCTAGTGGTTAACGTGGTATAAAATATGGCGTGAGTGCACGTAAAGTGTCGGAAATTTCGTTTTAATATCACATTTTTCATAAAAAATGCGAATCTTTCGTGTTGCAGTTGGCAAGCAGTACGTGCGAAAGCTATCGTGCAATTAAATACTAGATAGGTCCGTACGATTAAATAAATTACTGTGAAGAAACGCGATTTCGCATGATGTATTTATTGAACGGTCTACTCCACATTACACAGAGACCAATACATATTTGAAAAAGAAAATATATTTCACATTTCAGAAGATGTGTTTTTTATGTGCAAATTTAACATACGCGATGTGGATATTCGATTTTTAATTGGTACTCAGTTGAACAAATACAATTAATTTACTCTTGCATGTGCTGAAAGGTGAGAATGTGAACTATTTTTAAACGTGGTTATTAATCTTTAAGTGTTTCTATAATAAATAAGTACTAACCGTTGATGTATTTTGTGCAATGTTAATGTGCTAACTGTTAAAATAAACAATAATAGCGGTTTAAAACCTACATTCATAAATATACACCTGATATATAACACACATTATTGTCGTACTTACTAATAAGCTATTTGTAATTATATCAAGCTTAACCTTGAACCGAATTACTTTATTTGTTCAAGCCCGTGGGTTCAATTTCACAACCTTACATAACAATTATTTACAAGTTAAACTGCTATATATTTAATTAGTGATACCAATATTGCATTGCATTTATGTTTCATTATTAAAATTGTGCGAATTTATTGTGTTTCAATAAATATATTTCGTCGATATATTTTTAGTACATTTTATTTAGTTTGTTCTTCACATTGAAATCTCAGTTTTTCTGTAGATGATGGACACATTGAAGTAACTACTCTATTTGCACAATAAATTTTTTTTGTCATACCACGGTATTACCGTAAAATTACCCACAAAGAAAAATTTTCTGACCTTGAGACAATTTAAGACCTTCACATGTATTCCATAGTGTGTATGTTTGGTATTAACTTGTCTTACAAAATTTACATATACATAACCCGTAGAGGCTGAGTCATTTTTGACACCATATACATACATTTATAGTATGTCAATAGAGTTTTAATTTGTACCTTAATTTGAATGATAGGTCTGAAAACGAGCTTTACCAACACTACACTTCCTAATGTGCGTACTTTTTAGTGAAAAGAGGTTGGTGAGATCTTGGAATCAGTTTAATTTATTCTGGGTAATATTCATAGTAAAAAAAAGATCACAAGGTATGGTGCTTTGTGGGACTATTCTTTCCTCACCTCTTGTGTCCTTTTCAATCAAGACTCTATGCCGCCTCCAACTGATTAAATTCATCCATAAATGTCATATTCATTATTATTCCATTGAGCAAAAGCCAACAATTACTGAGAGCTGCGATACGTAGCACTGTGCTATGCTTAGTGGAAATTTAAATTTATACCATTATTATTGCTTATTTTTGCTCTTACTCCACCATCGGTCACCAATTCTGGATAATGGTAATGGTAATCGCAGAGAGTCCCACATTTCTACTCGTGTTCTCATTGTTCTAATGATTTATCTAATTGAAATTTAGAAAGGTTTTTTTTCGATTGGAATTAATAGCTCCACAGCTATATAAATGTTAATCCAACAGGTCTGTTACAAGTCCAATAGAATTAAAAAGCTGGCCATATAAATTATGGTATAAATCGTTTTCTTCAACAGCAGCTTCAAAATCGCCAGACATTTAAGCATTTACTGAAATTGTTGTTTTGTTTTTACTTTGTTTTGTATTATGTAGCCAGTATAGGTAAATGAAATATTAAAAACACATTAATTTATCATTGATATAAACATTATGCGACACGGTAAATGATCCATTCTCAACTAGGTCTCTATCAAGATCTAAAAATGTGGTATCTTGCTGTGGATGCCCTTGATGCAATTGCAAATACGTGCCACGTTTGTACGTGCCACTGTCGTATTTTGGTTCGATAAATGAAAATATTTAACAAATCTCATTTTTCTTGGTCAACATTTTTGTATTACTATGAATGATAGTTGAAATGTCTGACAGTTTCCTTTTAATATGTAGTGTGAAAACCCAATATCGCTAAGGTCATCGAAGGTGACGAAAGGACATAGGAAAATTTCAAGTACGCAGTGACGTTATCTACTAGATAGTGAGCTGGAAGGTAACGTATAAAAACTAACCTTGAAAACGTATTTTAAGTTTTTCTTTGAAGGCCAAGTAAAAGTCCAACTAGGATTAAAAGTAAAAAATCAGCGGTTTTTGTTATTTAAAAAAATCTCGAATGTTATTTGTTACAGATCCATTTTTTCTTCAGTTTGATAAGGTCGAACTTGCTTTCTATCTCCAATAGCGAGCAAGATCCCATGGTGGGGGTCAAAAATAAATTAGCCTGTATATCAAAATCACAGCAATATCCACTCTGGTCTGCCAGAACTCAGAACGTTTTTTGGAAGATGACCGACTCTTACATTTGATCATAACTTTATCTATCTCTAGGTTCTTGTGAGAATACAGACACTTTTTGAAGTTTTTTTTTAATTCGTCGTAATAACAGCAGCCTTTTTGAGACATCATACTATTATTATTAAAATATAGAGGCACTACCTACACATAAAAAGATCTTGTATCCCAGGAGTATATTAATACTCTCTTTATGTCATTGGCATTCGTCTTCATAAATATTTTGCTTCCACTGAGATATTTTTATTTTCGATAATGTTATCGTTTATTTGTTTTACGAAAATATTACATCGATATGAATTTTCAATAATTTTCATGCAATCTCAAAGACCGAATATTTTGATAAAAATTCCTGGAACATTAATTACCAAAGTATTATTTACTGGATGCAATGTTTACGTTTTCACTAACTAACTCGGCTAGTAACTGTTTCCCGTTGCCCATCACTACCACAGAACTGATCATGACTTACATTATATTCATTGACAGCATTGTAATCATTCTCATCATTAACTTAACTATCATTGTCAGAATTAATCTCGGATGGTACTTCAGCAACACACTCGTAATTTTGATCTAATTGTCTATACAACTGCTATTCTGTCACGCCAATCAAATTTATATGTAGCATGTTTCGATGTTTTGACATGGCGAAATAATTACAGTGGAATATACTGGTAAACTGAACACCACAATTAAAAAGTCAAATCTACCCTAGATAGTCAGGTTGATATAACAGATATAAAGTCGATTAGATTGGGGTAAACTTGCGTTTTTTGATGCTGAATAATAATTCGTTTGTTAATTTGTGGTGTTTGGATTATTTTCGAAAATAGAAAACTAATTTTCTGTTTTATTTTTCTTCTGGGGTTATTATTGTAGAGTTGTTCTACAAAAATTGATGCAGCAGGTGATGCGCACTTGTACGATTTAAATTGTATAGACGTACAGATTACATCAACACACATATTGTTCCATTCCTGTGGAATCTAGCTTCCTATGCATGACAACAGGATGTTATGTTTGACTTGTCTATATTAATTTAAGCTGTGTAAACTCTCTCATGAAACGAGGTCACTACAGAAGTATAAGTCTATAAAATAAAATTCCTATATGTAACAAATCAAGCTGTAACTTGGACATACATCTATTATTAAAACATTTCGCTACTACGCCTCAGGTATTTCATGCAATGTCGGGATATTTCCGAAGGTTGCTGCATGCGCATCGTCTTTTTTTCAGACCCATAAAGATGAAATATAATTTCTTGCTCGCATTCACGAGCAAAGGCGGTGGGTCTCTGCGCAATTTTACTGTATCCTTGACATTATTCCGGGCATGTAGCGTGAATTATTTAACCGGAATCTCGGCACTTTGACGAATCGCAACCTTGACGGAAGATGAGGAGAATGGGAGAAAGGGAAAAACGAAACGAACGTTGTACAGGTCGACGTACCCATTTATCATCAATTTTTATCTCGCTATACACGAGTAATTCTTCATATCTAGTTATAAAAAAATAATAATGGACGTGATATATAGAGACGGAAAAAAAATGTACCTGAGATCTGACCTTCCTACAGCTCGAAACCTTAAACGATATTTTGTGGTGTCAAGGAGCGGTTGATGAGGGACAATAAAAACTTATTCGTGTGATACACAATATTTCGTCTTTGTTAGTGCCACTTCTTCAAAAATATAAGAAATTCATCGCAAGGAAAACTTTATTAAATTGCTCAAAATAAATCATAATATAAATTCGGAGTTCCGTATGAGACCTAGCAGATAGTATGTATTACTAATCGATATCTTGGAATATTAATCTCGAGTATAACGCAGTGCGATTTCATAAATTCGATCCAATAATCCATTGTTGTTGCTCCAATAAAAAAATTCACAAATCTCTCAAGAAGTTCGAGATGTTTGAAGAGTACCGAAAAGATGTATCTGCTACTTTATTCTCTATCCCCATAATATAGCTAGGCAACGTTGTTTACATCATTTGAAATGGTGTGCAGATTTACAATAGTAAGAATACGAAGAGTCGATAGAAGCCAGTATTCCTAGTATGTTGCTACAGAAACCAAAAATAAGAGCGTCCTGAGCTGCCTTAATAAAGGATTATTAAAATGAAACCAAAATAAGCAGCAATCAAGCAAAACTAATTTGTTTAGTGCAACACTGAATTATAACTATGTCGACTATGTGGAAATGTTTACGAATTGTTACCACAATTACTATGAGTCACGCATGGACGTAATGTAAAGATCCGTCAAAATTTGGTACCCTCGACTATTTTGGCGAATATAGCCCAGCTTCTGCAATTCTATCTAACTTATCAATGAAATTATTTATACTAACGCAACATTTAGCAAATTTAAAGACTAGAACCTACACTCTACTAGTTTTGACACAATCTGGAATAAAACCTGATAAAATTAGATCATATACCAATATCTTATGGTGCATTCGAGGCTATAGCCAATAAATAAATAAAAATTGATATTAAATCTAAGATTTCACCAATTTTTTATTGGCTTCTTCTGAGAGAAAGTTAGAATACGAAGGAAAGCATCCACAATTGATTTTCTTACATAACCTGTTCTGACATGCAACTCTCAAATTACAGTAATTTCGTTTGCCAAATTTTTAAATACAATGAGTGCATTGTTAGTGTTTGGCTCGGAGACTTGCATTCCTATTCTCACTTCCTCTTTGAAGCTTGAAACCTTTGAAGCCAACAAATAATTTGCGAAAGCTAAGATGTGGTATAAAGGAATTTGTTTTATTTAATTGGTTGCAGCCCAGAAATCTTTTTTTTAACTCTAGCTAATACAGCTGGGTAATTAGAACTATTGTTGGAATATCCTCTCAAGAATGTTTTTTCGCATTTAAAGGTGACGACCTTGCACAATATTTCTATCTGCGAATGATCATTGTACATACATATTTAAGCGAAAGTATAAATTTAGTTCAAATTATAACTTTCATTCTTATGAAATTAGCGATAGTTTTAAGCCCGCATACAACATGTTAAGAGTTGCTTATAAGTCTTAAAATATTTAATTTGTTCTAAGGTGTTAACAGAGATAATTGTAATTATCTCAATCAATCATATTGTTTTTAAATCGTTAAATATTTAAATAAAATATAGAATACCTCATAGAATTAGATTGAATACCAATGTCTTGTGACAGGTTCGGTATATAAAGCTGTATGTTGAGTCTCGATTTGCTCCAGTACACTGCTTAATTGGCCAAGGATATTTGCCAACTGGAGTCCAATTTCAGGAACCCCCGTTGTAAGGTAGCTTTCTAAATTGGACCTCAATAAGTTGCCAACTGGAATAAACAGTTTTTTCATTACCACCACCTCTGTAATTTGAGTCACTGTTTTTCTTTATTTGTTATCTTCAAGTATCTAATCCGCTAGAGAAGTTTTATTACAAATTCCAAAAAGCAAGAATAAAACCATACAATAAGAGACATAATGGCTAAAGAACCAAATTAACAATATAATTTAATTAATAGAGCTAAACATTTTGGCATTAAATGCAAAGCTTCAATGCAAGGAAAATATAAAATACTAAACTGTTAGAAGTTACAACAAATATTTTCTAACACCTTTTGGAACATACGTAGCCATAACCTTTTGATTTTCCTAGCAAAATTATGATGTTTACCAAAACCCATGAACTCTCACGATTCTATCGGCATCACATTATTAAAGCCATTCAACACAAAAATGTGATGGCTACATTTGTTGGAGCAGTCGTGGGACTTTATCATTATTTGACAAGCAGTAAACATTTTCGCTTGTGAAAAAAGAATTTAAGGTATGCAAACACATGACACTATAACTATATTTTGTGTTCAAACAAGCCAAATTCATGAGGTGGAAGGAAATACAAATTCTTCGTAGCAGAAAATCATTATTAGTGTAATAAAATGTTTCTGGATGCTTTTAAAACTAACGAACTTAACTCACGTTTATATGTATTGTATCCGTATATATTCCGTATGACATTGAAAGTGAAACGTTTAATACAGATGTTATGCGTCATGTGATTATATCATTCTGTTATTATCGACTACAATATTTCTGTGTCACATTTGATGGTTCAATATACTCGTTACTCATGCGCCATTGACTCAAAGAGAATTATATATTAAGTACCTGCCTAGATAACACCTTATCAGGAGATATAGGTCACATGTTAAGCGTGCATATTGCATGTTACGTGCTGCACTAACAGTAATCTCCAGGAAAATTTATGTATGTATGCAAAATAACGCAACACGGTCAATTAAAAGTGACGCCGTAACATGTGGGTATCATTCTTTACCCTCATAATACCACGAAAGATACAACTGCAATAATAACTATTATTATTATTTAATTATTATTATTAAATGTGTTAGGTATTAGAAGCAAATAACAAAGACTTGGAAACATTGTTGCTAGATATTAATCACTGATATACAATTATGAAATCCTGGTTTTAATTATCAGTGTATGTATGTAGATGTAATAAATGACAGTTCCACGTTAGTATTTCTCGTTTCTTTTAATAACTTAAGCAATTATTGCATAAAGTAATTTACATTAGAAAGTCATGCACGCTATTCACGTTATAAATGCATATAAATGCATATAAATGTGCAAATATGTATTTCCCACAGCTCAAATAATTATATTATAAACGTGTGGGTATCCTAATCATTGATATTCAAATTGAGTATGGTTGGTGTTTCTTTTACAACTTGCATCTAGAAAACACGCACAACGATAAACATAATCCTTTGCATTTGTAATGGAATAAACCTTCAGAAATGTATACGAGGCGTGGCTAATTAATACATTCAAAACAGTTAGTACCTACTTTGTATGTATCCAACTACAAATTTTGCTTGCCTGTTTTTCAAAATCGTGCTCATCATCGCAGAAATGCGTACTGACGCAGTTCTCAAAAGTTTAGAAAAGATTTAATCGAACAAAACTCCACAAAATCGCATTACTCACTCCTCAACAACTGAAAAAAATTAATGCGTTGTTGTAATTCCTTGATTGAAAAAACTAATAAGGGTAGTTGATTAGTTGTTAGTGTGAAATGTGATATCAAATACTCCAACCTTTCGTTAGGTATTTCACGAGATAGCTTTAGGATGATTTAAGAGCTCGATAGCACACTTCACTAATAGCAAATGAATTATAAGGAAAAACATTATTTATTGATGGTGATGAGTCCAGATTCTGTGTAAGTAATCCTCATGGAAGTAGTATAATGAAGGCTAACAAAGACATCTTCTCGATGTCTATAAGGTGTCTGAGTCTGATTGGGACATCTTATAAATGTCTGTTCATGCTTAGCAGACGTTTATAAGATGTCCTATAGACGTCGGATGTTACAAAGGTCAACGCTTGCAAGACATCTTCTAACATCTTATTGATATCTGTTCTGGGCTTATGGCAGGCATAATTTAGCCAAACAGCTCTTAATGTCGCACTATCACTAGGTAGGACATTTCAAAAAAGGTAATTTTTGCTTAAGATAGTATACCTATGTCTACCGTTCATAACAGTATGCACACTTTCAATTTTAACAAAATATTTTAAAAAGAAGTCCAGGACGTCCTAGAGCAACCTCCAGGGTCGACGATGAACGCATAAAATTGCTTAGTAGGAAAAATAGACGATTAACGGATCCTGAAATTATGGCGGTAATGAATTGTGCTAGAAACAGGAAGATATCCGTTAGTGTAAACGCGTTAAACGTTGTTTAAAAGAAGCAAACCTCCACATATTGCTACACGAAAACTGTTGCTACGTCGTGGGAATAAAGAAAAACGTCACCACTGGGCTAACATTCACAAAGACGGGACAATAGAAGAACGGGGAAACATATCACGGACTGATGAGTTCAAATATGAAGTGTTTGGTCATAATTGTAGAACATTTCTCAGACGCTCAGGAGACCAGAAAATGTTCCCTAAGTGCATTACACAAACAACAAAGAAAGGTGGTGGTTCAATTCTTGTATGGGGTTGTTTTTCATTAAGTGAAACAGGAGACTTTATGAAAATAGATGAAATAATGAGAAAGCAGACTTATCGTGTGATATTAGAAGAAAATGTTCTACCATCCGGATTGCGCTTAATAGGCAACAATTTTGATGCATGATAATGATCCGAAGCACACGTTGTTACGGTTTTTGCTGATCACATGGAGTCCGTATTTGGTGGTTCCGGGGGCCAGCCTCTTTACGACCCTTTACACGGAAGGTTGGCCGCTTTCTAGAGAATTTGCCTCTGATGCGGAGCGATCCGCTTGACCCAGTCAGTCGTGATGAGGTGATCACGATCATCAGTTGCCGTAAAAACGGCAAGGCTCCGAGAGCGGACGGGATTACCAACTCCGCCCTAAAACGACTACCGAGCAATATCATCGATGCTCTGGTTGACATTCTGAACGCCATGCTACACCTCTGTGTCTTTCCGAGCTCCTGGAAGCACGCGAGTGTTGTGATGATTCATAAGCGCGGCAAGGATCCTCTACTCCCTGCGAGGTATAGGTCGATAAGTCTTCTCTCAAACTTGTCTAAGGTCGCCGAAGCAGTCATTTTGATGAGGCTGCGAGAAGTTATCCGAGCTGGCAACTTTTTGCCAGACGAACAGTTCGGCTTTCGAGAAGGCTTGTCGGCAGACTTTCAACTCCTCCGATTAACGGAGGAGATCCGAGGCGGTCTGGAGTCACGGCAGTCCACGAGTGCAGTTATTTTGGACTTCGCACAGGCGTTCCATTCGGCGTGGCATGACGGGTTGTTATTTAAAATGGGCGGACGTGACATCTCTTCGAACCTGATTTCACTAGTCCGATCTTACCTTACAGGACGTTCAGCATCAAGCGATCTGGCGTATTTTCCACCAGCAGGGGCTCGCTTCTCGGCCCTGAGCTCTTTATCCTTTTCACCAGCGACGTCCCGAATCCATCCAGTACAAGGCTGGCAGTGTTTGCGAACGACACTGCCATATATTCTACATCCAGGAATGACGCGCTGGTGACAAGACGATTGCAACGATCTGTCGACTATCTGACAGAGTGGGCCCGGAAGTGGTGATTGGTCATTAATCCCGATAAGTGTGTGGCGGTTCGTTTTTCTAGAAAACGAAATCCATCTTCCTCGCATGTCACCGTAGCGGGACGCGAGTTGCCTTGGAGTTCGAGGATCCAGTACCTCAGTATGGACCTCGACTCCTAGCTGACATTCCGCCACCACTTTTCGATGGTTATTTCACGTTTCCTGAAGGCGAGGTGGGTTATGGCTCCCCTAATTTGCTTGAAGAACTCCTTGAGCTTAAAGCTCAAATTAATGATTTACATAGTGTTTCTCCGCCCGATATTGACTTATGGCGTCCTCACCTGATCCAGCGCCTGCAAATCACAAGTGAAGAGGCTCAATGTTCTGCAGAACAGGGTGCTACGCACCATCCTCAATGCACCCTGGTTTGTGACAAATATCCAGATCCACAGAGACCTCCTACTACCAACTTTGTCAGAATATGC
This sequence comes from Holotrichia oblita, assembly GCA_023690525.1. Taxonomy (NCBI): domain Eukaryota; kingdom Metazoa; phylum Arthropoda; class Insecta; order Coleoptera; family Scarabaeidae; genus Holotrichia; species Holotrichia oblita. The sequence continues at coordinate 23,060,442 of CM043020.1, forward strand.
GATGGCGCTGGCCAGGAAAACCCTTGAAAGGGTCGCTTGGTCGGAGAACCCATTGGTTCAGCATTTGGGGGAGCTGGACCCTGATAGACCTCCGCCTGTCGTCGCCACTAGGCGAATACTAGAAACTGACGGTTAGATCCGCCATGAAAGGGCCCCAAATTGGAGATTAGAGCAAACAGTGAACGCATTTTCGATGGATAATGATGGGCCATTCGTTAGAGTTAAGAAGGCTCAGGGACGCACCAGTCCAGCCTTAGAGCAAAACGAAGACCTCAGAGAAAAGCTTGCTTCGGATGATGCACAATCTAGTTTCACATTCTTGTTGCTTACTCTTGTAAGACAGATAGGTATCTGTTATGTGTCTTGTGCTATTTGTTTCTCAAGGTCATATGGTTTTACCCAAAACTGTCATCTATAGACAGCATTTCATTTTTCTTATAACGGAATATCTTTATGCTTGCATATTTCTTTCTTTTCTATTCTTCATGCAATTGCATCAGAACATAATGAATGATAAATCTGAAGTAATTTGGACGGCACCAAACACTTCTTCTTTCCATAATTTTTAGAATCTCTCTAATTTCTACTTAATTCAATTTCTCAATGTATCTCTATTGCCAAACATAAATTGTTTTTAAAAAGCAGTCTTGGCTTCATTCTGTCATTTTCTTGTTGATTATTATTGTAAACGAGCCTCAAGCCTAATACGTATAGGAATGGCAATAGTATTCAGCAACAACGTGCCTCGTTCAGAATACACTAGTTTCAGAAATTTCTAATAGAGGTCTTGATTCATAGTATTTATTTAAATTATTACTGTTTATATAAAAAAATAAGATTAACGACTCGCAAATAACCAACATTTTCTCACAATAGTATAGTTCGGAGTTCCCCTTCTTAAAGAAATTAAACAAAAAACAAAGCATTACCCAATATGTATAGGTATGGTTTCCATAATACACATCTGCACGTTAGTCTACATGATTTTCATGAATATATAAATAAATAATTACATAAAGAATAAATTTATCTCATCTACTAATTTAGTATATTTACCTGAATAGAAATTATTAACAAATTATGTCCAGTGCAACTTGCCAGCATTTTTATTTTGAAAACCAAAACAAGCGACGGTAACGGTCAAGGTCAAATAAAGGTTATACGCGAGAAACTGGACTTTGCCCAGGATTTTAGTCAAATTTTGTCTAAACGTTTATTTTTTATTTACTCTACTACTGAATAAACGTAACTATTTAAATTAATTCACTAAAAAAGTAAGTTTTTTAATAAACAGTTGCATCAACTAAACTTTTTGGGACAAAAACACGTAGATAATTAGATATTGCTATCTGATCTATTTTTATGAATTGCTGTGAGCATCTGAACGAATCAGTTCTATAAATTCCTAAATGAAATTTTAAATATTTACCGATATTTGTCCATAATGCAGAAAGTTTATATGTAGGTAGATATGCAGTAATTAGGAAGCTGAAATTCCGACACACAAATATAATTAAAACGCAAACGTAATTAACAGTATACAATGAGAATATCAATCCAAAAGCGAAAATAACTGAATCAAAACGCCGAAGGGTACGATTATACATAAAACGAAAATATAACGTTTGCCAATCAATTTTAGAGAGAATGTTTTAGTTGAGGGGATTCCGCATTGGGGGCGCCAGTACGCAGTCAAAACATGATGACGTCATGAATCCATGATGGCTGACCACTATAGCTCCACCTCTAGGTATAAATCCCGCCTATCTAACTGTTGTGCACGTGGAAAACGTACCGCCTACTATCTCTGTTTCTATAGTAATTATAGGATCGTAGCCATCTTTGAGTACGATCACCAATTCGTGCCGTCGTTTCGTGGGGCTGCTCATAAGCTCACGGGGGTTGTTCGCGACGGGAGTTACCACGCGCCAAGACAAAAAAATTGTTGCGTGGGTTACGGTTACCCCCATGAGGTATCGCACTTGTATATACCGAACGCTATAGTAGTAGTGGTGGATGATGCAAACGGCGCTAACAGGTGCAAAGCAAGCGGAAAAGTTAATGGAGGTTGGTAACCTTTAACAGGTCCGGATGATGGAGAAGAAAACCAGTGCGAAAGTGGAATGTAAAAAAGGTCACACAGGTTTTAACCTTATACGCATATATTTTTGTCGTTCATTTCATATTAGATGAAGTCATGCGTTTCGTCGTGTCGACCTTGACGATAAGTTGGTTGCATAACGAATGACCCATATAATATGAAACGGGTATAAAATTGAATCAAATCTATTTAAAGCTGTGGTTTTAATTGATTTCGCAACGGGGGATCCTAATCCTTTAAGAGTGTGTTAGGTACTTATAATAATATTACTTATGATTTATGATTATTTGGAAATTTATTGAAAAATTTCAGCTTAGTATTTTAATGGTATCAGATTATTATGTTAATATTATATTGATTTTTTTTGAAAACTTTGAATTCTTTCTTCTATACATTTAGGTTAGTTTTGGACGTACACCACCAGCACAAAGTTTGAGCGATCAAGAATGAATTTCTTTTAATATTCATCGGTATTATTATGAAAAATCTTTTTCTTAAATACGGAAGATATAGGTACAATAAAAACTATCGCTGACAGTTTGGGCATTTCACTCAATGACCTGCGCTGCCTGGACAAAAAAGACTAGCACAGTCAGAAGCACATTCAAATTAAGTAATACAAAAATTAAAAAGTACAGAGGGATTCTTGCCCTTTTCCGACCAAGGACAAGATGGAAGTTCAAAATAATTTAAATATGACATAAACAAAATAATTCCATATGGAAACCATATTGATTATCAACCCTTCACTCTTCACCAGGTTAATGGGTCTAAAGACAGTTAGGATTGCCAAACATTTTTAGAAAAAAGAATATGTAAGAGTAAAATCAGAATCTCCCCAAACCCATGATTTGTCACGTCACCAGGAGTTATTTACTCTTAACGTAATTGCCTAAAAGTTGTGGAGTTTTGTGCTCGAAGGACAGCCTTTTCACGAAAGTAAATTATAAATTGAATAATAGGAACTGTTGCAGAAAATTTGCCTAATCCAGTAGAATTAGAATTATCACCACTATTGTTATTAGATTCCAATAGAAACAATATTTATACGTTTTTACGTGACATTATTTGCATTTGATTTCAAAGACTGTGGGTCGTGGGATAGAGATAAAAAATTGGTGACACCACCACTACAACGTTTAATTCTTCAACTCGGGATACGTGTTTTGAAGGCTCATGGGCCCTCATTATCAACCGAATGGACCATAAGCCCTTGAAACACCTGTCTCGAGTTAATGAATTAAACGTTGTGGTGGTGGTATTACCGATTTTTTATCAACATTATTTGCAATTTAATTAAACATGAAGGATTACTTGACGAGTTTCTGTCGTAGAGCAATTTGTACAAAATAAGTTAATTGTGCAAGTGCAAAATTTGCGTCATGAGTTTAATATTGAAACAAATTTAGGACGACAAACCATATGTGGTGCGAAAAAATTTAAGAGAATATTGCAAATCAAATTTTAGAAGTATAAATACAGTTAAAAGAGAGAGAGATGGAATTCTGTATTTTGCTTTGCATGTAGACAAATTTGACATATTTTAGAAAATGATAAAAGTCAGTTGAATTTTTTAATGTTAGACGAGGCTTTAATTTAAGCGGGTTCGTCACTAAACAAAATCATCATTACTGGTTTACAGTGAAATCACAATAAAGAATGACCTGAAAGATCCTTACATGATCAAAATGTTGTGTAATTTTTCTATGTTTGGAATTGTATAATCATGTTTCTTTCGAAGAAAATAAAACTGTGACAATAAACACAGAGCTTTACATTCGTATGTTATAGACATTTTTAAAATCAGTACCTACAATATATGCTATTGTAGGTACTCAAAGCAAATTTTGCAAAATTTTGAATACGTATCATTTAGCAGGTATAATTTTCAAAACATGAGTTGTACATATCAAATATTTTTTGAACGAATCGTTGCCCATATAAACCTTCAGACCAGGGCCGTAGCTAGAGGGAGGCTGGCTAGGACTAAGTCCTGGTAAAAAAAAAATTGAGCCCTGCCCAAAATTACGCGCTTTTTGCATCCGTTTATACGCTTGGATGTAGCACTGCAGTTATTGAATCATCTTTTTCACCATTAACAGCAATCAACAGACCACAACGGTACTCGATGAATCAATCCCGGATGGCCAATTTAATTTATTTGGCTTTGAGTGGAAAATAACGAAATGTCTTGATTTCGATTTGTTCCTAAGAAAGGAAGCTTCAACTATTTTAAGTTCCTGTCATTTATGTTCTAGCCTACTGTACATATTTTTTTTGTATTTATATTCTATTAATATCCAAATATATATTTTTTGTACCTGAAGCAGTCAAAATTAATTCAAATATTTTAAGCCCTTTTAGAGTCCTGTTCCAGATAAATGATTAATATTTTTGACTTGGTTGGCAATAATTTCTGTTACCTATAAAAAAATTTGTATTCGTTTTTTACTTTTTTTTCGCTTTTTTACGGGTGATAGTTATTTCCAGGGCTCGATTTGAGGAGGAACGCGCCGGAACGGCGTTCCGGAACCTGTCTCACTAAAAAAAAAATGGCTGCCTTATTTTCAATGTAGGTAGGTAATCAATAGAGGAACCGACGTGAGAGTTTAAAATTACGTATTAGGTGTTTAAATAACGTTTTAAATTTTGGTTTAGTTTCAATTTTTAGAAATCGAGCACTGGTTATTTCAATTCATAATTTGTACCCTGCGTCATTATCGAGCTGTTCATTTATGCTTTAATTTTGCCTGAACGCGTATGTGAATGCGATATTATAAAACAAAATTGTATAATGAAATACGGGCCCTGGCGAAAGAAAAATCAGCCCTGCTGAAAATTTGCTGGCTACGGCCCTGCTCCAGACAATTGAAGTAGTCGTTTATTTGTTCAAAATTTAGTAGAAGGGAATAAAATAAGATCGTATCTATTCTTGTAAAGGGTTTATTGAGTACAATTATTCGGAAATAGCTGACCAATTTTCTTCCTCTATTCTAGTTTCAGCTTCGCAAATTCTGAAGAACTTGACGAAGTTTTCAGAAAGCTTCTCGTCAAACTCAGCTAATGAGAAAATAAAAGAATAGTTAACATTCAAAAAGCTTTACAATCATTCCATTCATACCGTAATTCAACTGGCTACAAGGTTTATCAATTTAAGCTTGCTCTGCTCTCCATAGCATTCTTTCACACACTTTGTCGAATTTTATTTAACAGTACCTAGAATATTCGTTGTAATATAAGTATGCTTATCCAACCATTTCTTGAATAAATATAACAAAATTCTATATACCACCAATAACGATACGAATCATCATTATCGTCTTTTATCTGGACTTTTTAGTTAGAGATATCAGATTGTCTCTTTGGATGTTGTATCTTTGTTCACTTGCATTCCTTTCGATCTTATTATGGGTTATTCAAAAAGAAAGAACAGATTTCAAACAATTATTTCTTCCAAACTACAAAAGATGATTCCAACGTTCATGAGACTTAAATGTTAAATGTTTTATTTTATTGTTTCATTGTATAATTATAACACCACATATAAATATCAAATTTTAATCCCATTTCTTCCATTCCATACCGTCTGGTGGCTTAACAGGGACTTTATCTTTCTTAATCTCATCCCAATTTGTACTTAGAACAGAAGAGAGAAAAGTTTACAATTGAAATAGCGCGGGGGTAGAAGTTCCAATGACGGCCGCATTGGCGCTGTTGTTTGTTGTTATTTGTCTGTAACGAAATGGCGGCGACACCGCAAGAGAAATCATTTTGTGTGCTGCAATTAGCAAAACGAGAGTCCATTGTTGCAGTTCAACGAGCATTTCGCTGTCAATTTAATAAACAGCCGCTGCGTGTCAACAACAACCTTTGCTAGTGGCATCGAAAATTCGTAGAAGATTCGTAGAAGCATTTGCAATATCGGATGAGAATGTCGGGCGTGTTCGTAGACTTTACGAAAGGACCCTAAAGAAATCCACATCACGAGCAAGCATGTAACTCAACATTCCTCAACCAACGATATGGCGAGTTCTAAAACATCGTCTGCACATGAAGCCATACAAACTGCAGTTATTGCAAGCATTGCATCCTAGTGACCACAACAAAATGTACGAATTTTGCATTGATATGGAAGAAAACAATTATTCTCAACGATTCATTTTTTTCGATGAACGCACTTTTCATCTTTCTGGTAAAGTTAATCTCCATAACGTTAGAATTTGAGCAAATGAAAATCGTAAGGCAGTTATTCAACATGAAAGAGATTCACCAAAGGTGAACGTCTTCTGTGCGATATCTGCAACCAAGGTTTATAGGCCTTTCTTCTTTATGGAGAAAACTGTGACAGGACTAACCTATCTGGACATGCTTGAAACTGGTTAATTCCTCAACTTGAAGAAGATTCAGATGATTTCATCTTCGTGCAAGATGGTGCCTCGCCTCATTTCCGTTACCATGTCCGATGTTACTTAAATAACACATTTCCAGGACGTTGGATTGGAAGAAGAGGAGCAGAAGATCAACTTTATCGCCCGTGGCCTCCCAGGTCTCCAGATCCAACCCCGTGTGATTTTTATCTATGGGGTTACGTAAAAGACCTGTTTTTATCCCTCCTATGCCTGACACTCTTGAAGATCTACGACATCGAATTGTTGATGCTGTGAATTCGATAACTGGAGGTCAGCTGATGCGTGTGTGGCAAGAAATGAACCACTGTTTTGACATTTGTCGTGTAACACACGGTGCCCATATTGAATGTATATAAAATTGTAAACTTATTTTCTCTCTCCGTGAACGTTGGAATCATGTTTCTATCTTTTGCAGTTTGGAAGAAATAAATGTTTGAAATCTGTTCTTTCTTTTTGAATAACCCTGTATTTGTCATCGAGCTTCACTGGGATGATATTTCAACTAATACAGATATTCCATGAAATTACTTCATTAAATTCGTAAAGTTTTCACTTACAAATTGCACTTTCTGCTTTAATGGTGGGTTTTATAAACAGACATTCGGCACTCCTATGGGGAGTCCTATTAGTCCCATACTTGCACTAATAGTCATGAGTTACCTTCTTGAACAGGTGATTCCTCAAATCTCTTTTCCTTTACCTTTCATCTACAAATATGTGGACGACCTTATATGTTCCATCCACTTCAATGAAGAAGACAACATTATCCATCACTTTACCAATTTCAACCAGCACATACAATTCACTGTTGAGCTTAACAGATCCATTCCCTTCCTTGATACTAGAATACATAGAACTCTGGTAGGTATTTAAACTATCATTCCAATCACCCCATACAAATGAAATTCAACGTTTTACGTACTTTAAGAAATAGAATTCTCAAAATTGCCCATCCACAATTTCATGATAGCATTAAGACTCGTCTTACCGAACTGTTTTCACAGAATGGTTACCCTAAGAATTTGGCAAAATCTATAGTATAGATTTAGCCAAATTAAGCTCAAACCAACAACCACCAATACACACCCATTCTAATTCACCCTATTCTCCCTCCTCTAATAATACTCTTAATATTCAATATAAATTTGTCAAATTCCCTTACATACCCATACTGCTCTGACAAAATTAGAAGTTACTTCTTGAACATTCTATTACTAAGTTAGCTTTCTACAATACAACCACCGTAGGCTCTGTCTTCTCTAGAGTTAACGACACTACTCCGCTTTTGCTACGCTCGAATGTCTTCTACCATATCCCTTGCAGGAACTGTGAACTTCTTTACATAGGTAGGTACCACCAGTCAACGGTTAAAAAATCGCATTTACCAACATAGAGACTGCTCAAGGAACGCTGATAGTATTGCTCTCTCTACCAATTGTCTTCATAACAGACACTCAATGGACTTTGATAGTACCTCTATAATTACTAATGAATCTAACTACAAGAAACGAATGTTCCTAGAAATGTATTACATACAAACCATTAATAATACGATGAATTTTAGAACTGATTTGGATAACCTAAATAATATTTACACCTTACTATTTAACATCAACAAAAACGCTCCACGTGTCAATTATCCCGAACCGATCTCAACTCCACTACTATAGTTATCGATTCAGATTGACGTTTAAATTTCCCGGTTATTCCCCAACCAGTTTTACTTACTGATATGTCTAGTAACTTTTCAATTTTGAGAACCTTTCCCCAATATTTTAATTCACCCATTTCACATAACCTAACTTTATGTACTTGATCGCCTGTGCTTTTGACCATCTGGTCTTGCTAAATTTAACCACTTTTTGATTATTTTAAATTCATAATTACATTTTAAATTGTGATTATGTTTTGTTTGGATTAGGGATTACAATGTTCTAATGCTAGTTTTTTACTCTATCATAAGTTTTTTTCGAACTATTATTGTTCATGTTTCCCTACATATTGTCTTGTAGATAACCTTCTGATGAAGAATTTAATAAAATTCGAAAGCTTAAGGTCAAGATTAACGAGTATTATTTTTATTTAAGATATTACCATTGGCCGGTGACGCCGTTAGTTTAGGATCATCTAATCTTTGCATTAGGTGGACTTTTTAGATTTAAGAAAAATAAAACAAAGTAGGAAATGTTTTATGTTAAACTTGTTTTACATTATCATATTTTGTTTGATCATTTTTGGTTAAACCAAATCGCGTAACAAGCATCAAACACAATTGGTCCTGTGCTATTTTTCATCAAAGCTTGCCAAAAATATTGCACTGCGCATGTGTATACAGCTTGGCCAACTTAAAATTTCTATTTAATTTGAAAAATGTTATGTTAGGTGTATGTGTTTACTTTGACATATTGTTGGTTTCATTTAGAATTAAAATTATAATGAAGTCTATCTATAACTTTATTACTATCTATTACAAATATTCTCAAACAAAGTTTGTTCAACTTGTTGTCAAACAACATACGATATCTAATATAAAACAGGCTTTCGATTAAGAAAACGACTTTCTACCGCCCAAAATTCTTGCCAACAATTTGATTAACACTATTTGCATAAATACGTCGAAATCAGTAATTGGTATCTTTTAGCTCAAAAAATAATAATCAATCTGGTCCCTGCTATTCGTCAACAAACCCTGTATACATCGTGTACATACATATAATGTAGAGTACTGATACAAGTCAATAACAAAATTAGTTGAGCAAATCTGCAAAAGATGGCGTAAGATGAGTAAATCGTTGTCTTATTCTTCTTCATTAGGGTGTTACCTTTAATAAAAAGATAGCAGTTTTTAAAAGGTTTTTTTATCAATTCTTGTTAGTATTAAAAAGTATTTCCTACTAATTCGAAATCCTGGTCATCTTGAATTCATTTGTTTATTACTTAGAAAAGTGATCGTCCAATGTACGACGTCAACTTATGTAATGAATTATAAATAAAAAATTACGTCTATAGTAAAGTGACGGATATGACCTAATGCGTCTTACCTTTTAAATTTTTAGTAGTTATCTACTTGAAAACATTTTACAACACGGTTACGTAGCAGCTAATAATAAACTATATGGTTTATAGGTATCTCATAAAAGTTTATAATTTTTACAATTTATACAATTTTTTTAAATATAACCGGCAAATGTTTGCTTTAGATTAATAAGTAAATATTTATTAAGCAACACTGTTTAACTCAGCAAACATTTAAAAAGGTAAATATACCTGTATCTGGAGCAAAAAATGGAAATTCTTTTATTATTTTTATGCAAAACTTCTTTTACAGAAAATATTGCAAGAAAGATATATCCATATTTTAATAACACGGATACCTGCCACTTTATATTGCAACATATTATTTCATGATTTTTAATGAATAATATAGCCTTAAGTAAAAAAATATCTTTTATTCAATATCTTATACGGAAGTATACTATAATAGGAGTATGACTTGACTCGTTTAAAAAAAGTCTATAAAAATTTATAGTTTGCACATCCGTGTCATAACGTGTGGGTAGCCTTCAAATTGTGGTTCATCTTTATTATTCATTTCCAAGGTCGCCATCGTAGTGTATTCAATAGTAAATAAAGTGGATACAGGCGTTTGTTTACATTCCATATCCACGTGCAGCAATGTAGTACCCAACTCATTGATACAGCTAATTGTAATACCCGTCTAGTGGCGACATACAACGATCGTTTTATGAACTTACGCAATGCCGATACGATTGGCAATTACAAACGAAGCGATTTCTGTAACAGCGAAGAAAAACTGGAGAGATGGAATAGTGAGAAGATATAAATCAATGAAATATATGTTTAATAATTATTAAAATGATTGTATCTGAATTTTTAATTTTCTTTTCAATTTAGCAATAATAATTAAAGTACAAACTCTACTTTCGTAGCATATGCAACAGGACTTTTAAATAAATGATGCGCACCAGCTTTAAATAATAATTATAATAAATTTAATTGTATTCCTTTTATTTTAAACACATTAAATAAATAGACGTTAAGCTTTATTAAGAAGAAGATTACTTTTCAAACATGATATACAGAGATACATATTAATAAACTACAACAAATATACAAAGCTGATGAACAATGTTTCGAAAATACGATATTTACTGGTTTTCTAGATTGTATGTTCCAAATCTAAATCAATGAAAAAAAAAATGCATGTTTACTAGATTAGACTATATTTAATTGAGGGTAATATTGCACTATGACCTATTGATCGACTGTGCCCCCTTGCTTGAGCTGTAAGCTGCTAGAGTTTGCTAGCTATCAAAGCTCCTCATCCAGCTTGAATAAACTGCAATAACTGTGATGGTTTCAGAGAAAGTATTTCTTCTTCAATCTGTTCAGATCTCTCCTTGTCATGTGTTCTCTTATGTGATAACGTCCTGTATGAAAATCTGTGAGGATACGTAGTCTGTTTCTACTTAGTTTTAGCAAGGTCTTTGCTATATGCTTATTGTATAGTTTCCAAGGAATATCTTGGAATGCCTCAAACCAGCGAGATTGTCCCAGAAGGACGCTCTGAGCCTTCCGTCTCTATCTGTGAGTTCCTTTTTTGTAGGTGCTAATCTTCACAAACGCACCGCAAAACGACTTTGGTTCAACAAACGAAGTTTTGGCGACCTTCCTTCCTAATAGGTTAGCTTATTCGTTGCTGCTGACTCCACGGTATTCTAGTAACCAGCATAGTGCAACTTTGTTTTCTTTGTCTAGGTTGTTCGCCAAGACACCCCCAGACTAATTTCGAGCTGATCGTGTTTAAACTTGCGATTATGGCCGCTTGACTATCGGAGAAAATTGCAATGGTGTGCTTCCGATAGTAATTTCTGTCGGAGTCTCGCCCCATTCCAGTTCACGCCCTGGTCGGTCAGTGCAGTGCCTTTTCGAAACCTCTGACGATATTATGTACTTGAAAATCGTTAACAATGGTCCACCATTAATAAGTGAATGACCCTTTTCTGGATTACTTAATGTAACTGTAATTTTTTAATACATTTGTTCGTACGTTCAGTTCGAGTAGTTCTAGTATTGACAGTTGGGTGTAAGCATAACTGAGTGAATAGATAAAGCTAAATAATAAATATTTGGAATCTGGTTTAAAACAACTGTGTCCTACCAACTTTACTTATAATTTTCTATAACATTTGTCAACAACGGGCTGACATCCTTTCAAAATGACCGAAACAAAACAACATTATGATTGACTTTTTAGCGAGTTTAAAAAATGATGTGCGTTTTAGACAATGCAATTTTGATCTTTAATTTTTAGTTAGTCGTGTGCTTGTTTCCATAAACCTGGTAGACATCTCCATAAAAAGAAATTCAGAGGTGTTAGATCACGCGAAAGTGGCGGCCAATTCGTTAATTATCTGCTCCCTGTTCAAATAATAAAGGTCCAATGATTCCTTCAGACCACAATATATTCATCACGATGGGAAGAAAGATGTAAAAATGAGCCTCTCCGTTAAAGATTATTTCGTCTCCAAAATTCTTGTTATTCAAAGATCTAATTGGTGAACACTCTTTACAGTGCATGGTATGTTGGCAGAAGTTATTATTTTACAAGTCATCTGTGCACGCTTACGAACTTAGGACTTTGGACTGCTGTGACGTTTCGCTGTAACCGACTATTACGTGCTACTGTAGTATGTTTCAGATCAGTACTAGTGCTTTCTCCAATTTTGTTGATTATAATTAATAAATTTAGAACATTATTTCTATCGAAAATTGGGCCCATTTTACACATCGTAGCACCCAAACTTTCACCATTTTTTACAGTCATGGTTGACAAAAAAACGCGTTATTGTAAGATGGGCGCTCCATGCTTACTTTAACCTCGATATACATATATTCTATCTACTTGTTGCAATTATCGATATTTTAAACCATGACAGTCAAAATGCTCCGCAATTTAAATGTATGCAATGCTTAACGTAACAAATTTCTGTTTTATCGTTATATAATTAAGGTTTTATTCTTCTGTGGGCCCATAAAGATTGTGCAGGAATTGATGAAAAATATGATAATGAAGATCAAGCTTTAACCAGTAAAAATATAAGAGTACCAACTGCTAAACGTCTAGGTTGGTATATTGATGTACTAAACCGGAATGTGAAGGTTTACGCCCAACTGCTTGCAAAATATTTTTCGAAGGAAATGGATCTAAAATGAACTATACATTATTGAACATATCATTTGTATCATATTGACATCGATAAAAATAATGCTAAATATTAAATATTAAATTTATGCCTAAATACATGCCTATGAATACAAATAAATACATTATTTATTAGGAAATCACGTATCGGAAAAGCAAAATAATATAACTATAATTAAATATAAAAAAAGGAAACGTATGCAATGTTTATGCATTTTCTCAGAACATTACAGCCGTACCATGTTACTAGTATGTCCAAAGCCGCATACACCTGTGGCATAATTATAGCTAACCCGCATCTGGTACGCTACTGGAATTGATTTTCTAACAAAGACGATTTTATACGCTACTCCTCACAGCTACTGCTTAACGTCTCTGATCGAAGTGGCAGTTCTCCTTTAATACGACGCCCGGAATAAACGATGACAGCTCGCTGGCGAAATATATCGCTGGAATTTCCCGGAAATGCAACCTATTTACTTGAATTATGTGTTTTCTTTCGTGAACTTGCGTAAAATCAATCGAATACACTTTTCCTGTATTTTTTCTTGGATATCGCACGTTACAGGTGATAATGTAAAGTGTTTGAAACTATTACGATACTGACGTATTTGATAAACGTACCTACATATCGCAATCGCTTATTAAAATTTAATCTTAGATATTAATAGTATTACATTTGAGAGGTATATTCAAATGTTTAATCATAATTAAATTATACGTATGGACCGCCATGGTTTGAAGAAACTGAATGTTAGAGATCTAAATAAAGAATTCTATTTATCAAAGTGCAACAAGGAGATAAATTACAACATTAGCATCCGGTTTATTCTTTACATGTATTTTTCGATTTATTAATGTCGATAAACTAGTGAGAAATGCGTCAAATACAGCTTTTTATTTTTATAAGACCAGAACTAGTTTGTGGAGTAACCTGTAGAGATATCGGAGAGGACATAAGCACAATATTAACGCACAAACATTGTAACAAGAAGTGAAGCATTACTGATCAGAAAAATATTAAATAGCAGTAAGTATTATATATAGTGTTCAAAAGAGTTTTACTAAAACATTTACGTAAAAATGTTTTAAAAACTATTATAATCAAGTAAAAATTAATACTTCAGTGATAAAGTCATGGCACCACAGTCTGAGAAACTGATATTGCTCCTTTGACTGACTTGCTTTCATAATTAAATATATATGCCTAGTTGTAATCACGTAATTTGTATCGTTTGAAACGTTATGGTTACTAAGGTAAATTATCTTCAAGGATGTCAAAATTTGGAAATTGGATAATAATAGTTGCGGCTACGAAACACTGTAATAATGAAATTGAAGTGATGTGATTTTTTGACGTTTTTGCGACGTTGTAGGAACTTCTACCAAAAGTGACTACGCTTGATTGTAAATTATGGTGGCAGTTTCCATGGTGATACTCTCTTCAAAACGCACATTGAAGTAACTGTAATTAAATAGTGAGCTGCGAATAATATACTTCTTATTAGTTGTGAATAGTATTAACTATTAAAAATGCGTTGCATCATTCACAAAGCCTTCCTTAAAATAAGTTTAAAATACGCGGACAATTGTCTAAAATTCAACCCGAACACTACAGTGGAATCTCCCTTAACGGACACTTCCTATAAGCGGACACCCCCTTTAGACGGACTCTCTCTTGAGCGGACGCGGACACCCACTTGTCAAAAAAAATTCTCTTGAACGGACATTTCGTTTGTTTTTTTCCGATTTTTTCATGTCGTAATTTACTAATAAGCTTGTCAAGACCCTTTTAATTTGCTCGCGTTAACAACAAGGCTCGCTTTGTCATATTTACTACATCACATAACATAGTTAAATGTGAGCATGGTACATAAATATTTTCTCTCACATAATGTTTTTAAAGTAACGTTTGTCTACAATTCTAAGCTAAAGAAATAGTTGAATCCATGGGTAACAACACTTTCAATGCCTCGTCCGGTTGCTAATCCGGCGAATGTAGCATCATTCACGGTGAAACTACCTAATCTAAGAAAAGAGTACCTACAAGAGATATTTACAATGCAGACGAAACAGGGCTTTATTTTAGAGCATTGCCAAACAAGACCATGAATTTACAAATCAAAAATGTGTTGGAGAAAAATTGTCTAAGTAAAGAATAACAATATTGCACTGTGCACAAGCAAAAGTTGTTGGCTATTGGAAAGGCATCTACACCAAAACCTTTTAAAAATCTAATAAAAGATAATTTACCGGTGACATAGGAATCAAACACCAAATCATGGATGACGTCTAAAATTATGAGTGAATGGTTAGAAAATTTCATTGCACTGCATTGCATCCAAAAAACATCAATTTGAAAAACATTAAAATACACTTTTTGCCACCAAATTGTATTTCAATCAGCCAACCACTTGATCAGGGTGTTATTAAAAATTTTAAGCATAATTACAGAACTTTGATACTGAAGCACTTACTAACAAACATTGAAATTTCTAACACAGCCAATGATTTAGTGAAACGTATAAACTTATTGGATGCAGTTTATTTTGCTAAAAGTGCATGGAACCAAGTTACTTCTGAAACAGTTGAGAACTGTTTTCGTAAGGCAGGGTTTACGTCTAACAGCCAGGAATATCCGACAGCATTTGATGTTGATTTTGAACCTGAAGATGAGTTAGCATTAAATCTACTTACCGAAATTCAGAAAAGATGTATTGCAGGGGTCAGTGGGCAACGCTTAAACGATTTTTATCATGTCGATGATAATTTACCAGGTGAGAAATCACCTTTGGACTTACGCGTACCATTACAAGAACAAATTTCTGAAGTTTAAGATATTTCTGATGACTCAACAGATGAACTTGAACCTCCAGATCTTCAAGATGGAAGAAACAAAATCTTACCATATAAGGCTTTGGCTAAAGCGCATGGTGATACAGAAGCTATGAATATGTACTTTCATCGCTTGATTTACATTTTCAAGATGTTATTGCCAAGACCAAAACACGCCAAACTGGAATGGAGGAATATCTATTGTAATATGTAATATAGTATGTATGTACTTATAAAACATTTTAAACTTTTATTACATATGGAAATACCTATTTACATATTTTTGATTGAATTATTTTTTAGTAAAAGTATTTTTAAATAAAAACTAACCATCTTAGAAAAATTGATCTCATTTATACTAGCAGTTTTCTCTTGACCGGACAGCTCCCTTGTACGGACACATTTCAATGGTCCCTTCGGTATCCGCTTAAGAGAGATTCCACTGTAATTATGTTTTCCTGCCTTTTAACAAAAATATTTAAAAACAAAGAACTCATTGATACATGGAGAACTATTTTTTTTATAATATTGATCTAACTTTGCTTAAATTCTCTTTCGTACTATCAGGATGTGTTTCCGATGAAGGAATGTTCATAGATATAAGTACATAAATGAAGTATATTGAATTTGCAATTAAAGAACAAAATGTAATAGTAAATATGTGGGAAAAAAATGCACCTATAGGTATTACATAAAACTTATAATTGTAAAGATTGTGATTATTTCAAATAATGTATTTACTGAATTTTAAAATACACACATTTAGAATCTTCCCAAAGTATTTCCGTGATCTTAATTTGTATCGAAATCCAATATCGTATAAATGTCAAATTGTCCTTCAGCAGTTCCCTATTGAGTTGAGTTAATGGATATAATTTAGTGACAATGGGTTTTTATACGACGATCACGCTATATATTTTAAGATGCCATGAAACTAGAAACCTTAGAGTTAGCAACGCTCCGTCCTTAAGCAGTAAACTCTGATTGTCAGTTGAGTTGTTGGTGTCATAGAGCAAACGTGGTAGATACGATTTGTGATCGAAACATGGACTTGTTAAGTGAACAACAAAGCTTTGAACGATTGCAACTCGCCTTTGGTGATGAAAGTCCTTCGCGTGGAACTGGGATTCGCTGGTATAGCAAATTTAAAAGAGGACCGATATCGCTTAGTGATAAGGAAGGTGGTAGGCCTTGTTCTTCAGTTACCGCTAGAAACATTCACAGTGAGACGTATGATCGATGAAGATCCAAGATGTACCTACCAACCCATTTAGGCAACTCTTGGTGTTGGATCCGCAATAGTAAAAAATTCAATTCTATCAAAAAATAGTAACAGGTGATGAAACTTACATCCCATTTTACGATATTCCTACCCGTCAAGAGAGCCATGTGCGGATCCACGAAGAAGCACCAACACGAACAATGACTACAAAGCAAATAGGCTGTCAAGAAAATTACGTAAGTGGTTTTTTCAGTAGTACCAGCTGAGTAAAAGCACTCAAGCTGGATAATCAATGTACAGTCACAGGAAACTGGTACACCACAAAATCTTTATCTGCAGTTCTTGGCTGATCAATTTGTTGCCAAGCTTCCTGTAAGTAGTCCCAAAGCTGCTCAGCATTTTGTGCCTGACGTTATTTGGCTTCTCTGTCTAACTTATCCCATAACAGCTCAATCGGAGACAAGTCAGAACTTTGAGGAGGCCAGACCATTAATGTAATTTCACCCGCTGCCTGTCTTGCTTCTAGGAAGTTCTTACATACCTTAGCGGCATGCTTGGGATCGTTATACTGCTGGAATGTGAACGGTTGACCGATTATGCGAGTTCCTGATGGCAATGCGTTGTTTTGCAGGATGTCCAAATACTCTTCTTTCCGCATTTTCCCAGTTATTTTCACCAAATCACCGTTCTTGTCTCGGCAAAACAATGCCCAACGATTACATTTCATACATTACATTCACTTTAAATGTTTGATGTTGTTCAATAAGTTCACAAATTATTGTTCCTATCTTTTATCATGACACTTTGACTGGGGAATGCTATGTTGAATGCTTAAGACAAATTCTTAAAGATTTTGGAGAAAACAATAGCTGATTACCTACTTGCAAATTTATTTCCAACAAGACGGAGCACCTGCCCATAATTATGTTGAAACTACAACTTTACCGAACAGGATAGTTCATAATTGATGTATGTATAGGAATTAACGCACCAGTTCGCTGGCCTGCAACATCTGCTGATTTAACCACGTTAGATTTTTATCTATGGAATTTTGTGAAAGACATCATTTATAAATAATTATATCATAATATATTTATACATAAACGTCATTAATTCACATGTTCGCTACATTTCAGAATATTATATTATAGGTACAGTAAGCAATGATAATGGTTGGACAGTCCTGTCACAATATGATAACACCCAAGCCGCGCCGAAGATATCCGATGTATTAGATGCAATACTCCCTAACTTTCATTTAAGACCATACACCTACAGGTAAAATCGTAACGATAAGAGTTTCTACATTTCAGGGTGATTTAAAAGCTATTTACACATGCAAATTTACGGTTTAATATAATGCACACAAGGTCACTAATCTTTATGTGACTATTTCAATATTTTTAATTTAATTTGTCTTACGCTGTTGAAATGCATATACCATTATGTGCAATAGAACTGGAAAATAGCGGCAACAGCAACACATTTCTAATTAGTAGAACTCTAAAACTATAACAGTTAAAAATGAGTTCTCGTATAAAAAAATCCTTAATTTGAATCGCTCTTTCCATATTTGATATTCGGATCCGGATTGATGTATGTATTTTACCATCATATTGGAATACCCCTACGAAACTATCAAAGTCACGCAAACGACATATAGATATTATACGATACCTGTTTTCAATATTTTAATCATTCAGTCAAGTAATCTTGATAAATAATACTTACTAAACTCGTAATTTATTCATTCTTATTTCTCCACGAGTCTAAAATTAAATCTTAATATTACGCTAATGATGTCTAGTTTATAATCATTCTTGATGACACTTGACTTATAATCTTTAATAAGAATTATAGAGGAAGCAGATAAATGAATTCTATTAGGATCTATTAGGATATATTAGAATAATTTGTTTAGTAATTTAATATTGTATTAACAATCAAATTTCCTTCGAAGCATTACAGTCTTATACGCCGAATATTTAAACCAAATTTATTAATCCATGAATACCATAAACTGTAAAGTAGGGATTAGACCACAATAAATATAAGCTATTGTATGCAAAACAAATTACTGTTTAATATTATCCTAATAATTAAATCTTGCTTGATGATCTGCACTGTGATCTCTTAACTGGAACTCAGATTCCAAATATTGAAATACATAATCCTAAATTTTAAGAATTGTTAATTTCAATGAGGAGTGTTTTTGTAACGAATTCTCAGAAAGTTCTTATTTTCTTAATATAAACTTATGTATAATGATTAGCTAAACCAATTATGAGCACCGTTTGAATATGTTTTAATTACGTTATTACATTAAAGCCAAAGAGGGGGCGAAAAATAATTTTTATATTGCCTTATTCGTTCTCAATATAAAAGCCTCTCGTCTTGAGAGTATTTAGTTTGCTGTAATCGTCGTAAAAATGCCCGCAACAACAATAGAAACGCGAGCAAAAATAGTTACCCTTTGGGAGCGTGATTTGCCCTACAGGCAAGTTGCTGCAGAAGTTGGTGTATCGGTAAGTATATAATCTATTTTTATTGTTCTATATGAATTCTTTGAGTGCATTGCACAGATACTATTTTATTCTATTTTTTGTACTTTAGTGTATTGGTGTTGGTTCATTGATGTTCTGGCTTGATGACTTAGCGTAAAACGGTTATTTGACTAATAAATAGAAATTGGAAGTCAGTGATATCAACACCAAAAAAACTTGATTCTAGAGTTTTCAAATCAAATGTACCTTACGCACACACATTAAATATTAATTGAAAGATAAATAAATGTTAAGTTGATTGTAACTACATTTCACTCATCATTAGATAACGTTTAGTCCTTCTATTAACAAACAAAATATGCCAACGAGTAGGTATTCATTTGTTTTACGATATCCCTCGTTGGTCTAAATTTTTAGTAACCGTTACTTCTGTGGAACTCTATAAAACTGTATCTTTTCTTTTTTTCTCTAACTGTACTTCAACATAACGCTGGCGAACCGAAAACGAAGATGTAGCTCTACGAAATAAATCGAGGCCTGGACAACCACCCAAAATTAATCCAGAAGATGGTAATAGAATTTTGAACTACGTTCAACAAAATCCAGTCACCCATCATCCATTTCTTGTTTTTATTTATTTTTCCATAAGTAAACACTTTAATGAAAATTATCTGTATATAGCAGTGAAATAATTATATAAAAACCTATTTAACTCGAAAGATTTTTTTTCTTATACTTCATATAACCAACACGTATAAAAAGAAGATGTAGATGTTTCTCCGGTTGACTGTACTATTAAATTTATTAGATTCAAAAATTTAGTTGCTTAACCACTGATGACATTAAAAAAAGGTTTTTTATATTGTTATACCCCTGGGAATTGAAAACACAATTTGTGGAATACCAAAAATGTGTGTTTCCAACTAAACTTCCTTCATATAATATATAATTTGTAATAATTTCTGATTAATTCTTTACGTACACAGAAAGAACTCTTTCGTATTCGGTAGTGATATATGAAAAAAGACAATACATGTATTTAAATCTGCTTTCAATATCACTATAAATTTCTATTATAACTTTTACTAAATAATTAATAATAATTCAATAATGATAGAATACATCAATACATATGATAATCTTATATTATTATTGTAACGTGACTACGACCCAAATATCAAATACGGAAAGAATGATTTTAATTAAAGTTCTTTTGTAAGAGAACTCTCCTCTAACTGCTACAGTTTTCCAGTTGTACCAATTAGAAGTGTGTTACTGTTGCCGATATTTGTCAACTCTATTGATACTGTAGGAGAATCTAAAATATTTAAATAGTCACATGAATATTAGTGACCTTGTGTGCATTATATTATACCGTATTTGCATGCTAAATGGGTTTTAAATCACCCTGCAATGTAGAAACTCTTGTCGTTACGATTTTACCTGTATGTGTACGGCCTTGAGCGAAAGCGAAGAGTTATTGCAAGGGTATCAATAGCTTCGGTATTTCTCGTATTATTATACTGTGACAGGACTGTCCAACCTTTAACGTTGCCTACTGTACGTACGAATAACAAACAACTCAATGTTCTGAAAAATATTATTGTTATATTTCATTAGAGTATCGAACAAATTTATATAAAATGGAAGGATGATGGCAATACATACATACACACAATTATGTTTTCCTGGAATTAAGATAATTGCATAAATTCTCGTCGAAACGTCATATAAGTATATTTATTTTTCAACAAAGAGTGAAACGTTTACAAGTAGCTATTAAATTATGAAGAATTCCGTTCCAATCATTCTAAAAAAGTTCTCGTTCACTGCATTTCACTCAGAGCAGAAAGATTAAAAAGAAAATCACAAGTCAACGACTGACATCTCTTAGACGATGTGACGGCCGTTGCAACTCTACTGGATTGGTTTGAAGCTGTCATTCAACCTGCGGTCTCGAGTAAACAACTGAAACCCGTTTCACACTCCAGAATAAGGCCATCAAGAATTTAATGACAGAGACAAGTGCCTTGTACGCAGTACGCTGCACTTCTAGCAACTCTTCAGCGTCTTAAAATAGGGGGATTCAAGTAGTATTCTACGCAGATGGCGTGTCATTGACTGAAAGGTGACATCTTCATCATATTTTTATTGAAATAAAGTTGGAAGTAAACAGTTCGAGATAGTCTAATTAAATATTTGCATAAAAATCAAGCAGTTGCGATTGTCACTGTTTGTTCAGTATATTACTGTAGGTTATGGACATTTTAGTAAACATGCACTAAATTAGCAAGGTAAATAAAGAGCGATAAACGTGTTATTAATTTATTTAAAAATGACTTAAATTGTTTGACTTGTTAAACGAGGATGTCGTATGTTAATGCTGTACTGTTATAGAATGCATGTAGAATAATAAAACTTGCATATACACTTCATGAAATTTTTATTGTTCTACATCAATTTCAATATCGAATACTTTTTGCAAAAAATGTTAACCATTAACATTTGCGATGGTCTTTTGGCTTTGCGATTGTGTCCGTCATAACACGACTTGCTATTGATCAAACCCAAGTTTTCGTTGACATATGTTTATTATAAGTAGTTATAAGTGAAATAAATCAGATGATGGTTTGATTGTCATATGTGAAGACTAACCAAACCGCAATAGAATTGCCGCTTAAATTTTTATTCATCACTATGTCACTGTTCCTTTCATTATAAACTTTGGTGTTTGTGTTAAGAGTAGTTTCAGATCTTTTTAATGAATTAAATTTGAAGACATATTTTAGTTAATTTCCAATAAAGGCATTGCTTCACATGGTAGAAAATTGTCTAGAAATCAATTTCAGTTAGTGCTTTATTACCAATTTTCATTTATTTCCAAATACTTCAAGTATAACAAAATTAATTTGTGAAGGCTATATTTACAGGTCATCTATCAATCAAAATAAGGAAGGTCTGGTATAAATGCACAACTATATGTGGCTCGTCTTGTAGGGGACTTCATGGAACAGCACTACATACCGATCCATCCCAACCTAGCAGTGCTGTATCGCTCTCCTGGTAAATATAAACCTTATTGGGTTATCGTTACTTCTACACAAAATTTCGTTGCGCTATATTCACATGCTCGAATCATACAAAATGAATTACGAGGATGTATTGATACCTAGTTTTTACGAAGATATGCTTAATACGCTTGGCAATCAATGTCCGTTGTAGGTGAAGTCGAATTGGGCTAAAACAAATATCTGAGGCACTGAATATTTCATTATATAGTTCATGTCGATTTGGACATAGGAAAAATTAAAAAAAAATGGATCCCCAAATGTCTGAATATTAGCCAGATGCGTGCAAGGGTAAACACACGTTCGATTTGTGCTCGCTTTGAAAATGATGCAGACTTCTTAACGCCGCTGCACAATTGCACGAGAACGGAAACTAGAACGGTAACGAAAACGAGAAAGAAGTTAAATAATGCATTATTAATGTATGTATGCACAATAAGTTTCCGATAACGTAAACGAGAAGCAGCCCGGAAACGAGAGCCGCAGGAGAATTGTTCTCCTTCCACACATCTTTAAAAGAGGTCTCTTTACAAACATAAACATAACCCAAGATTTTGTCATTAAATATCACAAAAATGGATGACGAATTATTAATTAGTTTAGTGGAGCAAAACGCACAGATTTACATCACAGCAATAAAAGATTACAAAAACGAAAAAGTAAAAGAAACTTCGTGGGTTTCCATTGGTGAATACTTAAATTCTACATGTAAATATATACATACACAATAAAAACCAGACACATCTACCTATTGCCTTAAAATGCAGCACAAGCAGCCAGAAAACGATGGGAAAATTTGGGTGGGATAGGTTTGTTCGCGCATACCGAGAATACACGACAAAACCGCCTTCAGGATCCGCTGAAGTATTCAAAAAATTGATTTTCCATACTTTGAGTTAATGATTTTTCTTAGAAAAAGAAAGTAAGTATTGATCATACTTTCGTTAGTTTCTTGAAAGGTGATTGCTTTTTATATTTTGCTGTTGTAGACTGATATCATCAGTTATTGATGTAAAAGAGAAAATGGAATTCGTTCTCGAAAGTCGGAATGCAGGTTAGAGTCAGACATTTGAGGCTTCCAAGGAAGAATTAATGTTCGATGATGGTCCAGATACCGTCTTACAGTCACCACAGCCTGGTGGCTCTCAATTTCGACTATCTAGTTCACAATCACGACCGCTTAGATCGCAAACAAGTACACCTCCTCCCCCCAAAACAAAAGCAACTACGTTGCATTATTCAATGACCGAAGCTATAAATAGCTGATATGTATTATACTCTATGTAGTCTATTGTGGAAGAAATGTAAAGTCTGAGTGCAGCAAAAAATCTAAGATTTAAGAAGGAAGTTATGGATTTATGAGTGAAGTATATGGATGACGGCGATTAATAAATATTTTATTTAATAAGTTCATCTCTCATAATTAATAGTAGTTTTTATTGTATAAACATTAAAATTTTCCCCTATTTACATAGTTTAGTTGCCATGGGACAGCTCCGACATCTGACATTCGATATTAATATATAATATTTTTTGCAGCAATATTGATCCCATTTTACCAACAGGAGTCAAATTCGGATCATTTTTAGTAATTGCTCTCCATTCTCCATCTAATACTTCACCATTGTCCATCATGGAGTCTGTTAATGTTGCAGGTCTGTTCAGTGTCTCAGATCGTAGATAATTATGCAAACATAATGTAGCTTTAGGTAATGCTTGTTTTTGAAAATTGTGAAGCCGACGTTTCAAAAACAACCTTTGAAACAGTTGAATGACCAACTCTGAACTCCCACGACAAATTTTGGAAAGATCCACCGTGGGGTAAATAGGGTAAATACTTTATTGTCATGGCCAAACGAAATTCTGGACTTAGGTATTCTCTTCTGCTGCGCTTCAAGAGGTTTCTATATAATATACTCAGTAGATGATCAAACTGATCAGGAAGCATTCTTGTATACTTAAAAAAAATCTCTGGGTCTTCCCTCTTTATACGAGCGAAAAGATTCAGAAACGCCCCCTTTTCATTTCTTTCTTGGAATATTGGCCTAGTGCACCATCTAAAAATTAAATTTATTAATAGTCACCAACACTAAATTTCTGTACACCTACCGTCTATTTCCTTCTGATAGACATGCAGTAAAATACATGAATGCACATAACATAACCATGCAAAGAAGAAAGGTTTCATCATCTTCTGAATCCATAATTTTCGATTTTCTTTAATAAAATAGGTTAATTCTATAAACAAAAATTGTCTATTACTACCTACTACGCCAATATAATGACAGTTCTCAAAGTTGGCAACCTGGAAAATCGAAATAGTACTTACTCTCAACAAATATCCCTACGTATTTTCGGAGTATTACCGTCAATTGTGCATCTACTTTTAATTTAGCATTTGCGTTCACGTTCCCGTTCTTCTTTGTCATTCTCGTTACCGTTAATTGTGCAGCGGCCTTTATTATATTATGATTCTATTATTACTATGGATGAAGCTAGGGTGCATTTATACGATCAAGAAACAAAACAACAATCGATGGAACGGAGGCAATGATTCTTCAAGGCCTAAGAAGTTTCGTGTTCAAAAATCTGTTGGGCTTCAGTTTTTTAAGATTGCCGTGGAGTAATCATGATTCATTTTCGGGATAAGAATGGAACAATAACTAGAAATTATTATTCGACGTTACTGACCACTCTACGAGTAGAAATTCTGGACATTACTAAGTTTTACACACTAGTTTCACATCTAGACTACCGCTTATTTTCTTAATTTTTTCTGGACACTCAGAAGGTAACCAATTTTCACAGTATCCATTTTAAAACGTCCTCAACCGCACTGCAGATATTACCAACAAATCTATGTACAATCAAAATTTGTAAGTCATCGTGGATACATATATATCGGTCTGTAGGAACAGAGTGTAAAATTACTATTTCTCTCAGTTATTTGTTTTTACAATAAGTATCTTCCCAAAGCCTTATAATCCTATATAAAAGTTTTCTGATATTAACGAAATTGATTAATATGATGTGATAAGCCTTTTACAATCATTTATTTTCTCAAAGAAATTTGGTAAGTAAGTGAAAACCGTCTACTAGCGCATAATAATGAAACCACTATTAACGGAAACATACCAGTCTTCTGCATCTGGGGTTGATTAAAACTACATTTTCCATTCAAAGAGAAGCAATATACTGTATATGTATGAGTATATTTTAAAATATGATAATCGAATCTTATCTAACTTTAAATGGTCGATAATCGGAATGGTTACGTGTCTACTCATTGATATGAGAGCTGCCAGAGTCTGGAGTTCAATTCTCCGAGGGAACAGCGACGGAGAATCATGTCCAGATCGACCTACCAGTTACAGCAGGATAGTGCTGTAACAAGGCCACTAAACGCATTTACACACATACACACACCTAGACAGCAATATTTGCAGCGGTAGTCAGAAAAGCAATATAGATTAAGCAACTGTGGCCCAAACCAATAATAATATAAGTATGTATCTGCATTTGTCCAACGGCCTCAACAAAAGTGCTGTTAAAGCTAACACTAATACAGGTGCTAATCAAAAGAACTGTCGTCCTTAGCGCACACCAATTAGACTTATCGTGCCGTTTTAAGGAGAGTAGGCACCTAAAGATTCTAAAAAAAATAGAATCTTTAGACACACCAATAGACAGCGTGCCCGTCAAATTGAATCATGAACGCTCATTAAGGGTACCATTTCAAACCTGGTGAAATGAGGTTCTAGTGGACCAAAAATTAAAAATGGAGAACCAGTTCTAGTAGTACACAACCACTCTGAAAAGGTAGATTTCATATAACTTCGAGTCTAAACTGGTCTGGAAATGTCGAGTTAATGTTACGTAGTTAGCCACAAATAACATGGTATCTGTGATATGGATTTCTCGAGATATCTGGAAATTTTTCACTTTTTCAGTCTGCCGATCTTACCACTACCATCGACCTATTTCAGGTTACTGAAATATTAGCTAATATGGAATTAATTTTCCCATTAATGACTTTGTCAAAATGCTTTTTGTCTTTTAACTGAAAACAAATTCTTATTGATTGTTTACAAAACAGGAAAGCGTTTAAATTAATGCAATTCCTTGTAAAGTAAATATTATAATCTTCTTCGGTGCATATTCAACTAACACATTTGCAAATACCTAGATAACTTTCTGCCAGTATAAATCATTTGGCAGAAATGGGTTCACGAAAGAAAGAATTGTTTCCACAGCACTATATTTTGTACCATTCAACCTCTGTCACCTGGTGAAGGAAGAAGAACATGACCTATGTGTTTGTGAGATCTTCGCTAGACAGAAGAAAAAGCGATGAAAAGTATAGATAGCGACTGAATTCTCCCATTAGCTATTGTATTTGGAAATTCAAGAAAGTTATCGATTACATAAATTTTCTTATAAGAATAAGAACTATTCGAGAAGTTTATATAAAAACTAACTCTTAGTTTTCCAATATACTAATGCAGAGATTGACAAAGGTAGACATTGTTCGTTTGTTTTTTTAACATAAATTTGTACTTTGAAATACCTTGCAAAATAAAAAGAAATGTTCAATACCATATTTTTAGAATGCTTTTGATGATTCTTATTATTTATGCACTAACAAAAGAGTACTTACTATTCTTCATATCGTTTTGTTACATCGCTTATGCAACTACAGCATTACTATATACAGAATCAAATCGGCTAACAACAAACAGGAATGTTACCGAAAAAATATTCCAAACATTATCAATATATTATTATATACACCATGCCAGTAAGAATATTAATGTTGACATAGTAAATTATACAGGAGAAATAGTTGTCAGCCTACAAGAGAGTTATGTTACTTCTACCATTGCCTACATACCCACACACATCCAAGACTTTTAAGGTTTCGCCGTTATAGAACACGAACCAGAGCAATCTATCGTTTCGTCCGACCCGCGAGAGCGTTTCCTGCTTACACTGCGGTATTTATCATTTCCTCGGTAATGTTGGTAGCACTGATCTCAAATTCGAAATGAGTCATAAATCCAGTTGATGGTCTCCAGGTCACGCCTTTCGCCGAGCGATCGCATCCATAGCACTCCGCTTTTACCGCAACGATCGCTTATACCTCTTGCTGTTCTGGAACTCTTTCCGGAGTAATTCTCACTCCAGCGGCTCCCGCATACACCGGATTCGCATACATAAAGCAGGGAGACTTAGACGAAGTGTGTTCGGTACCAAAAAATAATGAATACGATTAATGCTTGGGAGAATTAATGCGAATAGGGAACGCTAAAAGTGTTTTTAATTCTGGTTGCATGATTAATTGTAGCCAGTAATGGTATATGAATATAGAAAAAGGTTAATTTCATCAAGTGCTATTACGAGTACATTCAAGTCATTGCTTATAGTGTATTACCAAAGCAAAATTATTAATACATGTATAAGGAATTCATGATTTAAAGGAGAGCCAAAATTTTAATAAGGGGCTAAACATTCAGTGTTCTTATGTATTTCTTGTAAGATTTGACATTTTTAAATACATAAAGAAGCAGGTATATAAAGAAATATTTGAAAAAAAAATGGGTTATTGTTCGTATTAATTATAATTGATCCTGTCTGTTGAGGATAATACTAGGCTAATCTAATGTCAGTCTTTCTGTAGATACTGTGAGATTGTTGTCAGTCATGTGCCTCGATAGTACATGATGAAGATTAATTTGTGTTTAGGATCAAAACTGGATTTAAGAATATTGAAGAATATTAATTTTTAAATATAAAAACTTTCTTTGGTGACCGTACTCACGAAAGACATGAGGATTTCCATCTGCCTGATTGTGAAACTTATGGGTATTGAATACACCATCTTTGTTAAACATAGGCTCGTCGGTCCAAAGAACACCTCCTACAGAATAAAGAAGGTTTTTACGTAAAACCACTGGGAATATTGAATGTGGATATCAACTGTCGAGTACTGACGGAGGCATCTTCATGTACCTAGTGAGTCTATAACTTCCTCTTCTAATTGTAAAATACGCCGCTGTCTACATCGACCAGCGTTGGCAGTTCTTTTATTAAACGAACTAGTTTCACATAGATGTTGGTAGGCTGTCTCCGGTTTAAAAAACGTACACGACATTTCTGCTCTGTCGTATTACCATTTTCATTACAAAAACAGTATATCTAATACATATCGGCATATTCATTAAATGTAAAATCCATTGAAAATAAATAAAATAACACAAGAAGGATAAAACACAGAAACAGAAAAGCTAATCACGAGAATACTAGAAATCACGAAAAAGAACAGAGCTTGTAGAGAATTGAACACGAGAGAATTAATTTAGATTAATGTCAAAATTTGGAAATTAGAATGCAAAGTCGTTGTCCTACAACGTTACCAATTGTGATGCTAAGGAAGAAAACAGATTCTAAAATCAAAAAGCAACTGTTTACAAAAAAATAGGAATAAGGAGTCGTCTAAATTTAAAATTGCAGCTATCTGTACCGACAAATAAGGAACACAAACGCTTATTAAGGGACTACAAAACTGAACACACAACATTTTACCATTTGGATTTTCGATTCAGAAACGAACGAAGCCAGTCACCTAGTACCATATTTCTCTGTTCAGTAATTCTTTCCTATCCCCGTTGCAGTCGTCAGTTAGACTATAACTACAATAAAAATCCTACTAATTATTAGTAATTTCAGTTTCATTTGTGTTTATTTATTCATTATACTGTCCATAGGCTACTCGATTCTATAAAATTCAATACATATTTTGTAAAATAACTTTAAAGCTATGACATTCTACCATTATCAAAAACTGGTCCTACTTCAGGGGAAAAAAATTGTCGTCCAATATCTTTATTAAAAACACAAAGTTCAAAAGTTGTAGAAAAATTGTTGGCAACTAGATTTCTTGATTTTTTGAACAATGATAATGTTAAACTGTAATCAGGTTGGATTCATAAAGAACAGATCTACCACTTCAAGGGTGAGTCATGTATAGAGCGCTTTAATGACTAGCAATAAGTAAGGCACTTGATCTGGTCAATCATTTTGTTAAAAAGCTTTACATAAGCCGCGTCTGATGGGATCTCTAATTATTTAAGCAATAGGCTACACTTTGTGGAATTAAATGGAGTAAAATCAGGCTCATTAGTACTGCAGAGGGATGTTCCTCAGGAGCAGATGATGCATGAGTTCTTGTGACTACTAAAAGAGATGTCCTATTTTGAGAGTCAACGAAACGATGTCCACATTTTTTTATCTGTGGCTTTTTAAGCTGTATTGCTTGTCTGATTACCGTGCAAGTCTTGCTGGGTAAGTTGTATGCATTAAATTTATTACCTCCGGACTAAAAAACTTCATCTGAATAGTTACTACGCTCATGCTATATCAAGTTTAATGATCGGAGTATTGTGCAAGTTGACAAATCTACATTTCTGGGCCTCATTATGCAACTAGAAAGATTATATCGATGCATTGTGCACAATACTGTTGATTAGATTAAAGAATTAATAGCGTATACATATGAAGATACGCCGATAATGTATTATACTTCTTATTTTGACTCCTTGGTTTCGTATGGGTTATTGGCTTGGAGTTTCGGTCTCAAATATAATATTTAAGATAAAAAAGAGAAATTTACATAATAGTATGAGTTAGCTTTCAAACACCTTATAAGGACATTTTAAAAAAGTTATAGGTTCTCACGTTGACTGATTATTATTTATCCGTTGCATCGATATGTTAGAGAAAGTGTCGAGGAAAAAATAAATAAGTATCATAATTATAGTATTAGAAATGAACACATTCTTGAAGTTACTCTTCATAGGCTGTCATTAACGGAGAGTAATCTTAAGTAAATAGCCGTTAAAGTTTATAACAAATTGCCTGTAATTTATAAGGAAATGCCATTTCACATTTTTTGAAAACTGAATGACATAGATTCTACTTTAAGAGGTGTATACTGTATAAGAATACATCGATGATCCCGGAATTTAGTAGCACTTCTAATTGACGAATTATTTTTACCAAATTTTGGAATGTTCGTGTGAGATGTTGGCTATATTAATACACTTTGAGTGTTTTATACGTTGCCATTTACGTTTTATATGCCGTTACACCCACTTTCCAACTTGTATTTTTCAACGACCTGCCTTGTTATCTGTAAAACTCTTTAATTAAAAAAAGCGTTAGTTCAGACGATAGTGGTAACCCTACGTGGAAGAATACTGTAGAGCAAAAGCTTTATTATTTGAACAGTATGTAACTGATTGTCCAGCAAAACGCACAATATGTTAGATACCAAAGTTTTGCTTTCTGTAAGAATAGGTCTTTTAACACAAAGAATTCTTTTAACATTCTTTATCGAAGGGAATAAATTTAATATACTGTTCTCTTTGATATGTGCGATTTAAATCGGCAAGGGGGCGATGAAAGCTGCCGGCTGCTCTGGCTAGACCTAGATGTGATTACGCTATCCCCAATTGGTAGCAAGTTGCCTGACCTTTTATCCGCTTTCCGCTCTAAATTTTCTACATATCAGATCAAATGTTGCAGTATCATACAAATCTGTAACATGCAAGTTTGTAATCAGTAAATATAGCTGTTGGAAGATTCTATATAAAACTAAATTATATCTATGTTTCAATAAAAGATTGAAAATATATTGTTTGAGTAAGTTAAGCAAGTTATTACAACAAGAATCATTTTTTTCTTCTTCTTTTCTTAGTTTTTTATCCTGCGATCTGACAGGTGTTATTGCTTGCATTAGTAGTAAACATATTCCAACATCATATTATTCGTCATATGGAAACAATCACCATTAAGTTCTTGCAATGTGTATATACCGATGTCAACTGTGGTGAAACTACTTAGATAGAAATTAGAAATTTAACTCGAAAAAAAATCTACAATCTCCAAGTTGGATTTAAGCGGTTACAAATTTTGGAAACAACCAGATTGAACCTTATCCAAGTAGTGGTAGTTAGCTTATGCATATTTCGAAATGTCTGTACAAGTTAATTACGAAATAATTTGTAATCTGGGTAATGCACATAACGATGATGATGAATGTGTATTAAACAATACTATTAAAAATAGAGAAAATAAGTAATATTGTTAATAATATTGAATGTCACCTAAAAATAGCGAAAATGTTAAAAAAAGGATATAAAAAGAAACGTTAATTTATCACACTTATTGATTCGTAAATAGTTCAATAAATTTGTCTGCACGTGTTATCCGTTCTTGATGTCTATCTTCTGTTTAATTTATTGTGCGTGTTCAAGTAAAGTCTCCTTCATAATTAACAGGTGCCCTTTCGCTATTTTATATTCGGTTCAATTTTTCATTAATTATGGAAGTGTATTGCATAACACACACAAGAACAAAGCGTGGTAGACATAGTCTAAATCTATATTGTACCCTGACTAGACATTATGTTTCCCGAGTTTCCCAAGTTTGAAGAGTGACTGTTAATTCCACGCCTTTAATATCGGAACGCAAAGAGAACTTAGGGAAAAAGTAAAAAGAATTGAGAGTCGTATACCCCAACTTGGCTGTTAGAGTAAATTCAATTATGGTTCTTTATACCGAAAGTGACAGCTACGAAAGACACTTTGATGTCTAATAGTTAAATAAAATGAATCACGTACTAAAGTATTCAATGAGGCAGGAGTATTAGAAACCTAATTAAAAGTTGGTAGAGCTTACTCAGCACTACTGTTTGTCGTAGTTTCTTAAACTGATAAAAAAGATGTTATTAAGGGCATGTAAAATTATTGCTCTCATCTTTTTTTTATTCTGGGAATGAAAACTTGTTCGGTTAAAATTTGTGCTTGTAGCTGTTAAAATAAAATATCTTTTTTCATTGATACAGTACTATAGCGGTTGAACAATTATCAAAATATTTGTTAATGAAATATCTGCGTGTGCCAATTTTTCGTGATTTCCAGTTGATGTGTTGGTTATCATTGCAGTAACTTGCACTGATTTCGTCACTTCTACATCTACAATAGAGCCAAGCTGGCACGGTACATGTACTGAACAGGTTCGGCGTATCAAACCTAACATACTGTGTTTTATAGCACATATAGAATAACAGTTTGCGGTAATATACGTGCATTTAAAATAAATACACACTTATATATGTACACTAGGGTGACAGAGTAAAATCGACACCATGTAAAGAGACCTGAATACGTAATGTTATGTCAAAAATCAAATCAAGTAAAAAAATATACAGGATGTAAAAAAATTTGACCGACAAAGTTTAAAGGAAAATAGATGACGTTAACACAAACAGTTTTTATTAACATTATTTTTTCTCTACGTTTTGTTTTAATACTAGGCGATAAAATAAGGGTATGTAAACTTACTCCGACAACTTTTGAATAGAAAGAAAGGACTTGCAAATAAATAGACTAATGTTATTGTGTGATATTTCTCTGCGACGATTCGTTTGATCTTCCATCGTATTCAACTTCTTCACATAGCAGAAGTCTTTAATGTTTTTGAAGACTATCCACGACGTTTAGACGTTGCTCGATGATACGTACATACATTAATCTGAGACACATCCTGAAGTTTGTTCCTTAATATTAAGAAGATATTTTTAACTCTCGTATCTGGAGCGAGGACAATCCCTATGCTACATCTATTCGATTGAATCAAAAAAAATTCACTGTTAATGTATAGGCAGGTATATCATCAATAATTGCCTCATAGGGCCATACATTTTACCTTTACGATTGAATAGCAATGGTTATCGTATTTCCTTTAAAGAAGTTTTGCCAGAACTTCTGGAAAATTTGTCACTGATCACAAGAAGACAAATGTGGTTCTAACACAATACGGCACCTCCTCATTTCACACCCACCGTGCGGCATGGCCTCATGGCCTCTACGCTCGCCAGATTTATCGTTGTTAGATTTTTTCTTGTGAGAGCATATGAAAACCTTTTTTTATAAGACTCCCCTTCACGCGAGGAATTAGTAGGTCGGACAATTGCTGCGGCTGATCACGTTCAAGGTATTCTAACGAGTGAGACAATCAATGCTTCAGCGATGTCGTCTTTGTGTCGAAGTTAATGGAGGACGATTTGAACATTTATTGTAAACAAGAGTGCATTATGGTCATGTAACTATTCCGTATTTTGTGTTTAGGATTACACTAATAATTTCATTTTTCCAGTTACATTGTTTTTCGTTTTGAAGTCAACAATCTCCTGTTTTACCATGTAGTATTAAAACAAAACGTCGTAGAGGAAAATAATATTAATAAAAACTGTTTGTTTTAACGTCGTCTATTTTCCTTCAAAGTTTGTCAGTCTAATTTTTTACGCCCTGTATATATTAAACACTTTACAATTTTTTAACCTAAACCCACCCTCTCTTACCTTAAACTATTGTGTAAATAAAAAGAACTATCGCTCTGTTCTTCCTGTTTTCGTTATACTTGAATTTTGAGTTTGCTTGACTTTGAATCCGTAATTATATTTCCGGGAGCTGTTAAGCACTTTTACACATTAAATGTTTTTTTAACTTTTATATCTTCTTAAGGAAAATTTTTTTTACTTTTTCTTCTCTTTTCTATTCGTCTTATTTTGCCTTCTATCGTTTTAATGCCTTTTCTTCTTTCAAAACTTTTGACTTTCTATCTTTTTAATGTCTTTCTTCTTTTCTAAAAAGAACTTTTCTCCTTCATCTGACTTTTCTTTTCTTCAATTAACTGTCAAAACGTTCTCTTCTTTCTATTTTTCTTGGCAGCCTTTAAAAAAAAAAAAAAAAGTTTTTCTAAATAGCAGTAGCATGTGTGTACATACGTGTAATTTTGACAATTCAATCTATTCTAAATTTCCAGTGCTTAATCTATTACTCTAACTAATTTTGATTAACACCACCAAAATAACATAACAGTAAATACACTAATTCTAAGAACTAATTAACACCTTTATGTAAACATTACATAAGGGGTTAATGTATACAGTGGTTTGAGTTACAGTTTAGTGCTATTACAATCATGCCACGGTTGCAAGGTTCGACTGAACTTGACGATTTCATCAGCGGTCGCATCGTTGGGCATAGTGAATGTGGTGCTACGCAACGCGAAATAAGCAAATTTTTAAATATTCCGTTGTCAACCTTTAACCGTGTGATTACTAATTTTAACCGCACTAATAAAACAACAGTGGAGTTGAAGCCGCGCCTTTCATGTCCTTCTACTAGAAGTAAAAGAGCTCTTGTGTGTGAAGTGTGGAGAGATCCACGAAAAAGTGTGCGCAAGCTTGGGGCAATCCCTCCAAAAAGTAAGGGTGCCATTCAACGATACTTCCATAGCATGGATGTATAAAACCATGGCAAAGAAGACACACTCCTTGCATCCTTTCAAAAATGGCGTCGAATGGCTTGGGCAACTAAAATACGGACATATTCGGAAAATTTATTTTGTAGTCTGCTATTTTTTTCCGATAAATGCCGATATTGCCAATTTAACGATAGTGGTCGTACGTGGGTATGGAGATGCTCAGCACATCAACTAGATGATAAATTATTACAACAAACGGTGAAATAAGGCGGTAATATGCGGTGCAATATAATATGGCGGAAGATCGCAATTGATAATATGCGAAGGAAATATTAATGCGGCAAAATACATCGAAATATTAAGGGAGATACTCTTACCAATATTTAATAAAGCCATTTTGTTAAAAGAACAGGCAATTTTTATAGAAGATGAGGTGCTCTGCCACAAAGCGAGAATGACAACCGCATAGAAGAACGAACTGAAAATTCGAATTTCATCAAGCCATCACCTGACATGAAACCGATTGAAAATGTATGGCACATAATACAGCAAGTGACCCCGTAAGTCCAGTAATAAAAGCGAACTTGTAGCTGCTGTTACTGAGAAATAGATAAATATATCGGAAGAAACCATTAACAATTTAATAGATTCTATGCCTCGATGAATTGAAGCACTTCATGCCAGTAAAGTGGATCAACAAAATATTGATCACACCTAAGAATTTTAAATATCTCTATCTAAATATAACTAGAATATTTATTTTATATTAATTTTTCATTTAGTACCTGTTAGTTTGTCAGCTAATTCGTTGTTTAATAAACTCATAAACAGTAACGTGTACATATCTGGGATCCCATTTTTTCTAACCTATATACGGAAAGTTGTAGTGATATCGAGAGGCCAATGTGTGTCTTGAATTATTTTGGATCCACACCACACTGCTAAAGGTGGTATTTAGTATTAGCTGTAAGTATTTACTCATGTATGGTTAAACAACGCCTGCAGTACATTAAAAATTCTGAAAAATCTATAAAACTCGGCTTTATCATCTCTCCTATTCTAGTATATTATAGTTCTTAACTGTGTTGCAAAATCTAGTATGCCGACTTCATACATCATTCATTGGAGGGCAGGGCCAAAAAATTCATGCATCACGTCGTAACTGTTAGGATTTACAGTAAATTGTCTGTCCGTTATTTAAAAAAAAGGTATGGGCCTATTATGCCTTTAGAGGATACTGCTGGTCAAACAATAATTTCATAGCTATGTATGTTTGATGTTTTCCAACAATTGGTTGTCAAGTACATATTATTACAGGAAAATTAGTTTCCTTTAATTCTTGCATTAACTACATTTTAAAAGAGCAGAAACAGTAGACCTATGTAATTGCAAAACCTAAGCTTATTCTGCATTGATCGGTGTGGATCTTGTGTCATTATATCACGAAGAACGTTACACCTTCTTGCAGATAGACACCGTTCTTTCTACATCGCAACTTCTTGTAGATGCGTAGTAGAAACATACTCAGCATATTTAGCAGTTACGTATACATGAATGTTGCCATGAATGTCACTTAATTTGTAACTTCGTTACTTCTGGCAAATATCTAAAATGTTTCCTGAAAAAATTTAACCGTTCTCTTAAATTTAGAATTTGTATTATTTCCTTGCATTCAGTAATACTTCGAGTATCATTCTATTATTATAATACAATATGCTGTAACATTTTTTTAACTATGGACATTTTCTATATAGAAAAAAATTGCATCGAACCGGAAAGGGCCAAAAGTGGAAGCTTTTCTCTCTAAAGATCTTTCGAAAAACTTTCCTCTAGTAAATTCACCGATTCTATGACGACAATGATCTAAACAAGTAATGTGAAGCATATCAGCATATTTTTTAAGTCCCTATTCTGAATACTTATAGTAGATACGCAGTAACTGATAAATAAAACAATTTCTTTGTGTCTACTGCGAAACCTACTGCCTACTCTCTAAAAGAAAACATCAAATGGTATATATGTGGATAGTTTTAAAACCGACAAAAGAACATGTTCCGGAGGATCAGGACGAAATTAATCTGGGAGTGCTTTAACAGACTAAAGTACCTACGCAAGGAAAACAGAGTTAAATAAAGCTGAGTACCAGGATATACTGGAATCAGTGGCAACGAAGAAGCTAGCCTATTAACATAGAAAGCCACCACAACTTTGTTTGTGGGACTGGAACCGTTTTGCGGTATAAGGATGAAAAGAACTCAAGATAGAGGGGCGAGAAAATCTCCCTGATCTGAGACACTCCAATAAGATATTCCTTTGAAACTATAACAAGCATAGAGCAAAAACCTTGTTAGGACTGAGTAGAAACAAACTGTGCATCCTCATAGATTTTCTTACAGTGCATTGTCACCTTAGGAAACATATGACAAGCACAGGTCTAAACCAGAATAGTGACTGCCGGTTCTACGGGGCGGAGGATGAAAATCCGGGACACCTGACATCTTCATTTATAATTTTTGATCATATGCATTATGTGGAATAGTTGCATGCAATACATTTATACACTACTACATTCACTACACAGCGTCCTAATATATGGACGATTTCATCAAGAATATTTCGACCAATGATGTAGTGGTAGTCCAACAAGCAACACACAGAAAAAGGATTTCTATATTTAAGAAATTATTTTCTCTTGAGGAAATCCACTTAACCTAAGTAATTTTTTATTTGTTAAGAGAAATGTTACTATCTACAAGTTAATTGAATATCTTGGGAACAGTAAATGAAAATCTTAAAATCAGATTTGATCCAAGAAATAATTTGTACAGACAAGAACATCGTTTACTTGATGGAAATAACCAAAAAATGCTATAGGTGGCGCTTCTGCCACTGTATGCAACTATGCAATAGACGTAATATGTGCACATGTGCTTTTGTATTGTGATTATAACCTTATAGCTTTTTTTATAACACCGTATAAGATTAGGGACATTCAATACCCGGAAATGTTAATTCCTGTGATTAAAATAGTATTCAGGCTTTCACAATCGTCGTTGAATACACCTTTTCGGTGGTTTCTCTATCATATAAAGGATTGTGACTTTATTGCAGGTGATTAATCTTATGATTTTCAGAAGTGAAGTCAGAACCAGGAATTTTCTACACGACAGAGAACACGAGAATCGTAAACCAGCTTATTTCTGTACTTATTTTAGCTACATTCTTGTATATTTATTTCAAGAAATTAGAATTATCAATCAAGATTAATATATACTTATTTGAATATAATGATATATTTAATCCAAATCAAATAGTGCTTTAATTTAAATACTACTTTTTCTTACTGTAACCCAATAAACTTATATAAGAAAGTTAATTACTTGAATATAGTATTTAACATTTCTTGCATTAAGTATTATTTACTTTAAACAAGAAAATGATTTCTAAAATTCAGTATATAATTTCTTGAAATTCCAAGAAATTAAATTTCTTGCTCAAAGAAAATAAGTATTTGCTTATATATGAGAATGAGAATGACTTGAATTAAGTTATTCTTACTTAAACCTAGTAATTTGTTTTCTGTGTGAATACAGCTTAGAAGTCACTGCAACTGCACAGATTTTGCACAAAGATGAATAACAATGAAAAATATAGTTAGAAGATATTAAAAGGGATGTAACAATGAAAAATATTTTTTCTTTGATATGAGCCGTGCTTTTGACTCTGTCGACCATAGATTGTTAGCGCAAAAGCTGTATGACCTGGGTATTCGTGGTGGTGCACACAAGTGGATTGTCTCGTATTTAACTAACAGAGAACAAATAGTATGTATCAACGGCATTAAATCGAGAAAGCGGTGTATAACTAGGGGTGTTCCTCAAGGCACAATTCTGGGTCCGCTGCTTTTTTCTGTTATGATTAATGACTTACCCTCATCATGCTCTGCCGCTACGGATGTGAGTATATACGCAGACGATACAAACCTGACAGTGACACATACCGATTTACGTCAACTACTTAAGATTACCGAGTTAGCTATACAAGAAATGCAACAGTGGTGTAACATAAACGGCATACAACTCAACATTGGGAAAACGCAAATGATTCAATATTATCCCATGAACGAACATATCGATGAACATATTTTAATCCGTATAGACCATAAAAGTGTCCCGCAAGTTGAAAACGTAAAAGTTCTCGGGTTGTACATCGACTGTAAATTAACATGGAATACACATGTTCAATGGATTTGTAAAAAAGTAAGTGCAGTAGTATATATGTTCCGAACGTTACGACTTACTGTTTCTAAACCAGTGTTGATCCGTATGTACTTTGGGCTATTCCAATCGATCCTGCAATATGGACTTATTCTATGGGGTAACAGTAGCCATGCTGATACCGTATTCAAAATTCAAAAAAAGGTTATACGTATAATCGAAGGTGTACATCCGCGAACCAGTTGTGCTCCATTGTTTAAAAAACTTAAAGTAATGACGCTATACTCCCTGTATATGTACAATTTAGTAATAAATATCAAAAGAAACAGTGAAATACGTAAAAATAGTGATTATCATACCTACCACACGAGAAATAAAAATCTACTACGCCCTGATTTTCAAAGACTAGCTGTGTGTCAAAACAGGATAGACCATATTGGTGCCAGATGCTTCAACAAACTACCAGCTCACATTCAGCGTTGCACGGACTTTAAAAGTTTTCGCAAATTATGTTATAATTTTTTTGTCTCTGAACCATATTATTCTGTTAATGAATTTTTGAATAGAATGTAAACCCAATTTTGCGCTCAATGGTATCTTTGTACATGTACATATATGCAATTATTTCTGATGCGTGCTGATGTTAAATGACGTATCTTACAATGTATGTACATTTTGTGTATTTGCATTCCTAGATTAAATAAATATTATTATTATTATTATTATTAATATAAACTACATGTACGATTACACAAATTTATATACATTTTACTACAACAGTTATTAATAGAAGATATTAATGCATATACATATGTACCTATATAAAATCTTAAATCAAATATTCCAATACTGTTAATAATACATAAATATTGAAAAATAGTGAATCAAAACGGGATTATATACAAGAAAACCGGAGGAAATTTCTCTGAATATCAACATTAATTATGTGGACACTAAATTATTAGAACCAATTCTAATGTTTGAAATAATACCACTAGTCCATAGTTTTGAATAAAACTTCCATCTTGATTACAATTTTTCAGCGAATTTAATAGAATCAATTTATTATATATTGAAATATATTTTATTCTTGGCTACATACTATCATGGATTATATATAAGACTGCAATATTCCTATATTATGAATTATTTTGGTTAATGATACAAGTTCTAGAAATAACATCAAACAAAGTGCACAGTGCACACTTGTGGAGCAAACATCGTTACTACAGTAACCATTAAACAGTCTCGTCGTTTAGACATACGATATTAATATCCTCTCTTGAGATTCCCCGCCTGGCCGTACTTTCCAAGTGTACTTTACCAGCTGATACCAGTAACAGCATACCAGAATTCCTTCAAATTAGAGGTGTATTGAATGAGATATTGATTTTGAAATTCTAAAGGGGAGGCATGACTTTAGAATGTGCATGTACAACATGCATGCGACTCTAGTGCTATAAGACGAAACAATTTAAGGTGTTCAAAGAATGCAATACGTATTTTCATCAATACTGTTTCTTGTTTGAATTTTATCGTACTCTCTTTTTCAAGTTAAATTATTAAATACTTAATAAATAAAGGCATTGAGATGAAGCTAATTTAATTACCTTGAAGAACTTCATCAAAACAATACTCTTTTGGAATGTAATGAAATTCACTTTAAAGCAAAACCTTTATTTACTAAAAAATACAAATTCTTCGCCAA
Organism: Holotrichia oblita; assembly: GCA_023690525.1. Lineage (NCBI taxonomy): Eukaryota > Metazoa > Arthropoda > Insecta > Coleoptera > Scarabaeidae > Holotrichia > Holotrichia oblita. The sequence goes on from CM043020.1 coordinate 23,101,062, forward strand.
AAAAATCGCATTTAATTTGAAGATTTAAAGATAGTAGAATAATCAATCTTTATTGAATATCATAATCCGTTAAAAAAATATTCAAGGATAGGTAACATGTCAAACATACAAAATACGAAATAAAATACCTCAATTACATTCGTTACAATATATTAAAACTCACTGATTACCGTCAAATTTTCTTTTCGTGATTCACACCAATGATACCGCTATCCAAATCAGTCACGATTCGTCAATTCTTACCTGAAACAAAGAAAAATCGTTACACACTTTAATTCTTGAGGTTAAATAGGAAGAAAAAACAAGATAAATGAATACATTTACACGGTTCTCTCGAAATACCTTTCTTGATTATACATAGAAATGCACACAATACCACCGCACAAAGATCGTTCTTTTCAATAACAGCACCAATTCAGGATTAGACAAAGTATTTTATAGAATAGGGTCACGACGTTTATATAAAAGAACGAAGCCCGAGAAAATCTACCGTAGAATTGGATCCGGCAAGAACTGCAATGTAGATCGAAAGACTGGTAGGGAAAGAACGGAAAAATCGCTGCTGTGGACGAAACTAATCAAATAAACTAGGAATCATTCTACGGCCCTTTCGCAAACAATGGGACGCTATTCAATTGGATAAGAAAATGTAACACGCACACTAGATTGCTGTGCGAGTATAATACGTGAGGATTTGGAATGGAATCATTGATATTCTAGCTAAATTCATTGATTCTAGAGCTGTAGGGATTTAGTTATTGTCGTGATTTAATATAAATTATATAATTACTTCTGTTTTAAACTTAGCAATAGAATTTACTTTGAAAATAATTACACATTTTTAATAGTAAATAAATAATTCGCGTTGGATTTGGTGGTCGACTAGACCAATGGTCACCAAAATTCTAAGTCGAATATTTCAAAAACGAAACCAGTACAAAACGTCATTCTGATCGCACAAAAAATATATATTCTCCAATTGAATTAGATAAAGGCACAAAAATATGGTAGCCAAACTTTACAGACGTGTAATAATTTTTCATTGACTACACAAAACCATATACAGCATTATCATCAGGTATCTTGATCAGAAGTTCCAGCTTAACTATTTCCAAATTTAATAAAATTTAGTGGTTTTATAGAGGGTTTGATCGTTCGACATTTCAACAAAATTCTCTCCGTTTTTTCGGAGATGATGAGTGTTCTCGTCTATCTCGGTGAAAAGGATTACAACACAGTAAGAATTAGTGGTAGACAATTCATAAGCAGTCAAGTCTCTTTCTTTGTCATTTAAAAGACATGTTCATGGTATATTGTAAGCAATATGGTACTCAACTGAGTTTTTCAGAATTTTGTAAAATAACACTAAAGAGGTATATTAAGGTTAATTAAGGTTGGTACTGTAGGAACATATTCAGTCTGTTTATGTATCAAAATGTCAAACTAACTGAACCACCAAAAATGATTACTACAAAGGAATTGATCAAGAAAACTGTGTGCGAACTCAGCTTAAGTTTTGTTACTCTTAATAATAATTAATCCTTACTGACAGAAACACATTAGAGACATATCAGGCAAATGTTGAAGACATTACAGAAGAATCTCGTTTAAAAATTCCTACTTTAAAATATGTTTTTATGTCAAAGCATTACAGTGACCATATTGACATTCAGTCATCTGTCGTTCAAGTTTCTGTTGAGGGATTTAGTTGGGGAAATAGCCAGATCACATTACTTCCATTTTGGTGGAAATGGCTTTCAAAATATCATCTGCGTGGTCAGTACCTGCCTCTGCCTTGATACTATCACTATTCATGCCATCTAACAAACGTGATGGAGTATCTGAAGACAACGATACTTATATTACTTCAGTGATAAATCAGTTACTAAATATGAGAAGTTTCGAACTTCATTAAGTTATATTTACATGACGAGAACTTTGAAATGACTTCTGAAAGCAATTTCTTAGGAAAAAGTCGTAGAAAATCTCATTGAAATGGAATGGCAGATACAGCAAAAACATTACCAGCCGTTACTAGTTTTTAAAACTATTAGATAATCAAATATTGACTCCGCAAGATCTATTGATATACTATAAGAAATAATGTTGCAGGTATTAAGTTCATTTTATGTTGCAAAACAAAAAGAAAGTCAGGCCGATCAAGAAAAAGATTTGCCACGGAGCACACAATTACTGGAACAAGATAAAATGATGAATTTGAACCAGTATAAATAATATCAGAGTAAGGAGAGTCTCTAATGATATTGCAATTTTCACGAAATGCCTTTGACCCAGTTGTTGACTGTTCCAAGCAGCGTTATATTACTGATCAGTCGGCGATCCAGATACAACATATTTTAATGTGCTATGTTAGTAAATGTTCTAAGATCGTGAGTGATTGGGCTATGTATACAGCAAAGATAATTTTCTGAAGTAAATTGGTGGAACCATCATTTATGATCAAATCAAATCCTTATCTCTCACAAAATGCCCATTTAAGATGTTTCGTTTGTGTTAGTAGCTATCAAAACTCTACATAGCATACTCAATTGTTGTTCTGAACGATCTACCATGATTCTTGTCATTACAGTCCAAAACTTTGTTGGGCAACACGATTATTGTAAAGTAAAAACATTCTCATAGTGTTATTTACTGCTCAATGTGATATTTTAATCTAGATGGAGCTATAAAACAGTTTACCAGATCTAACCAATGGATCAAAATCTTACTTTATCAAAAAAGAACTACTATAAAGATTCAGTGTGTATTTAAAATGGATAATATTCCACTTTAAAATTTACTACTATTAAATATTAACACCTGTAAAACTTACCAAATCATTCCAAAGTTTAGACGCTATAAAAAGTTAAACATAAAAACAAAACAAGAATCATAATAATGATATAATATTCAGAAAAAAAGGTAAAAAGTCATTCTTAATTAAAAAATAATATTAAAAACTGTTTAATTAGAGTTTTTTACTTTATTGTGTAAACTTTATGACGTAAAATTTCATTCGAACAGTTTCCTTGATTAACTTGACAAGAGTTCAGACTGTGAAATCAATTTTGCAATACATGTTTGACGGTCTAAAGTCTTATTTCGCGAATAAGTTAATCAATATAATACTTGGGCACCTAAACCACCTCTGGATTGGTTATCATTACGTTGACAAAAAAACTCCATAAAAGGCGAATTGCAGCTCCGTGAAAGCAAAGCGACATAGTCAGAATTGTTAATTATACCGAAAGTTATTCTACTAGAACCAACGCTGATTGATGTTTCGAGCTCTAAATTCATTCGAAAGAATAACTTTTGGCCGAAACCGTTCCAAGCAAATAATCGGTGATATTGAAGTTTAAGTTTTGACATATAGATTCAGAATAGCAGAGCATTGAATAAACATGGGAATATCGTATGAATTAAGCTGCCAGTCTCACTAAGTTGCTTCACAATTTTGCATACTGTTGACCTGGCACTAATTCGGTAAGTTAGTCTCTATTTTGGAAATAAGTTTTCGGTAATTCCATTGTTCAATGAAAAGTTGGTTCGTATTCTAAAGATGTCAAAATAATACCTCCTTCAGATAAAAGTTTAAAGTCCTTGTTGGGAGTCCGTTAATATTTTATACAACACAACATTATAAAGATGTTCATTGAACTAACTGTTGTGCTGATGTTTATGATTGAGGGGAAAAAAGGAAAAAAGATAGTTTCGATAAAATGCTAAATTCAGTCTAGACCGTTTTGATTGACGTTGCTTTATTAGCCCACATCATTAAAGAAGAAACGATGCTACTAAAACAGTCGCAAAAAATAGTGAATAATAAAATAAACATGCCGCAGCTGTCAAGAGTTTGATATTAATTAAAAATACTACACATCTGGGAATATAAAGTCTATTACACTATTACTGCATACTACAGACTATGTACCCACAAAGTAGTACTACGTAATATGTAGTAGATATGTATATACATATAACATCGTGAACACTAAGTTTCACAAAACTTTTTTCTCTCCTTTTCTTTCCATGAAATATGCATCACGGGCGAATAGTATCATGAATCTTCTCAGTAACGTGTTTTCCTTTCGTTAAAGGGGACTGAACGATCCGATATACTTCGGAAGACGGACCTCGTTTCGAATGTTCCACTTGAAAATATGGATTGTTCTAAATACGGCACGCAATGTTTACATCGGTCGCGATGTAAATTTCTTTACTAATATACGCGAGAATTTATGACAGATAAAACTACGATTACGAGTTAGAATATATTTCGGCGATATATTTCTATACACACATGTGACGTAGGACGGCATATTACTACTGAGCCAACGAAATTTTTCCAAAGCCTACGGAAAAGCTAGACAGATATCTAAATCGAGATAAATTTAACTCACGTTAGTCAAAGGTGATGTGACAAAAATATCACTGAATCAAAGCACAACAACATAAAATGTATTTTTAAATTTAGAGCTTTAACTTGGATTATACGATTTACCCGGGCCAGCAGACATGAAGGACAGTTTTCTACTTCTGTTTTGTTCTTGACATTTGGATTTTTTTGAACTCTGACATATTTAATGGAATATGCTAGTATCAATACTTACGTCTTATTATTAGATGGCATTTTTAATCCCGAATCAGTTTAGCATTAATTTTTCAGTTAATTCTATAGTAAATAAAATAAATGATAAATACATCATCACTGTTATTAAATGTTGTAAGCTAACATACTAAAAAGGTAATTAATTTTATTGATACTGCGATCAATAGAGATTTGCATAGCTGCATTAATAAGTTTAGTAACGATTTGAATAGGTGATTACTTCTTTTTAACTCGTCTAGAGATTTTTAAAAACAGTATGTAGTTATTTTTATAACTTGATCTGGAGATAAACGGTTAACAATCGATCATCTTGCCAAAGCAATTAGAGCTATTGTAAACACGATGACATTATCTGTCTTCCTTTCACATTTTATATGAAAAAAATTAAGTGAAAGGCATTTTTCATGTCAATTTAATTCATCCAAATATTGCATTATAGAAGGAATGTACTTTATACGCAACTAATCCATCATGTAAACCGGGTGTCAAACAATAAGAAACATCAAAGAACGTTAGATTGCGTTTATATAACACACAAATAATTATTTAAGTTTTTGTACAATTGTGTTGAATGAGTTTAATTGGTTGTCATCAAGTGAAAAATTAAAAAAATGTGAAAAAATATGTTTTATACAGTTTAGATTCATCGAGTAAGGACAATAAAGGAAGAAAATATAGCAGTATTAAGTAGTGCTGCCTTTTTTTTCTACTTATGAAAATGATGATTTGAAGCGGCATTTTAGATTATATGGCAACAGTGTATATTATGTAATAGGCAACACCACAACATGAATATGAACGTGAAAAAATAATATAGGCAATACAGAAACGTTTCGACAAATTTCGGATAACTCTAAATTTAGACAGAGCTCAAGTCGTAGTGTTATATAGAAAATTATAAATAATTTAGTTGGAATTATTATAAAGTAGGATTAGCTAGCCTGTTGGTGATAAACAAGAAAATTTAGTCTGGACTTCAAAGCTTTTCATAACATTGAAGATTGAAAATCCTAAGATCTTCATAGCTGACATTACGATGTTTTCACGATGAGTGGAAAAGGTAAGGGAATCATCAAGATACGTAAATACCCAAGTCTCTCAAACTTTTTCTCGAACGAGTGAAGTTCCATTGATGGTATAGTCAAATAGAATAGAGTTCTGCTTTCTATTGTAGCTTATAATTCTGCATTTCTTGAGATTTAATTGTAAACCATTAGTAGTACATGACTCGGTTAACCGATTGACCTGATCTTGTAAATAATAACAATCAGCAGTGAAATTTACTGTGGTAAAGATCTCGAGATCATCTGCAAACATACATTTATCAGTATTAACGCAATCCATCAAGTCATGAATGAATAGAGTGAACAAGAGTGGCCCGAGATTGGAACCCTGCGGAACACCTGAGGTTGCTTGAAACAGCTGCGATTTGTATCCATTGTAGGTTACATAGTGTTGTCTATTATACAGATAAGGCTCAAAGAATACTACTAGGGAATCATTAAAACTAATCATCCTCAATAGCAGTAAATTGTGTTCAATTCTATCAAAAGCTTTTGATATATCTGTATAAATAGTATCCACTTGTCCACAAGAATAGAATTGATCAAGTGTATATTGGGTAAAATGAACCAAATTGGTAACAGTAGATCGTTTTTTTCATGAATCTGTGTTGATCTGGATATAACAGGTGGTTAACCATTGGATAAATTGGAATGCAGAAAAGATTCAAAAATCTTTGCGAAGTTGTTAAGAATCGATATTGGCCTGTAATTCCGCACAACAGTAGGGGATTCTCCCTTTAAAATTGGACTCATCTTGGAAGGTTTCCACAAGTCAGGAAACGTTGCAGACGATAGTGCTAAGCCAAAAATCTTGGTAAGAGGATAGGTAAGAACTGTCCGACAGTCACGTATACTACGAAGCTCGGGATACCATCTGGTCCAACTGTCATCCCATCTTCAAGTTATTTAATGGCGGCGTCAGTCTCAACTTCACCAATCATAGGTATGTGTATGTATGGGGTAGAAGCATGTACAGATGACAATTCTCTATCATCTGAACCTGTTGTGTAGACGCTGCTAAAATAGTGAGCAAATGCGTTTACAACATTCTGTAGGTTATGATACGTAGAATCATCATAAGTGACTGTTGACGGTATTCGAGATTTCCCAGTTCGATTATGAACAAAAGCCCAAAACATCTGAGGGTCCTCAATAGTTGATGTCTCTGAATTAAAAACATAATCTTTGTACGCAATCTTTAATTGCTGTTTAACCTCAATTCTTAATCGTTTGTATTGGTCCAATGCAAATGTGCTGCGCGAAACTGTTTGAAGTAATACACTTTGAGTTTAATGTTATATATGTATGTGCTGCTAGTGGATACACCACTATGTTATGAGAAAAAATTATAGACGCTTTTTTTGGAGAGGCCGACTCTATTCATGATGCTAGAATGTTAAAAAAAACGTCATTATACACTTGTGGAAATGGAATTTCTAAATATGTAATGATATTCAATTTCATGTTTATCTTGGTTGATTCCACCTTTCAGGGCTAATGGTGAAGAAAAAGCGCATCAAAAGTTATTAAAATTAGTTAAAAGTAAAATTTGTCTTAATCTTAATAATTTAATAAGATATAATAAAAAACAAACTATTGATCTCTACTTTGAGAATCAGGGAATGTTTTCTTCTAAACATGTATACATTAATTAATTCCTTATTCATTTGTTGGTTTGCATCTGTGTTATTTCTATAGGAAGACTCTTTTATTTTCATAATATTTTTTGTATAGTTTTTTCTTTATCATATGTTTGGAATATTATATGTTGCAATTGTTAATGCCTTTTTATCATTAATATATCAATTTTTTCTATTAATAGATCTTCTAGTTAGACGTGTGAGTGAATTCACATCTATAGAATGTGGACTAAAATAGCTTGGCATTTTACTCGTCTTTAGATTTATATGGTATAACAGGCTTTTTCATTTTCAGTAACAAGTGGTTGCTTCAACCTAATAACACATTTTATTGTTGGAATGTAACTTAAATATATATTATAACCTAATAGATAGCTTACAGCTTATTTCGTTCTAAATAATTTAGCGTTTTTGCGCTTCTACGGCAGGTATTAATGTTTATGTGTCATTGTAACATTTTGACGATTTTCTGTGTTTAACTAGTGTTCATTAAGCTCCTTTTAACAATAACTATCACAACCAAATCACTCTCGTCAAGTATCACAGTTTTTAATTCCGCAGTTACCAATCCAACTGGTAATTATTCGAATTCTTTTTATTTACTAGTAGGCTCTAGGTATTGTTCATTCAATTTGGCTAGACGTAAAAGATTTATTAAAAACTAGACAAGTGTCGATATATTCTTTCCTTCCTTTAGAACTTCGGGAATTTTAATTACAGATATTATTATTTCTAATTTTCCAATTTAAAAATGTCGAAAGTTGTTCCAGATTGTTCTAGGTTTGTTCCTTCATTGTTCCAGAACTTTACATAATAATATTAAAACCTTGTCCAGAAAAACAGAGAAAACGTTTTCAGATCAGCTCTCCCTTTTTCAAAATCCGAAATTATGACAGTTGTTCCAGGTTGTTCTGAACATTGTTCCAAAATTTGAACCCTCTAACATTGGAAGTTGATAAATAATTGATAAAAATTAAATTAAATTTTGAGAGTTGTTGCATTTTGTTCTAGTCGTTCTGAAGATTGTTCCAAAATTTGAGCCTCCTGTCATATGTAGTTTACGAAATAATTGAGAAAAACAAAATTTCAGTAACGCCTCTTTGTCGAATTTCGAAATTTTGACAGTAAACGTTTGCAATTGTTTTCCTTTCAGCAAGAATTAATTCATCAGTATGCTGTTCTATGCTAAACCGTTATTTAATACTTAGGTTAGTGTTTTTCTCTGATATCTACATTATGTAAGTTTAGATACCTTTTAATGCATTTATAATTCCTTGGGTAATAGCTACAGTAACACAGAAAAATTGTTTTAACAGTCCATTTTTCTGAACTTCTTCAAGCAAGTGAAAAATAAATAAATTTCGGGAATTTATTTTAGAACAAGGATTAGTATTTATATATTTCAATTCTAGAGACTTTCTTTCTCTTTGATGATTAAAAAAAGTTAAAGGAAAGGGTCACTTTTAAGCGAGAAGTAAAGATAATGTGCACGTCTTTAATGTTTTAAACTACAGTATGTGAAGCGAATCAAACATTGTCGCTGAGCTATTCAGAACAATTAATAAATTAATAATCACAGCATTTTTCTGTATCTTTGCTCGAGGCATCGCAAACAATAGACGATGCAAGTTCATCTGTCCTCTCTATTTTCTAACGCTATAAAGAACCGATGCAACATCAACTTATATAAAGGTTGCATTCAAATAAACGGCAATAAAGCACTTTGTTTTCTTGCAGTTGGTAAAGCATCAATTTATTTGGCTTATGCAACAAAATGAGAAGTGACAATCTAGCACTCCTTCTAAATTCTTTTTCATATGAGAAGATAGTTATTTTGCAGATAATGATACAGCAATGATTTTGTTTTTATTAGTCAAAAATATTGAAAAACTACGACGTTTTGTTCAAAAATTCACGTGACTATCAAAATTTCACCGAGTACAGAATTTTCCTTTAATTGTACATTAAATTGAAATATGTTATTCCGAAGGAAATGAATTTATAAATCTGGAGATATCCTGATAGGTCGTCTTTAATATATGTATGTATTATATGTATGTATACATACATATATCTGGGAGAGACGTGCTCAATGAAAACAACCTCAGGCAGTATTTCGCAAAAAAGATTCGTATACAAACGCTCAATATTTACCTTTACTGTTATAAATTTAGAAAATTCAATAATTGACTAGATGATTGAAAATTTATCTAATGGGTGTCCTACGATTTACAGTAATGAGAAATAGAGCTTTTCGTTTACATCATTTCCATACTCATACTCGTATATTCTATCCACGTGAAACCTTAAACAAAACGGATTTAACAAAAAAGTTTCATCCGTTACAATAAAAATAAACTATCCTATTGAAAAAAAATCCAATTATACAGGAGTACCGTCAATTGCTAAAATACCCATTCGAAAATCCGAGCGAATTCTGGAAAAAATCGCCAACAACAAGTGCAGTCATCCCTTACAAAAACAAAATAAAAATGTGAAACATAAAACCGGAATTTAAACCTAGTAAGACCTGAAACAACAGCTCTCCTCGTAGCTCTCTATTCTGCGTAGAGGGATAAAAAAAGCCAACACCGTAATACAATACACGGGGGATTTGAATGAATTCTGTTCGTATCTGGGAAACAGGTGATCGATGCAGCCGTATAATAATGTTAGGCAACGGGTTTTAGAGTTCTTTTGTTACGTGGTTTTCGCTCTGCGAAGCTCGGATCCGTGGGAGCTTTTCTGAAAGAGCATTACGAACTTTTGAGTAATTTCGCGTATTTGAAAGGATTACATTGTGTTTTAATACATGCATGTGGTATCTATATATAGATAACATTCTACGTTAAAATGTAAAATACATTACCTAACTAAGTCCATACATTTAAAATAAATTTAATTCCTGCATTAGAGCAAATATAAAAGAATATAAAAACACAAATGAGAAACAAATAATAGCTGTGAAATAATATTTTTGTTATATTTAAACTATCCGCAGTGGCATCGCAAAAACATAAATATTATATATTTATTTTTTGAGATTATAGAAATAGTAAACTTCCAATCCCAACCCCCAGCTGCCATAAGTAAGTTTGGTAAAGACAGAAACTGAAATTTAATCTCAAATCTAATTATTACATTGAATTTGCAACACTAATCCAAAATAAAGAAATAGGTCACTTCATGCAGATCTAAGTAGCTTTTTCTACGAGATTACAAAGCTATCTCACTGATACATCTCTAAAAAATGACGTACTTAGCATACTACACAGTAGATAATTTCAAAAGCAATGGTATAGTCAGGGTTCCTAGTCATAATGAAATCACGTTATACGTTTATATACATACATAAATGTCGCAAGCGACCATTGAAAAAGCCCTGTCTGTCTAGCGTTCACAGTGACTACTTTCACTTTCAGTTTACGAGGTAATCAAGAAAATGGTTGCAGACAATGGTTCAGAGCAAACGCAATAATACTTTGTTGACAATAGACACGGCTTAGGTTCAAATCGTGGTACATATAGTGCATATGGACAGTAAGAATAATGCGGTAACAAGATTACTAGAGCATAAAACAATGTGCACGTATAACTTTCGCCTTCACTTCAGAAGAGAACTAATTCTTCTTAGATCTACGCGAGGCGCGTGCATGTTATTAATTACGTTCTGGTGAGTGCATTAAATAAAGTATGCCATGTAAGTGTATATCAAGATATTTGCATTTGTGAATTGCAAATTAATGTAGTTTACGTTTATAAGTAGTAATCGTATTTATTAGAAATTTGTATTCCATTAGGAATTTAATTGGTATTAAGTGATTGAATAAAAAAAAAGATATCTGCATGATACACCCTCCATGATCCACAACTACATATGAATATTCCATTTTATTCATAAATAATATATAATTGCGTATAGAATTCAAAACTTTCAATAACTTAGCAGATATTGTTTTAAACTATCTCTACTTCTACTATCTCTTCAGTTCAACTTTTAACAGGTCGTCCTGACTTTGAGCCATCTTTTAACGAATTTCCATTCTTTGCATTACATTGTTTTGTACAGAAAAAATATCTATAGCTCGTACAAAAATCGCTCTACAACTGCAAAGTATTGCAGTTTAGGAAAGATCTTCAGCGTTAGTTTCCAGCTTGGTTGGTCTGCACAATAATAGTAGTGCTCTAGAGCAGAAACTCAATTGCTATGTAAAACATACCCATAAAGCTTATTTTATGCAATCACAATATGTGTGTAACTGTGAAAAAAATAACAGCTACAAAAAGAATTTTGTATTAGCCTGTCAATTAAAATATCTAGTACTGATAGTGAAGGTAAATATACTTTTGTAAGTAAAATATCTATTTCTTACTGGTTTAAGTTTATTACATTAATAGTATAGGTCTCAAAAACACTGTACAGAAGAGCAAAGCAAGCAACAGAAACCAGAGGAAGAAATAAAAAAAAATCTGTACAAAGGACAGGAGCATTATTGAACAGCAAGATGTGAATCCTTGACTACATCTGCAAAGCAATAAGGACTTAATATAAGTCCTTCACTTGTTACGCTAGACAGCTAGGAAAAGTGCCACTTGTGAATAAAAAGCACATTAACAATAGACCGACTTTCACTAGGAACCGTCTTAACTGGGCGTCATCTAAATGGCGCAATATCTTCTAGTCTAACGAAACAAAAATCGAGTTATTCTGTAACAAAATAGGTGTACGGTATGTTCGACGACATGTAAATGCCAGAGTTTCTTTCACAGTACACCAAAAAGACGATGAAGCATGGTAATGGCAGTTCATTAATGCTATGGGAACGCTTTCTCTGGTTTCTGGTAGGATAAAATGGATGAAACTATGACGGCGCATATGTATCTCACTGTTCTAAGAGACATATTGTTATCGAATTCGGGGGATGAGATGCCAATTCGTTAGCTGCACACGCATGATAATGATTCCATACTGACAGACGAATTTAGAACTGGTTTGACCAGCATAATATTAACGTAATGCTGCTCATGACCGGGAGCTTAGCCCTATAGAAAATTTATAGATGGATGTTGAGAGAGGTATACAAAAAGCTAACCCAGCCAATATTCCACAATTATGATGGTTTATTTCAAAGGATTTGAAGATCCATTCCAGAGGAAAGATACCAACGCTTAATATATGTATTTTTTGACCTTTATGTACTTATCTTTTATTTCCTGATTTATTTCCACTTAGAGGTCAATAAAACAATAAATAATTAAATACCAATTTATTCCATAACATATAATAATATGTTTTCGTTAAATAACTTCTTCGGTGGAAGAAATTGACATTTAATATGTGTCAAATTAATAATAATATAAATATAAATTGCCATGCCTATCAACAAAATTAATTAAAACAAAGAATTCATTGATATATCGAATTTTAACTATATTCACAAGTAATAATGAAGGAATAATAATTTAATACAACATTAGAAATTGAAATGATTTGAATTATTCGTATATCAATCTATTTTTTGTCAAGCTCTAACAATTCTGTTCAAGGACTAGGGAAAAACATGGCAAAAAAACCTAGTCAAGAGCTTAAAATTAATAAAATTCATGCGTGAATTAAATTATTGTAAATAACGCTTAAATTATCAATATCCGTTCTAAAATTTACCGCGTTTTCATCTTTCTTAATGTATATCATTTCGTAAATTAATCTTTTTTTATAATTATTTTCCTTTTTTAAAATTTTAGTGTTTTGAAAATCAAAATTATGTCGTTTATCTTTAGAGTGCTTAGATAAAGCAGTTTCAGCGGTGACGTTATGTGTAACAGTGTATTGATGGTTATAAATTCGTTTCTTTAAATATTGTTTGGTTTGTCCGATATAACATTTATTACAATCTTTGCAATCTAATTTATAAACGACATTACTTTGATTATCATGTTTAATGGGTGTTTTTAAATTTGTGAATAAATGTCTATTGTTGGTAGGTATGAAAGTTATGTGAATGTCTGATTTTTTTAATTCGTGTTTTATTGTGTCGCTTAAATTGTTTATATATGGTATAGTGTGGTATATGTTATTATTTGATTTTGTACCTGTGTTATATATTTTATTTATTCTTTTTGTGATTAATTTATTGTAAAACTCTTTAGGATAACTATTTTTTTCTAGTATTGTTTTTACTTTGCTTAAATTTTCTTTTCTAAAATCAGGGTGAGCTAATTTAATAGCCTGATCTACTAAACTGTTAATTACGCTTTTTTTTAAAATTTACCGAAGTGTTTGAAAAATAGTTTAAATGCCTACTACTACTAGTGTCTTTAATGTACCAGTTTGTTTTTATTTGTGTGTTATCATGTAGTATCTTTACATTTAAAAAGTTTATAGAATTTTGATTTTCTCTTTCAAAAGTAAATTTTAACCTATCATGATATGTGTTAAATGTGTGTAGAACATGTTCAATTTTATCATTTGGTATGCAGCATATACAATCATCTACATACCGCTTATAAAATTGCACATGACAGTTTAGTTTGTCAAGTGAGACCTGCTCTAAGTCCTCCATTACTAAATTTGCTATAACAGCAGATAATGGAGAACCCATTGCTGTACCGAATATTTGTTTATATATTGTGTCATTGTACTGAAAATATGTAGAATTTAAGCAAAGTTTTGCAGCCAACATGAATTCATTTTTTGGTAAATTTGTATAATTTTGAATTAAATTCCATTTTTTGTTTATAATGTTTAATGCCAAATCTGTAGGAACATTTGTGAATAAAGATACAACGTCTAAACTGATAATTTCATGATTACACGGTACGGATTTTTTGTTAATGAAATTAACAAATTCCCACGAATTTTTTACATGATACTCTGTATTTCCTACAACATTACTGAGAATTTTGGATAAAAATTTTGATAAATTGTATGTTGGTGATTGTATACAATTTACAATCGGCCTTAAAGGAATATCAGTTTTATGAATTTTAGGGACGCCATAAATTCGCGGAGTTATCGAATTATATATTTTTAAATGTTTAGCTACGGATTCGTCTATATAATTGCTATTTAACCAACTAGTGATTAATTGGTTATTTTCACTTTGAATTTTGTTAGTCGGGTCTTTTTGTAATGTAATGTAAGTGTTTTGATCGTTTAATAATGAATGCATTTTGGCTGCGTAATCTTTTTTGTACATTATTATTATTATTCTACACACATTTAACACATATCATGATAGGTTAAAATTTACTTTTGAAAGAGAAAATCAAAATTCTATAAACTTTTTAAATGTAAAGATACTACATGATAACACACAAATAAAAACAAACTGGTACATTAAAGACACTAGTAGTAGTAGGCATTTAAACTATTTTTCAAACACTTCGGTAAATTTTAAAAAAAAGCGTAATTAACAGTTTAGTAGATCAGGCTATTAAATTAGCTCACCCTGATTTTAGAAAAGAAAATTTAAGCAAAGTAAAAACAATACTAGAAAAAAATAGTTATCCTAAAGAGTTTTACAATAAATTAATCACAAAAAGAATAAATAAAATATATAACACAGGTACAAAATCAAATAATAACATATACCACACTATACCATATATAAACAATTTAAGCGACACAATAAAACACGAATTAAAAAAATCAGACATTCACATAACTTTCATACCTACCAACAATAGACATTTATTCACAAATTTAAAAACACCCATTAAACATGATAATCAAAGTAATGTCGTTTATAAATTAGATTGCAAAGATTGTAATAAATGTTATATCGGACAAACCAAACAATATTTAAAGAAACGAATTTATAACCATCAATACACTGTTACACATAACGTCACCGCTGAAACTGCTTTATCTAAGCACTCTAAAGATAAACGACATAATTTTGATTTTCAAAACACTAAAATTTTAAAAAGGAAAATAATTATAAAAAAAGATTAATTTACGAAATGATATACATTAAGAAAGATGAAAACGCGGTAAATTTTAGAACGGCGCAATATTGATAATTTAAGCGTTATTTACAATAATTTAATTCACGCATGAATTTTATTAATTTTAAGCTCTTGACTAGGTTTTTTTGCCATGTTTTTCCCTAGTCCTTGAACAGAATTGTTAGAGCTTGACAAAAATAGATTGATATACGAATAATTCAAATCATTTCAATTTCTAATGTTGTATTAAATTATTATTCCTTCATTATTACTTGTGAATATAGTTAAAATTCGATATATCAATGAATTCTTTGTTTTAATTAATTTTGTTGATAGGCATGGCAATTTATATTTATATTATTATTAATTTGACACATATTAAATGTCAATTTCTTCCACCGAAGAAGTTATTTAACGAAAACATATTATTATATGTTATGGAATAAATTGGTATTTAATTATTTATTGTTTTATTGACCTCTAAGTGGAAATAAATCAGGAAATAAAAGATACCAACGCTTAATTGAATCTATGCTACGTAGAATGCAGGCAGTCCTTCGAAATAAAGGTTGGGCAACAACATATTTATTAGGAGTTGTTTTAAGACGAATTTAATGTATTTTAGTACAAGGATTATACATATTTCTTTTGTAATGCTGCTATTATTTTGAACGCCAATTTTTCAGTATTTGTTATTTTCTTTAAATAAAGCTGTTATACGTTTGCGTTTTCGTTGAAAAGTAATCCTTTTAGAACATTAGAAAAGTCCACGGTATCTCTAGCCTTTTCTTCACCAGTGCCATGTAATTATTTTGTTTCTTAAACTACTGTGATTATTTTGCCCACGATTGTATCTATTTGTTCTTCCAGAACTAAAATCGGTAAAACTCATAGATTGTAAAAGCAGTATCTTCCATGAACTAATATTGGGAAAGAGATAAACTTACGTCGATAATTAACTGGATACTTAAGTTTCTCGAAATATTGGAGTGAAATCTGCGATCGGGCAGTTATTCGTGCAGTAACACATTCAATTTTTGTGTAAATTTTGTTTTTGGAAAGTGAACCCCAGAAAGACACATGAGGCCAGAACAAATTGCTCAAGCTGTTGCATTGTAAAGTAGCAGAAGAAGTGTGTGTTACATCGCAAACGCTTTGGGAATTCTCCAAAGTATCGTCGTGAATGCCCTGTAGAAGTATCAGAAAACCGTGACAAGGCAGGCGAATTTAGACTTCACTTGATCGCCTGGTGATAACTTCTAGTCTTGTAACGTTGAGTCACGTCTATAGCAAAATAATATCACAGTTCGTAGACTTTTAAATTAAGATGAGTTAAGATCCAGAGGACCTGCAATAGGTAATCTTTTAACTGCAGAACACCAGCGGCAGGGTTTGCAATTTACATGGAGTTACAACAAGTTGATTAGGGTTATGAAGAATGCCCAGCTGTGTTGTTTACTGATAAACCCAGATTCATCCTACACACATCAAATGATCGCGATAGGGTGTGGATAAGGGCTAATGAGCGGTTTACTGAAGAAGAGGAACATGTAATGCCTTTTGTGGACAGGCTAGAAAAAGCATGCCTGATCGTATGGCTGCCGTGATTTCGACCGATGGTAGGAATCCATTAAATTGTTTAAATTTCACTAAAGATTTTCCTTCTACAGTAAACTATACAATAGAAACGCGCATAAACTGTAAAGCTGAAGACGTCTCAATCTCAACTTCAAGTGGGAAAAATAACTATGACTGAGGTAGGTATTCAGGCATATTTCCCTAATTTTTGAAGAATCTGACTTAATTTAATTTGAGATTAGAACTACTTATGTGTTAACATTAGAAATAAACGCCTGAAAATATCACAAAGGATTTTATATTATAATAATATAATACTCGTCTTTATATAGCCTGAACAGTTCAGAATCGACTGTCTTGAATGAATAATTGATAATAATGATATTTTGCAGGGCATTTCTATTGTAGAAAGCAAATTTAGATGAGCATATTGCAAAATCTCTAAACGCCTCTAACGCCATCGTGTTTATTAGTAACATAATTAGTTACATGCTCGCTGATAATATTGCAAAAAGTTGTGTATTAATTCGATATAGTAAGAATTAGATCATATAATCTGTATACTTCCATTAAGGTTCTGGAATTAAGAATAAACTTATTAGAAAACCGATGCTGTTAGCTAAAAAATCACAGAATGAAATGCACCAATAAATGTGTGGTCACTGAAACGTCAGTATAGACAGTTACCGTTGCTATTTGGAAGGTGTATAAACAACAACATTTTGTAACCATTCTTAAGCATATTCAGGGTGACGATTCTAAAGAGTTATACTTTCAGACATCACGGATGTTATGTTTTGGCAGCATCATGTGACAACAAGTAGTAGCGTATGTTGCCAAGTAAATAAAAAAAAATTATATGAAGCGACTTATAAAAGCTTGAAAAATGGTTGATTGAATTGAAGTGCAGAATGTATCGCCTCTATCAATGAATTCCTGTACTGCTCATAGTTATAATGCTAGTGGAGATGGAATAATATCTACATAGTTAAAAGAAAATAATGTGCTATAAAATAAACTACATATTACAGATGGATTGGTGGATTTTTTTCGCATAATGTAAAGACAATAGCTCCGATTACCCACCTCACCAATTAGAGGAGCCGTTTCTATGGATTCCTTTAACAGAACTGATTCAAATGCCTACAGTAAGTATAGCGGCTTACCTTGACAACACAGTGATTTTTTTACTACATGAAGTTATTAATCAAAATTAGGAGTAAGGAGTAAGAAACATAAGTCTTAAAAAAACGAAATGGTTTAATGTAGAGATTTTAAAATATGATTATATATAAAAACTATTTAAATTCATGTATATGTATATGAATATGTTAAGTATCAACAATAAATAATTATACCTGCGGAAACAATGGTCCGACAAAAGTTAAACAACCGTATAAAAATTATTATTTAGTGGCATAATCATTAGTTTTTATTACCGCTGCACAATGCCACGACATTGATGCTATAAAGTTCTGAATTATATTTTGAGGAATTTTTCTACTTTTTATTTGAATACCTATTGTTGCATTCAATGGTGACCGTGAAGGCCGTGTGAGAACGGGAACGTTATGTTCTTGCAACTACGATTTGACTATTTTAATCGCACATTAGTAGATCTATTTCAGAGATGTCTGTTGGTCAGAGTATGGACGCATCGCATTATGCAATATGTCATCTGTATGTAAAAGGATCCATTATCCTATCTATACAATGTAATTGTCCTACATCATTGCCAGAAAAACCCAACCGCATCATCGCACTTCTAACGAGGACTGAGCGATATCAACATTTTCGATATCAAGTATCGATCTATTGATAGCGTACAAAAAAGTATTGGACGATGTATTGCCCAGCCCTACTTCTAATCCACGCTTTATACTTGTTTTGTAATATTTCAAATCAAAACTCGGAAGCTCTCATAAAATTTCGACTCAAGTTTTCTGTTAATAGAGTAAACTATACGACACATGTACTCTTTTGCAAAATGCAGTTGATTTATATCTTGCTTCCTATTTAGTAACTTTTTTTTTGAGATCTACTGGATAAGTTTTTTTCAGTAATCCGTACTAAATTGTGCCTTTGCAGTCCTAGTTTCGATATTACTATAGTTGCTGGTACAAATGGATCACTTCCATATTGTCATGATATTAAAATATCTTCCTTTGGTAATGCTTCGTCGATATTCAGAACATACTGGACTAACTATTGTGCCCCTATTGTTTGATAATACACTAATTTATTAATGTCAAACAATTAACAATGAATAACTTACTACTACTATTTTGAGCCTCTGGTTTCCAATGTATTTTCACAATTTGTAATTTGAAATCTGTACTGTACACTTTTGGGAATATTAAAAAAATGGATTTTTGGATCTCAAAATGGATTCTATTAGATAAAAGCCCACTACGATATAATATGTGTATAGATCACAGAACCAGGGACTTAGACTTTACGTAATATATAGATATTATCACCTGCAAGTACGTGTGTTTTAATCTCAGATATGTTTCCACTTGTAGGTTAAATAAAACAGCAATCATATCTAATATGTGACAAATAATATTAAAACATACAACCATGCCTAATCAATAAAAATATCTAAAAACAGACAAGGCTACAATAGTTGAAATTTAAAAATGGTCTAAAATGTTTTTATTTAACAAAATATGAAAAAGTGTCACGCGGAGAAGTTGCTAAGCAATTAGGTTTGGTGTGATTACATCAAGTGGTATAATCAAGACAGATGTGAGATATTTTTTAAATAGTAAAGGGTTTTCTACGATAAACCTTCCCCAAGTAAGAACATAATATATTTTTGGATCACTTTTAATATATTTAAGCCCAAAACTTTTAAAAGGAATTTACAATTTTATTTATGTGATTATAACAAAAGTTCTTTGTATAAGAGTTTAGATATAGATAGACACATATATCTCTCTATATGTTAATATATAACACTCACTTTTTCTCATTTAAGAACTCTTAGGTGGTACATGTAGGTATAAATATTTAAAGTAAAGAAATCAGGAAGCTTCATTTTGAAATAATTTGACCCTAAAATGTAACGCTAAGGTAGGTAACTTTCTTACCAAACTAAGCAATAAGAGAGGATGGGCAGGAAAACACTCCACCTACTCCCTAAAAGAAAACACCATCAAGTGGTCTGTGGATGGTTCTAAAACCGACAAAGGAACAGGTGCAAGGATATTTGGGCCAGGAACCAAATATTCCGAGCCAATAGGGATATACTACAGTGTCTTCCAAGCGGAAATCAATGCCATTAACAGGAACTATCGGAAGCAGAGCATTGCATTTTTTTTCGATAGTCAAGCAGTCATAACGGCGCTGAGTTCTACCACCTTCAGTTCAAAATTAGTCTGGGAATGTCTTAACAGATTAAACAACCTAGGCAAGGAAAACAGAGTTGCATTATGCATACTGGAATCAGAGGCAACGAAGAAGCTAATTTATTAGCAAGGAAGGCCGCCACAACTAGGGATGAGCACCTACAAAAAAGAACTTAAAGATAGAGAATAGAGCATCACCTTGGGAGAATCTTCCTGATCTGAGACACTCCAAGATATTCATTGGCAGCTACAAAAAGCACAGAGCAAAAACTTTCTTAGAACTAAGCAGAAACAGACTATGCATTCTCACAGGTTTTCTTACAGGGCATTGTCACCTTGTGACAGACTAGCCACTGCAGTGTCTGCGAGGTTGAGGATAAAAATACGGAACACCTGACATCTTACTGCACCGCCATCACGGAAACCCGAGCTAATTATCTCGGTAAATACGTCATAGACAAAAAGAAATACGTTCTCTGAAACCATCACAGCTATTGCAGTTTATCAAAGCTGTTAGATTGGATGGGCAGCTTTGAGAGCGACCATACCCCAGCAGCTTACAGCTCATGCAAGGGGGCACAGTAGATCAATAGGTCGCATAAATCTAAACGCTAACTAAACCATACTTTGAATTTAGTTTTCTGGATCCCATTTCTTCCAGAACAAAGGTATCTAACGCAAAATACACTTTTACCGAAATTTAATTGTTTGTTTTGTTTTCCGAATGAAGTGATATATTACAGAGAACAGATTTCGTTGATTTTTCAATTGTCGTTTTGCTGCTGAGGTAAGCAACTTTAAAAATAGCGTTAGAAACTAAAATCTCTTGCAAAAATACCTAGATTAATTTCAGTTGTAAAATATAGTTAAGTCGAGTGAATATTCTCTA
The DNA here is from genome assembly GCA_023690525.1 of Holotrichia oblita. Lineage (NCBI taxonomy): Eukaryota > Metazoa > Arthropoda > Insecta > Coleoptera > Scarabaeidae > Holotrichia > Holotrichia oblita. The sequence continues at coordinate 23,122,148 of CM043020.1, forward strand.
ATATGTTTCTCTTTAAACAAAATCTTATCCTTTGCTGAAACAATGATACATAGTCGTAATGGAAACTAAATTACTTATCCATAAACTAAGCAATTTTGTCGCTTGTGGAAGAATACAATGTTTAGCGAAAACAGTGTCATCTTTGATCATCGATGATGGTACGATTTCGGTTTAATAGAATTCTTCAACTTTAATTTTCCAAATTCAAATAATCACAACATTACTGGCAAATCATATCTAACTAAACGGGAACTAGACGCTTTAAATTCAATGAACAATCAAAAAGCCCTTATAATACAAAAAAATATATACAAAGGGGACTACGAAAGTTTCCGCCACATTCAGAAGTCTCTCATCACTGGACAACCGCTCTCTCTTCAGCATCATTTTCAGATTTGGAAATAGCAGCAAGTCATAAGAAGCATGGAGGATGTAAGGAGGATGCTGAAGAAGTTTGAGCCCTATAGTGGTCAAATATTCATAGCAAGCTTTGGCACGGTGAGTTAGAACATTGTCATGATAGAGAAACTAAGCGTTCGTTTTTGACTTTGGGCGCAGGTTCTTCGTCGATTTGATGGCTGTGTACCACTTGGCTTATGACTGTCTTCCGTGTGTCCAAGACTACACGCTCCACAATTCTAGTCGATTCGAAAAATACGACACAAAATAGAGGAAATCAGGATCTGACAGCTACGGGAGTGTCCTCATCATCAAGATCCAAACTCTCCCATTAGAGCAGCTTTTACCGTAGAAAACATCGAATTTAATAAAAGTCTTAATCTAGTGACGAAATCATCTTCTTTTGTTAACTATCGCAACTGACTCTTTAAAACAATTTATTTTTGTTCTTTTGTCGGTGATTAGTAATTTGCTTCTCCTCATGTTTACAAATTGGTATATAGAAACTTTGTTCTTATTTATATTTAACAATAAATATAAAGTGTCTAAAAGTTTCTCTATGTAATTATATGAAGCTATAGAAATTCTCTTCAGAAATGCAATTTTAGATAATTCCCAATTTTTACAGGTTGCCAAATGGTTAAGGCAAAAATAGAAGATTACACGGAAATATATAGCAATTTCGTTGGTTACATAGATACATCTACGTCTCCATGTCAGTAAGTACATTTAATTTAAAAAAATACGTCCCCACTAAGAGCTTTATACTCTTGAAAGATAAAGATTAATGGCAACCAGGTTCTTTAATCATCAATAAGAAAAGGATTTAACGTTGCACTTCTACATTTACTAGTTTTTGGACGCATCCGCGTCATCGCTTGCAGGTCATGGCGCTTGTTGCCTCTTATTTTAACCGTTACCGTGTCTTTTCATCCTAGCGGGCAACAACCAACGGAGTCAACGGAGGCCTTTAGTTACACGTATCTATATACGAGTATTCTCTTATGATTCTGGTTCTGCGCTGGTCGTGCTAGGCATTAATAAAATGTGGAACTCATTTCGTGTCGCACGGCTCTTTTATCTCAAGTGGGTCGCGCTGGAAAAGATCGGGGCTTCACGATTATATACATAGCTCGTCTCTGTCCAGGAGGCCGGCTGTCTCGAATAACGTATAACCTCTTCAGGCAATCACCCAAGCGTGCGCAGACTTGTTTGTAACCTAGTTATTTTTAAACTTGTAGGTTGGAATGCCGAAGGCGTAGACAACAGACGCCTCTATACTATCGCCCGTTATTTATAAAATGTCGTAGTACTTTGCTTTGTATTACAACTACATTTGATATTACGCGTACATGCATATACATACATAAAAAATGAATGCAGTTAAAAAAGTTAATAACCAACATTTTTTACAACCATTTACCATATGACTTAATATGAAATACAATATTGTCATAGTTGGTAAGCGGAATTGTTGAAATCAAATATAACGGTAATTAACATTTTTTATCAACCCTATAGACAAATTGAAATAAACAGAAAGTATGATTAATAATTTGATACAACAGGTAGAGAATTAGTTTAACTCAATCTCTTGAACAACATAGTTGATTTATATGAAGTGTATGTTAATTAGAATTCTTTTTAGCAACTGCCACCCTCACCTTTCAAGTCTGGTTTCGTTTTGTAGGTCGAAATGGAAATGAAAAATTATTCAAACGTGGAAATTTTACATTTATTTTATATTCATTTTTGAAATTCTCGCGAAATGTTTGCTTTTGTGAATGCACTTATGTTTCCATCTGGCACTATTTTCTTCTAATTTTCGTCAAATGGATGTGGCCACAGAAACATAATTTTCTTAGTAGAAACTTGACTTCGTACAAGTTTCTTAAGGAAATGTCGCCTAAACTTAAGCAGAAAAATGTTTTCGAATTGCGACATAGGGTGCTCAAACAGTCGGTTCAAATATTAGGAAATAAAATAGCAAAACAAATTTTTAATGTTTATAATGAATCTCCACAAAATAATAAAAAAATATATTGTAAGTAATCATCTTGAGAACCGCACTGTTATCAAGATGCACAGCATTTATTTACAATTTCACATCAACGAAAAATAAGAAAATGCAAGAAATTCATAAAGATAAAATTGAGAGTATTACCTGGCATTTCTAAACGACCTTCCTCTATCACCAATTCCAATAACCATTTGTAAATTTTATCGCCCGTATTCTGTCAGTTTATTCATAATAGCACAAAAGTAAGTATAGAATAATTACATATAATGTATTACTTTTCCTAGAAGTTGTAGTTAGAATTTAATAACTTATAACTCTGACATAAATTTGATGAACTAAATTTAAATGTCAGTTATATCACTAGTCCTACAGTCTAGTAAATTCTAAATACATGTAACCTAGTAGCTTCCATACTTTGCATGATTACTTGCAAATGACCAAAAACAGTGACAACCATTTGTTTCTATATTTATTATTTTTTTCGTGAGAGTTCCATTAATTTTTTTTAACGTATTGTTCAGAATTTGAATTGACTGTTTGGACAAATATTGAAATATTTCGTATCTATTATGCCTAATTTCAGTCCACGTTTTTTAAAATAAACTTGTTAAATATCAAAATCGCTATAAAAAATTGTTTCTTCAAATACATCCATTTGGTAAAAATTACAACGAAAAGTACGTATCTCAAGAATGGTAGAAGACAAAGATATAATTATAAAATCTCACGAGGATTTCAAATATGTGTAGTGTTTGTTTGTTAATTACAATTATCTTGGAACGACAGCTTGTTTAAAACTAACAGACTTTCGTTTGAAAATTTATACAATTTTAAAAATATTGACGTATTCCGGTGCATTTGAATAATCCCATATGTAATTTTTAATTACGCAAGTACTATTATGTTTAATATATGTAGGTATTATTGACGGATCGATAGCCGCAGTAGTTAAGCGTCCGCCTATCGTTGTGAAACGTTAAGAGCCGGGGTTCAATTCTCCGAAAAGACACTAACATTTTTCTCGGAAAATTGGATTCTGATCGATCTACTATTCGCTTATTAACAGCGCGACAGAAGTTGCAGTGCTAGTCGTAGAAGCCATACAACTTAGGAAGGCACTGCAACTAGCACCCACCACACATTAAAAAAAATGAATTGGTATTTACGCTCTGGAAAGTCATGTGCTTGTAAACACATGTTTGTGCTTAAATTATTAATACCAGGGTGACGCTATATGTGTATTTTGAGATGCCACGAAACTAGACAAGTTAGAGCTGGCAACGCTGCATCCTTAAGCAGTGAACTCTGACTGTCAGTTGAGTCGTTGCTGGCATAGAGCAAACGTGGTATATACGATTTGTTATCGAAACATGGACTTGTTAAGTGAACAACAAAGCTTTGAACGATTGCAACTCGCATTTGGTGATGAAAGTCCTTCACGTACAACTGTGTTTCGCTGGTATAGCGAATTTAAAAGAGGACGAATATCGCTCGGTGATGAGAAACATGCTGGTAGCTGGTAGGCCCCGTTCTTCCGTTACCTTTGGAAACATTGAGAGAGTGAGACGTATGATCGACGAAGATCCAAGATGCACTTACCAAATTATTGAGGCAACTCTTAGTGTTGGATATCCATAATAGTAAATTTAATATCCCATTTTACGATATTCCTACCAGGAGAGCCGTGTGAGGATCCACGAAGATGCACCAACACCAACAATGGCCAAAAACCAACCAGATTAGTAAAAGCAATCAACATATAGTGGAAAATCAACGCACAGTCACCGCAAACGGGTACACCGCAAACTGTTTACCTGCAGTTTTTGAGTCAGCCAACATTCGCGGGTTAATGTTACATCACGACAATGCATCGTAGCATAGCAGACAGTTGAATTCTTACGTAAAAATAAAGTAAAAGTCATTGAACATCCCCCCTACTCGCCTGATTTAGCTATGTGTGATTTCTGATTGTTCTTTAACCTTAAAGAAACATTTACGTGATTGACGTTTCACAACGGTGGGTGAGGTAGATGAAGCATTTAATCTATTTTTTGAGAGCATTCCAAAAGATGACTGGTTTCAAGCTTTTACGATGTGGAAACCTTGGGTTACAAAAGTGCATTGATGCAGAAGGTGATTAATTTGAACATACTTGTAGTTTTCTTGTTGTTTTTCTCAAAACGTGCTCCTCGTATAACCTATTCATAAATGAAATGTCGTTTAAAGTGTTTTAACTGTAGTCAAACTTCTGTCCAGTAAATTATAATTTACGACTTTTTGAATACACGTTAGAATATTTTTATGTTTTATATGTTTAACGTAAAATGTTAAATCTTTTATAAGGAACGCTTACTATTAAAGAATAAATTTATCAACTGTAAGTGGTTGTTAGATCCGAGTTCATTTATATCCCGTTCACTATTTAATAACAAATTGCGAGAACGCTATTTCTATTAGCATATTAGATTATGTTTTACAATTGCAAGAAGCAAAATCACAGATTTACTAGAAAATAGTTCACACCAAAAATAACTGGTAATTAGCCATGAACGATATAGTTCAGCTAATGCTGATAAAACCTTAAGGTAACTGCACCATTAGCACCTATAAATGCTATATCCGAAAATAACACATAAAATTTAAAAAAAGATTACATTTTCGTGCAGAGCACAATTTCGAGCAATGCAGTTCAACTGACTGCTTCGATTTCGACATATGTATACATAATACAGATACGTGTATCAATGCGCTGAGGTGCATTTTGCAGCTAACTGATGCATAATTTCGCAAGTGAGAGATATGTGCATGTGAGGATGCTATTCGTGTGACGTTAATACTGCACGGATGTAATGCAGTTTTCGTGTATATTCCGTACAGGATATTAAAATTTATGCTTTCATTTTGGCACCGTTACGTTAGCCGTCGCGTTTTACGACATATTGTTTCCTCTTTCCGTAAAACGATCACCGAAATGCATTGGCTCTGGCGCAATTTCAGCGCAAATGGCGAAATAAAAAAAAGAGAATCTTATTTCCCTTTCGTAATTGGAGATATGCAACTGCTCATGCTTTTGGTTAAAAAAAAATAACTATTACAATACTTCTCCTGTGTTATAAATTTAAAAACAACCACCACAGTATCCGCATCTTGTGGGATTATTTCTATCTAAGCGACTTAAAAGTAATATAAGCAGTGAATAAATTACTTGAAATCATTTCAGAAAAAATATGTTGTAGGTGCCTTTTACTTTTGGCAGTGTACAACATTTTGTTCTAATTCCTAGTGTACGGTTAAAAAAATGATCTCATGTTTTTTACATTTGCCGATATGTACGATTTGCTTAATTGCTCAAGAGTGGATTGTCCCTTCAGTTCTAAATAAACTGCCTTGTGTGCAGTATATTGTGGCCTACAAACCAAGCCTCTATTTACCTAAATAAAGTCATTCTTTTATGTACTCTTCGTAACACAATGTTATGGACTGCAAATAAAGAAAATTCAATTTTCATAAAGTACTTACTTTCTCGTGCAAAAAACAGTTTCTCATCCTTAATTTTGATATGTTTTTATATATAAAAGTATAAGGCCAACGAGTTAGTATAAAGCTAATACGAATTTGAATAAAATATTTTTTAAGGCATATTTACTACATCTCTTAAAGAATAACCTATACCTATAACCTCTCTTTTTATTAAAGGCTTTTATGCTCTTTGAAAAAATGTGAGCAATACTAGCTTATAGAGATAATAAAACTTTTGTATGTACTTAATTTAATTTTTTTCCGACTGCACGGGCAGGACGACCGTGAAAGGCAAACTCGGCCATAAGGGAGCCCTATTGTGCCTATTGTGGACAAAGAAATCCTTAACCTGGTCAAAAGTTAATTTACTTACTCCGGGATCATCTAATAGGTCGACCCCAAAGCATATCCGCTTCACTAAATCCCATCAATCCGCAAGGAGATGGACTAGAGTTTCCTCCGCACTCCCACAGTTTCTACACAGGGTACAGTTTACTATGCTAAAGGCTTTGATGCTGCCATAATAACTCCACACGTCGCTTCTGGAACTACGAATAGTCGTTGGCTGGCAGCTATTGCTACCTTTTCAGACATTTCATTGCCTCCGATTCTAGAGTGGCATGGCACCCATCTCAGCGTGGTGCTGTGATGTTCCGTCAGCTTCGCGATCATCCTCTGGAAGTTAAGTACGACCCCGAAATCAAACTTAACAGCCTTTAATGTTGTTAGGACAACCCGGCTGTGTGACAATTTAATCTTAATACAAGTTGAAATGGCCTCAGAGTTCATTCCTAAAAAAACAACACATTCTCTTTTTCACCTTAATTCTTAATTAGTTTTATGTATTTAGAAAAAAATCCTTCGAACTTGTGTGGTTTAAGAGCTAAAGATAAAGTAATACAAACATTGGTGGAGGTGGAAGGCAACATACTGTGAAGGCACTTGCACTTGCATCGAGCCTGTTTAATCCTGAACCAATCTACAAAGGTTTGGAGCACATTGCACCATTCTTGTATAACTCTTAATTTGTTTCCAATTAATTTATAAATATAGAATAATTTATAAATTAAGGATAAGATTAATTTAAATGAAATTAAGCTATGTAAGCAAACTACGAGGATTTCAAAGACTCAACAAATAAGTAGCAATAATCGGCATAGTTTCTAATTTGTGATCAAAGAATTAACCGGCCAGAAGTCAAGCTATCATGCTGTGTAGGAGGCATTGTTTGACTTGCAATGAAAGATACTGATAGAAGGTATACTGAAATCATCAATACTACAGTTGGGTTGCAGTTTGGACTGTTTGAACTGAAGCATCATAAGAGATGTCTTAAAAATGTAGCTTCAACACATAACCAATAGTTTTAATTTAACTTCTCAGTTCTCAATAAACAAAAATTATTTAAATTAATGAACTAAGCTAGGAATACCAGTTTTTGAAAAAAGAAAATTTATTTATTCATCTTTTATTAGCTAGCTATAAAATACATATGGAATTTAAAAAAAAAATTATAACGGGTCGATGGCCGCAGTGGTTAGGCGGCTGACTATCGTTGTGAGAGGACGATAGGTGCCGGGGTTCAATTCTCTGGAGGGACGGTGACATTTTTTCAGAGAGTTTAATCCCGAATCGACTTGCCATTCGCTGTTGGGAGCAAAGTGATAACAGCGCGGCATCATAAAAGGCGATATGATGCTGTCACAAAGCCATTTGAACATAACTTACACACACCAAACTACACCGCAAGAGTTGCAGTGATAGCCAGACAAGTAATACAGCTTACGGAGTCACTGCAACTAAGCACCCACCACACATTACAAAAAAAAAAGATAATTAAAGTCGTTAAACAGTACTACTACAAATAGAAGAATTGATAAAGTACTTGATTCGACGGCTTTTAAGGCGTACGGAATATAAAAAAACAAAATACACAAGTATTATTAATTGACAAATGACAAGAGTAATGACAAATTTATCACAGGTTGTGTAACTAAAACTCTTCACGTTCGTTATAACCCATACTTTTTTCTCATGTTGAAACAATCTATAGTAAACATTTTTTGTGGACGGCTTGTATAGCTACATACACACGCCTGTACAATGGATGGATACAAGCAAATTTCAGGTTAGCGTCGATGTTACTCGGGTAGGCGTGGATATTCGAATGATTTACGGTATTTTGAAGCGTAACGGCGCTTTCGCTTATTGCGGAACGTGATCGTAGAGCGGAAGTCCTGGGAGTCGCTCTGTGTTGCCGCTATAATACAGCGCATACGGGAAAGCGTACCGGTGATGTAGAGGGTTGTGGCGGAATAGTACGCGCCGTTATTTATAGGTCACTGGTAGGGGTTGTGGGAATACACATTATACACCGTGGTGGTAAAAATAACAATAGCGATTTATTTAGCTTTGAAAATAAATTAATAGAGTGTTGCTAATTGTTTTATGTACAGTTAGTTATCAATCATGGCCACGTGAATAAAAAACAGCAGGCTTGAAATTTCCAACTACAAGCTGAAAAACTAATTTCAATAATACCTGACAAAGAGAATTTGTTATTCCTGCTAAAAATAGCTTCCTACCAATAGGGTCAAACGTCACAATCAATTAAAAACAATTGCTGTCAATCACACAAAAGTTGGCAGTTTAAAATATGTTCGCCATCATCGCCTAGACAAATTAATGCTCTGATTGGAGGAAGATAACTGCAATTTACGGCTTATGGATATCGGTTGCCCTTGACTGTGACACGTAATAAACTAATTCCGTTCCTGTATCAATAGCTAGATTGTTTTAACACACATTGCAGTATAGTTGACAAAAAGCTTCCTCACAGCATTAGTCTGAAATCGTTTCAAAGTTAGACGAGACTTTGCAGAAGATTCACAACCTGAGCCTAGGAAGTGCTTCAGTAATAAAGCCATCAAATAAATTTTGTTTGTAAAATTTTTTTTCACTCAAGATATATTTTATTGCAATATTTCGAATGCATTACAAAATTCTACTAAACCTATTACGTAGACACTGATAATATTAATCCTAAAAGTACGTTAATAGCTTATTAAAATTTTACAAACTGATATCTTCTGTGAGCATGTTCGAGAGCAAGATAGATAGATAAGTAGAGAGCAAACTAAGACATCAACTCAAAAAGCCGAAATCCATTCGCAAAGCCTTCATAAATTTGAGAATTTATAACTAATATTACTACAAATTTGAATGAGCCACTACTTCTATACCTCGTGCACAACCAAACTTATTCTTAACAGATTCCGTACAGAATCCGTTGGATTTTAGAAACAATGCTTCTTTTAAACAACCCGCTTTTCCTATTACCCATACATCTGCCCATATTTCCTCATAAAGCGATAAAATAAATTGTCTGTGTTGATACTGGGATGAGATAAACAGCTAATTTAATTGCAATAGCACAGCATATAGGTGTGTGGATGAGTTTAAAGAGTTCTTAATATATATACAAGTATTCTAAATAATCTTAGTTATGGGTGTGGTAAATTTAAAAATGAAAAGTTTACTAGTAATTTTTATAGCTTTTCGCCCATAGAAAAATGTAGTACAATATACTGCAACTGTATATATCGTAGCAGAGTCGTTAGTTGCTGTGACAACCATTGCGTTTAGTTGAAAATATAATATTATTGGGTTTTTCAAATTTTATTAGGTTTACTGTTTATAATAAAACCAATACCACAAAATTGTAGTCATCGTTACCACAGCCTGTAGTAGAAGTAATATTATAAAATTGTGTGTAACATTGTGGTACTTAATATCACAAGGTATAGTAACTAGTGTAGTAGTTCTATTAGAAAATCACAAAATCTGAATCCAGCCAGAGCTCAAAAATTAAACAAATTCATCGTGGAAGATCATTTTTCCAAACTCAAGCAGGTTTTCTAGGACAATGACATATTTGGTAAACCTGAAAGGCTTTTCAATATGGATGAGAAAGGTTGTAGACTTAATTTGCACAAAGAACCAAAAGTTTTAGCCAAAAAAGGTGCACGGAGAGTTCATACTATTGGAAATAAACATGGGGAAACTGTGACGGTTTTCTCACGCGCAAATGCCGTAGGATCAGCCATGCCTCCGATGATCATGTTCAAAGGCAAGAGAATGAAACCAGAATTTTCTGATGACCTACCACCTGGTTCAGTTTGCCATATGACTGAGAAAGGCTCTATGACAACAAAATGCTTTGTTGATTCACTGCAGAAGTCCTGGATAAATAAGGATATAAGGAATAAATGTAAAATAAAACGTCAACTTTATGAAGGTATGTTAAACGGACGAATCTCAAAAGACTATTACAAATTATACTGTGCAAACCTACAAAACGTCATTCAAGACACTAAAACAAGATATAATAGCAACTTGATTTTGACTTCCAGTAACAAAATTAGAGCAACTTGGAAATTAGTGAATAAGATAACTGGCAAACAAAGTGGGAGTCAGTTTGACATTCAAAATTTATGTAGTCATCATAATAAAAGTACGAGTGATATGCTAGAGAACATGAATTACTATTTCACAGATCAAGACAATGCAAATAGTGGTGACAACAGTCAAGCTCATCTGAATGTCGAACTGAAGAGGAATTCCACATCTATGCACTTGCATGATACTGAACCTGTGGAGATTTTTAATATAATCTTGTCTCTAAAAGACACAAAATCAGTAGGAGCTGATGGCTTACCAACAGAGCTCTTTAAGAAATGTGCCGACATACTTTGTGGTCCTTTATCTCATATAACTAACAGCTGTTTCCAATCTGGTACGTTTCCAGAACATTTAAAGGTAGTTATCATAAAACCCATCCATAAAGGAGGTGAAATGCACTTAATAGAAAATTACAGGCCGATATCATTAACATCGGTCATGGCAAAGATTATTGAGAAAGCGATACTCTCAAGGTTGTTAAATTTTGTCGAAAGCTGTAATCTACTAACAGATAGACAAAACGCGTATATTGAGGGACGCTCAACTACAAGAGCGATTTACATGGCGATGTGCAAAATAAACGAAGCAATTTCGAGTAAACAACAAGTAGCAGGAATATTTTTAGATCTGTCAAAGGCCTTTGATAGTGTAGATCATTCAATTCTTTTATCAAAGTTAGAGTTGATGGGTATGAGAGGAAACATCAACAGGTTAATAAATTCTTATCTCACTAATCGACTACAATGTGTTGCAGCAGTCTGCGAAAACAAAGCTATTCAATCTGGATGGCTAAGAGCGCGGAAAGGAATACCACAAGGTTCCATCCTTGGACCTTTCCTCTTCCTGATGTACGTAAACGACCTACCTAATGCTACGTACCACAATGTACATATGTTTGCGGATGACACATCGATAATTGTAACAGAAACGGATGAGAAAACAATTAATGAAGAAATAGTATCTACTTTACATACTATGAGGCTGTGGTTTGATGATAATAAACTCAAATTAAATGTACAAAAGACAAACATAATAAAATTTGCACTCAGTAAAACTGATAAAACGACAATACGATATGAAGACATGGAGATAGTTTCGACAACACATACAAAGTTCTTAGGTTTGCAACTTGATAGTGCACTAAACTGGAAACAACATATTAATACACTCACTAAAAAAATCGCCGGAATGGTTTACGCATTACGAGTGATATCCTCGGAGGTACAGAGGGATGCAGCTCTTTCTGCGTATCATGCATACATCGGCTCAAGATTGACATATGGCATTATGTTTTGGGGCAACTCGGTAGACGCAAAGAGAATATTTATTCTTCAGAAATCATGTGTGCGTGCCATATTTAACCTGAAAAGAACGGAAACATGCAAAACTGTATTCAAACAGTTCAATATACTTACTCTTCCAAGTTTATATGTATACGAATGTGCGTGCTTCGCAAAAAAACACTATAATGAGCTCCTCAAGTGCTATGAAGTGCATCACAGTTATAACACGCGAGAGTGTCTAAGAGGTACTTTAAGAATTCCTCCAACAAGTTTTACCCGAATTTACAAAAGTGCTGTACCTCAAATTCTTAAAATATTTAACCATATTCCTGAACATTATAAGCAGGAACGTTCTCAGATATTTAAAAAGAAACTAAAAGTACATTTGGTGAATTCATGCTTATATGACATCCAAGATTTTTTTAGAAATGATTTTTTGTAATTATGTACTTACTGCTATGTTTTTTGCTTTTTGTTTTTTTGACGTATTTCATGTTTATACACAAAGGAAATAAACGAGTGTTATTATTATTATTATTATTATTGGCTACACCATTTTGGAAGCTACAAACCTCCAGGTCGCTGCGTACTCATTTTTGATGGCGCCAAAAGTCACTTAGATTATAATATTGTGGAAACTGCTGATCAATACGATATTGTGTTATACTGTCTTCCATCTAACACGACACATGAACTACAACCTCTGGATAAAGCGGTGTTTCGGTCTTTTGAATACCATTGGGATCAGCAAGTGATGTTGTACTGGCATAATCATGGCGACAGAACTTTAACGAAACAACGCTTCAGAAAAGCATTCACCCCAGTTTGGGATCAAAGCATGACACCACTAAATATCAAATCAGGATTTAGAGCTACAGGCTTGTTTCCATATGGACCAAATGCTATTCCTGAAATTGCCTACCAACCAAGTACAGCATCTCATTTACCACTTCCACAACAAGCAGAACCTCAGGCGACAACCCCGTTAACTTCCTCACCAATAAGACAAACTTCTCCGCAACCAGGAACTTCAGGTATGCCAACACGTATGCGCCACAGAATGCGCGAATCTGTACACTGACGAAAGTGATCCTGATGATCCCACTTGCTTCCTACTCCAATCAGGAAGACTTCGAAGAGGACTACTATCACTAAAATCACTATTTTCAAAGAAAAATAGAACCCAAGATGTAGCTTCAAAACTGAAAAGCACCACCTTCCACATCTCTAAGACCTCGTATTAAAATGACATCAAGGAAATCTACAAGAGAATCCTGGTATTGTAACGTCTGCAAAGAAGATGCGGTAAAGGATATGCGCATGTGTATTTCCTGCGCAGCCTACACTCATGAAAAATGTGTTGGATTAACCAAAAGTGATAAGGATCATTTTATATGCCCAAATTGTGAAAATTAATATTAAATAAAAACAATTCCTTCTTTTTTCTCATTTATTGTGAATATTTCTTTGGTTCAACGTTATAGGCCATATTAAGTAGAGGTTACCCAATATGGCCTAAATCTATTTTTTTTTTTTTTTTTGGTATTTTAAGGGTTTCTGGTTGATAAAAGTTATTACAATGTATACAATTACTTTCCAAGAAATTACTCTTTCCCACTAATTCATTTAAATTATATTTTAAACAAAAAAAATTAAAAACAAATAATAAGCTTAGGTAGGCCGTATTGGGCACAGTTACCTTATTTGAAAATAACGATGTCAGGGGAGTGGCACTGTTAGTATGTACTTATAAAGGCTTACTTAGATTTAGATTTTAGAAAGGAAGAAAGAATTTTTAGTAAAATTCGCAAGTAAAATTAAATATGTAGTTTTTTTTTTTTTGGGACTGCACGGGCGGAAAATCCGTAAAGGCAAACTTGGCCATAAGGGAGGCCTATTGTGCCCCCGTGCTGTTTTACTCCTCTTAGCCAGGTTGCACTCGGACAAAGAAGTCTGCAACCTGGTCGAGAGTTAGTTTTCTTAGTCCGGGATCATCCAGACGTCCGACCCCGAAATAATTCCGCCTCTCCCTGTCCACTTTCGAGCAGTAGGCAAGAGGGTGGATTGGAGTTTTCACCGCATTCCCACAGTTTCTACACAGGAGAGAGTTTACTATGCCCATGCGATGCAGGTGTTTGATCAGTGCGCAGTGACCGTTTAAGATTCCTGTAAGTAACCTCAGCCTGGCCCTGCTCATAGAGACTGCCTTGCGCAGTTTTTTCTCATACGGGCGAATCCCGAGAGTTTTACAGTGTCTCATGCCGGCAAATGCATTCCAGTGGGAGCAATCCCTAGGAGCGAGTTCAGATCTGACAAAGGCTTTGATGCTGTCATAAAAGTTCCCACATGTGGGTTCTGGACCCACAAATAGTCCCTCACTGGCGCCTCTAGCTAACTGGTCAGCCATTTCATTACCTCTGATTCCACAGTGGCCTGGCACCCATCTCAGAGTTGTGCTGAGACGTTTCGCCAGTTTTACGAGAGTCTTATGGCAGTGTAGCACTACCTCAGAGTCAAATCTGATAGCCTGTAGTGCTCTAAGAGCAGCTTGACTGTCAGAAAGGATTTCCACTGCTCCATTAATCTGCGGACAGTTTAATATGCCTTCCGCGCAGGTCTGGATTGCGATTACTTCGGCTTGGAAAATGGACGCAGTGCTCCCCAGGCTCAGAGCTTCACCCTGAGTTTCACCATCTTTCTAAATTCCAATTCCCGCGCCGTTTGGCGTTTTTGAGGCGTCGACAAACCAGCCTCAAATATGTAGTTACTTCTATCAATTTTGTGTTAGTTCTTATGTCGTGTGTATTATCATAGTTAAGAAGTAGTATACCAGATATGTGTTCAATACACTACCTTCTGCATACCACATTATATCGCATAGGTTTAGCATGCAGTAAACAAAAATGTCTTTATAAACAAGTGTATCGTTTCACAAATATGGAATGTTATTCTATCTTTGCAGTTTCATATCATTCACTGAGTAAAAAAGACTGATTGAGTTGAAAACACTGTTTGAGAGCATGTTAACGCAATAGCCAGTTTGACAGTATTAAATATTTCACAGTTTGTCTCAGTGCACAAGTTTGTTTTACCAAATTGGTTAACAGGGGCTGTTTACCTAAACTTTCTGCAGAACACAGTGGCTGATCTTTTAGACAACATCGTTCGGACCAAAGGCAATAAATATGGTTCCAGCATGATGATGCCCCCAGCTCATTTTTCGATTGCCGTTAGAGAGCATTTACAAATGTTTCCATGTTAATACGTTGGGAGGTTTTATGGCTTGCAATGTAGCCTGCGTCCTCTTGGATTTTCGTTTCTTTCTATAAATAACCTTGAGGAGTTGCATATACAATTATCAAAAATGGCAACAAATTCAAGTCAATACGAGAATTTTAGAAAGAGTTCGAATATCCTTCAGACTAAGATGTCGCGCCTGCTTGGAAATGGCAGGAGGGCACTTCTATCATTCTAGCTTTTTTTTGTTTGTACATATAAATAAGTAATAATAATTGCGAATAAATGAAAACCATACCATATCTCCAAAACAATTATTTTGCGGACCTATGTTTATTGGGACTTTTTTTGTTTATTTTAGTCCATACTGTTATCTCTTTATACCTCTTTTATACTCTTTGTTTAACACCCTATGTGGTATATAATATAGTAAAGAAAATACCACAAAATTCTTTTTTAAAATAATAATACTGCATGCAGCAGATATTTTCTTTTGGTCTGCTCCATGCTTATTGATTCCTTCGATATTGTAGAAGAGATTAGTATTTTTTTTTAATTTTTAGTAATTGTTTGTGTTCTATGAATAACAGTTGTGGTTAGTATTACCATATCGCTTTTATTAGAACTTTATTGTGTCCTTTATCGCTTTAAGATTTTCTCAGTGTTAGATATTACTAATATAGATTCGTTCAAACCAACATGAAAGCAGTACTATTACTTAATGGACACCCTTATTTCTCCACTTGCTTTTGCTTTTGTTGTGGGTGCAACTGTTAGGTTATGCTTTTAGGAAGAAAATTTACGAAAACCTGACAATTTTGTTCTAGAATATCTGTTATTGCAATTATTTTGGATATGCAGCCAGATTGCAACAAATATTGTTGTTTGTATATCTTTGAGATTGATTATAAACATTAAACAAATATAGTAACTACTACTAAAAACTCTAGAACTAAAAAACTTTGTCAAAGCACTGGACTAAGAAGATGATGGTTTTAATTATGTATCTAAAAATTATCCAAAAATACTAGAAGGACCACATTTGCGATGAATGAGAATTTAAATCAAATCCATATTTTCTATAAAAATTAGTATGTACATATATTAAACATGACAAACGATAACCTTTTAGTGGTTGTCAGGAAGTACTTGCTGGGAAAATGTGAAGTACCTATAAAAATCTTGGTAATGCAGTTATGTTACAGAAGACGAATTATGAAATAACATGCCTATGTACATATAAAAAATAAATGTGGGTTTAACTAAATCAATTATTAAATGTAAATTTTGTGGTTGTAAAGAAGATTGCCCCTTTGATGATCTCAGAAATTAAATTAGTTTTAAGGCAACGCCCTTATTTACTAAATATAAATTACCTGCTGAAAATTTGTATTTAATTGCCTGTATATACGTTAGATGTAAATTTCCTAGAAATATAAGATACATATTCAGAGCGTATTCAAAGTATCTATATTATTCGAAAACGGATTTGAATATAATGACATTCAGAATTAACACGTACAGTTATACATATGTTTGATATTACATATATAAATATTTAATAGTTCGGTAAACACATACCAAGGTTAATTTTACTACTGTTTACTACAAAGAATTTCGGTGTTGAAATACTACGTCCACAATAGATGGCATTCAGTACTCCATCTCTATCTTTAACATTGAAAAAAAAACGACTCGCGTTTTAACTGACACATAATAGATTTCGTAATGAGTAACGTAATATAACATGATGCCGCTATATTTAATTCGGTCAAAAAGATAAGCGGATATCATTGGAGAAATATGTGTACACATTAAGCATAATATTGAGAAAGCTACAACTTTAGAAGCATGTTAGAACGTATTTAAATTTCATGGAACGTATTTAAACTATTATATAATATGGTACCAAGCAGTCGAATTGGAGCTACTAACTTTCTTACATTATATGGAATAAATGCTTTCAGACAGACAATTATGTTTATTGAAGTTATTCATATATTTTCGAATTTATTCCTGAAATAATTTGCAATCTCACAAGAGCTCTTTCCGCCGATAATGTTTGATTATTACGATCTGCTAACTATCAATCATTAATTAAATAAACAATTTAGTTAATTCTATACTATGTAACTAGATAATCCACATTATCCCCGTTTCCTTAGAACTACATACACTTTCATTCTTGTAATTTGCTTAAATTTTGAATTTTTAAGCTCACTTTTTTTAACATTATTGTACTTAAGTCATAACTTTAAACACTTAATCAACATCAACAACAATTCTATCTATTACTGTAAATATTTAGCTGGTGCATGTTACCATTTCAATTAAACACCAGTTGTTTTTGACCTCGACAGCTAGAGCTGGGCTAAATCGACATTTTCGGTATCAGGTATCCATATTTAGTGATGTATCGGTTCAGTATACAGTATTAATTTCCAGTACTGAAATCGATTAAGTATTGACAAGTATCTAGATATTAGAACCGAACCCTAGAAATGATTTTCAGGTATTGTATTTTGATATCGAATTCAATAAAATATAATCTTAATTTGTCAACTTTAAAATGTCTTCTCTGTCTTCCATCTTTCTTTCTATTGAATTTTTTATTATGAATATATTATCGTTCGTTTGCCTCTCTGTTCTGAAAGTTGCCTGATCCTCCCCTCGCTAGCTCATTTGTGCTAAACGTATGCCTCTATAATTCTCACATTGAGTCTGTTCTCAGTTTTTTTATATATTTGTATTATTAAATTATTCTCCCATTCCCTTGATATTCCATATTGCTTTAAACATCTCCCATGTCCACTTTTTTCTTTCTTGCTCTAGACATTGGATCATTTCTGGCAATATGCCATCATCTCCACCCACTTTCACTGTTTTGATTTTTTGGTATACCTACTTCCACTTATTCCTTTGTTATTTCTTGTTGCTAGTCTAGCCCTAACTAGTCCTTCTCTGTTTATCCATTCTTCTGCATTTATTGCGTTAAACCTGTCTTCGTAGTATTCCCTATATTTGCAGTATATCTTCTGTTCCTATATGTACGCGGTTATTCTTATCTCTTTCTTATGTCCTTTCATTAGAGTCAACTTAATCTTTATATTGTAGTTACTTTATTTTTTTATTTATTTTTTTTTAATGTGGTGGGTGCTTAGTTGCAGTGACTCCGTAAACTGTATCGCTTGTCTGGCTATCACTGCAACTCTCACGGTGTAGTTTTTGTGTGTGTATGTTATGTTCAATTGGCTTTGTGACAGCATCATATCGCCTTTTATGATGCCGCGCTGTTAATCACTTTGCTCCCAACAGCGAATGGCAAGTCGATCCGGGATTAAACTCTCTGAAAAAATGTCACCGTCCCTCCAGAGAATTGAACCCCGACGCCTATCGTCCTCTCACAACAATAGTCACAACATCCTTTTGTGCCAGCTTGTTTGCTATTTCGTTGCCTGTTAGCTAGTTTCGAGGTTATTTGATAGGATACTAATGCCTCCAAAGTCGCCTGACTATTCGATAGGATATGAATCAGCTGACCCTTACATTGTTTTTCAAGTCCCTTCGGACAAGTTTCTATTCCATTCATCGGTCCTACATACTCTCCCTAGGGCTGAGTAAAGCCTCTACGCCCTTTTATCTACAATTGAGACAGCCCATGCTGGCTGTAAGTTTTGAGGTGCAGGTATAACGTATCTTCTTTATGGTAGCGAGTTGGAAATTAGTCCTGGTTATGCTGGATAAGAACATCTTGCGCTCTTCTGACAATTGTATGAGGAGAGGGTCTGTCTGAATCCAGACCGGCGACTTGGGCGACGATCGGGTCGGAGGACTTGCCCATTCTACTTAGGGTGCTGCTCACCAGGTTTATTGCATGTAGATGCAGCGATGGCATCTGCAGGTCCCTTCGCAGGCCTGTGTTTCTCATGAACCACGGGACACTCACAATCAGCCTCGAAACCTCATTTTGTTGGGCCTCCAATCTTTTTAAATGTGTCTTAGCCACACACGACCAAGTTGGCGGCACCGAAGCGATCAATGACCTTGCTGACGTGTTGAAGAAGAGTCAGCCTACTGTCAAAGGTCATTCCAAGATAGGTAACAGATGTACACCAAGAAAGGCGATAGTCGCCAATGAAGAGATGGTCATAGGCAGAGCGAAGGCGTCTGGTAAAGCGGATAGCCTGGCACTTCGCCTCGTTGATCTTTAAACGCCATCTAGTGGACTAGCGTAACATTGCATCCAGCTCTCCCTGGAGACGACGACACACCAGAGCCTCGCTACTGGATGATGTAAAAATGGCTGTGTCATCAGCATAAATTGCCAAATGAACTCCTTGGATCTTGGGAAGATCATGGATGAAAATGAGAAAAAGCATCGCTCCAAGAAGCGAGCCCCGGAGAACACCCGCGGAAGCAACCCTTGGTGCTGATATGGCGTCCTAGACCCTGACAGCAAATTGCCTGCTCTGAAGATACGACCACAGGATTTTAACGACCTCTGGGTTCAGACCGGTCAGTACCATCTTATAAACAAGACGTCGGTGCCACACAGTATCAAAAGCCCACACAAAATCGAGAAACACCGCACCCATCGTCTCGCTATTTTTTGTCGGGTATGCCATTATGCCCGGTACCCACACCAAAGTGATTTTGTAGTGTATGACCAGGGTTCTCACGGTTTCCAGACAGTCCTAAGCTAGCTTCAAGGTAATCTGATAGGATGCTAATGTCTTTAGAGCTGCCTGGTTATCCGATAGGATATGAATCAGTTGACACTTGAGTTTTTTCCGGTGCCCTTCGGGCACAACTTTCTATTCCTAGTACATCCGTCTGGTGTACGGTGACGTATTGCCCTAAGGCCATATATTCTTTATAATTTAGGTTTCACTATATATACCTGCTCCAAAGCCTCCTTTTTGACCCATCTGCGTACCAAATTTGGTTTAGAATTCCAGGTTTCTGGTTTACTCTCCATTCATTCCAATCTAAGACGACCTTAAAGGCTTTGTCGAAGTCCTGAGACCGCCTATATAGAATACTACATATTCAAGAGCATCTTGAAAAATGAACTTTTTATTTTGTCTTTAATTAAATTTTATTAAAAAAAAATTGATTAGATTCAGTACGAAGCAGCATTACTAGGCGACTGTATTATATTGTTACCGTGCTATTGCTTTTTCTTTGCAGGACACAAACTAAAACGATATGGAATTAGACGATCAATAAATTCTGATGTCTGTTGTCGCAGTTCTCATCAACTTTGTTGAATAAGTGCTATCGCAAAATTATTACTATTATTTATATTTCAAGATAAAGATAAATATTGCTACAATAGGAGTATGGTAACCAATTATATTGGTAAGTAATGATTCATCACCAATAATGTTTCCTTCACCACGTCATTGTTCCATCACCGCAGCTTTTCAAACCCTTGAGCTTTAGTGTTTTATGTTATTTTTTAATTTAACTAGTTACACTTATAATCAGCTACAAACTACCAGATTGCAAATATTATTTGACGTACAGACCAGAACTTCAATTGTAATTAACGACTGTAGATATTAACATCTAATCATTTCCAAAGTAAACATATTACCAAACTAACTTCCAGTCTATAATTGCAAGCACTCGACCTAATTACTTCTGCAGCTTTCGAATCGGGTACAAAGTACTCTCATTACCGTTACATAACCTCAATGATATACTGACGACGTCTTCCATTCGAATTTAAATTAAGAAACCTCTTCAAGAAAAAAGTTCGAATTTCGCATGAAAAGACAGCAATTTCAGCTCAGATGGATTCTATCCTATACAATTACGAAATCGTCGAGTTTCCCATCACGTCCCAGTCGTGTTAAAATTATCACAATTTGGCGTGTATTACCCATGTGTACGTTGCTGGGAGCGCCTTACTGTCATCCTGAGTCTGTTACCCGTGTCTCGTGAAAGTAATCACAGTATATTCTCGCGGGAATATCGTTTGCATGTTTAACATTTTGCGCGGACCGAGGCTGCAGTTTACTTTTTGTATGATTGTACGGGAAAACACAGCGCAGTTTAAAGTTGTGTATGCGTACAGTAATAAACAAAATTAATGTCTCCTAAGGTGTTATCCCTGTGTAAAAGTACATTTTGACGAAAATTACTGTTAGGAAATTCTGTTATATCCTGTTATTATTTAATTTTCACATAAAATGTTGAGACGATGTTTGTAGTAGTATACTAGTAGTTTGTGTTATAAAAATAGGCCAACATATTTAGCAAAAAAAACGAGGATCATTATAAACTTAATCATTATAAATGCTTTTATAATTTCAGCAATTTACTGGATATCAGGTCAATTTTTTACAGCTCATACATACATTAACAGATCAAATTAACATATTTGTTCAATGTAATTAACGAAGGAATTCTTTAAGCGGGTCAAAATTTAAAAAACTATACCATTTATTCCAGCGAAATTTTTGATTTCATCTTGTGTTAACTGCTCTTGACCTATTAAACTTCAGACAACAACTGCAGATGTGCACATCTGTAGTTTTTATACTGTTAAAGCGACTGCTTCGACCATGGTAGTCTCGTGAAGAATAATTTCGAAGAAATAAATTTCGACCTATAAGATGATATATCTTTGAATTAATCAATATAAACAACACAGTTTCCTTTTCAAAACTTTTAATGAATATACGAGGATTAATAAAAGTGTAATAAACACAGAAGAATTACGTGAATGATTTAGTTCAGGATTGTCTGGAAGAACTCTAGAAAGACGAATTTTTCCGTTTATGCCCAATCTAATGTTGGGCTATCTTTCTATATCGCTTAAATACAGTCGAACGAGGTAACGCAGGGGATAAAGCCCTTCACATGAGTAGTTGCATAGCAATAGCATCAACAGTGTCGTCTTTTTAGCCGCAACAGAATGCCGAAAAACTGAAAAAAATGAAAAATATTGTCATCGCCAAACTCGAAAAAAATAATAAACACATGTTGTACATTGCCAAAACCGAATTTAGGAAAAAATCATGACACCAAACACGACGTTTTTGTTTGCAAAATGTTCTAGATATTACTGTTGTTAAAAAGAGCCAAATAATCCAATAAGTGTTCAGATATTCTGGCAGAAAAAAACATGCAATAAGTTTTGTAACGCAACCACATAATTTACCAGACATCATATTTGTGTTTTTAGAATAGTTTTAGTTCTTTTATTGCCAATGTACCTAAAAAATGTTTATATAAGTATTTTTCTATGTTTATACACGTTTATAAAAGAATGTTTTTATCTCATTAAATTGTATGTAAAGGTCTCCATTTTTGTCTTCTACAGTTATCCACTTTACTAATAATAATATTAAAACAAGTTTTTATGTAAAAACTATGAAACTGATCTGCTTTGCCCCGTCTGAAGGGATAAAGCGGATTACAATTTGACAAAAAAAAAAATTATTATGGATTTTATACGCAAAAAAGGGTATACACTGTTAAGACCAACTCTATTATACAGATTTGAAACATGGCTTATAAACAAAAGAATGCAAACAAAAATAGAAGCATGGGAAAGGAAAATATTACCCAGGATATACGGAAGCAAAAGAACGGAAATGTTTCATGAACCAATAATCAACGATGTGGTAAAATCAAAACGATTGCAGTAGGCAGAAAATCTGGAGAGAATGGGAGACGAGAGACTAGTGGAAAATAATAGCATGGAAGGAATCGGACAGGAAAGAGAGAAAAGCGCGACCCATGAAGAAAGTAGAGAGAAACGGTACAGCAAAATATAAGGGACAAGTACACAGCTATGGGCAGAAAACCTTGTAAACGCTATATTATAATAATGTATCTTAGAAAGCAAGAATACCCAATGTAATACCCAATTATGTTTTCTTGCAGAATTTTAGTAGACACTCTATACTATAATAACATCGGAAAACTTTAACTTTGATCTGTTTTCCCCGTTTAATGGTAGACTAAAATTTATAAAAGCTTTATAAAATCTTATTACGACATTAGAAAAATATGAAACTGTAATCGTTCATTCAAAAGATACAGTTGGTTGCATCTCCATATATTTAACAGACGAAAAACCGCACAAAAACATCACAACCCCTTATAAATTCTAAGAATACAGAATAAGCAACAATAATTTGTGTTTATTTGATTACAAGCTTATTATATTTTGTTGAAGAAGAAACAAGAAAGTGGTGTTTCAAACTGATTATTTTGATATGTTATAATCGAACTGAATTGGTGCGACAACACATAACTATGGATAAAATCTATTACTACATTCCAGAGATCAAAGAATAATTCAAATAATAGATTTAAATAAGTAAATCTGTTACGGAAAAAACAAAGGCACTTTGATCTGTTGTAGAGATATTTTAAGCTGCGGATGAGCGAGAATGAGGGGACGTATAGACCGAAGTCTGGGAAAAACTGAAGAAACCAGAATTCTTCAGTGCATGCCAGACTAAAGACCGAAATCACAAATCCTATTTTTGAAATGGGCTGTGATACGATGATTCCTTCAACAAACTCTTCAATGAATGGAGAGTAAAACAGAAACCTGCAATTCGAAACCAAATCTGGTAGGCATAATGGCATACCCGGCAAAAAAATAGCAAACAAGCTGGCAAGAAAGAATTCTGAATCAGTATTCACTGAACCTGAACCGGGACTTGCGATAACTAAGATATGTGGTACAATGACTGAGTCAATCCCAAAAGCACACAAGGTAAACTGGTTCAAAGTTGAAGAGCAGATATACAGCAAACGGATGATGGGGCAGCCATCAACGCATTTAGCAGCAGATACGCTACCTCTCAACCGAGTATAGCTTAGAATAGTGATGAGTCTATTAACAGGACATGGCTGTCTAAGGAAATACCTACACAAAATTGGCATCTTCAAGGATAAGCCTATATGTAGACTATGTAATGAGGATGAGGAGACAGCTTATACCACATTATCTTTGAATGCGTTGCATTGGAACGGCGGAGACTCTTATTGTTGTGAGCAAGAAACCCACTGACAGGACTGCTGCTAGTTAAAGGGACTAACCTGTTTATGTAAAGAAATTCACTAGGCACGGAATAATACAATAGGCCATAAGCCGCAATGTTAAGGCAATGAAGATAAAACCTGACTTGTCTCCAGTGACAAAACAAACAAACAATTAAAAGCTTATATTTTTTGGAAGAAAACCAAAGATTTAAATAAGTAAGTCTATTACGAAACAACATTGGTTGCTGCGGTATTTTAAGCTGTAGATGCAGTAATATTTATTACTTGATCATTATTATACAAGCCTTGATTGATTAAATATAATTCAAGATTCTTTGTTTTACAATATCCTGCACATAATATCTCTAATTAAAGTAACACAAAGGAAATATAAAGAACTAACATTAAACGGAGCTGTACTCGTATATCTATAAGTTCAAACATAATAACCGGAAAGTTAAAACAGAGTGATTTAAGTAACCACATATTAGTAGGCAGACGTAAAGATATGCTATAGACTATAGATTAAAATGTAAGATAAAATACGTATTGTGAAATTTGATATCTGCACTGCTAATCATATTTATGTATTCGTCAAATAATTACAATTACAAATACAATATTACAAAATGTTAACCTTTCTATGACTAAATAAGGAAGGTAATTATGCAGTTTTTCTTATTACACGAAGTTGATAATTGCTTCCTTATTCTAAAGATATCCTACCTTTGAGGAAAAACTCTATTATTTCCTTCAATGTTTATTCACTTCTTATTTTATAACATATTATCGATAATACATATATCAACATAATATCACTCAAATATCTACCACGTCTTCATCAACTATATTACTGATGACATTCTCAAAGTAAGCCTGGATTAGAGCGGGTTTTCATGATAAAATGGTGTGTCAAAGATAAACGTCAAAATGAACAAATTAATAAGTTAACAACGTGTCGAAGAAATTTAACAGACAAGATTATACTTCAGGGAATCACTTCTTTCTGTTGACAGATAAAAATACTGAGCTGGTCCAAAGACGCAATATCAACTTTGCTCTGAAGTTGGGGTGATTGTTTAATACATTTAACAACTTCCATAATCCCAATGCAAGCATGTTTAAATCAATTCCTTTATTATTTTAAGTTTAACATTATAGTCTAATTATGAGAAGAGCGATTTATTTGTTTTAAAAATACGTTTATCCATTGCAAAACAATTCACCCTTATTTTCAAAGCAAGCGGTGATTTTCTTGCGTAGGTATATCCTCTTTACTATGACAGACGTTATCAATAATATTTTTTGCGAATAAGTATTGGTTTCGATTTTAGGACTGTTTTTATAATTACATATTATTGTGCATGTTTCCTAATTTTACCATCGATGTAGCTAATAACAAAACTAGCAATAATACTGAATTAAGTTAGAGCGACTGTATACACTGCAATAGATATTTTGCAACAAAAAAAAACTACAACAAATCGACCTGCTCACGTATAGTCATTAACTTTCTCCTTAATAGGAAGAGCTAATGCGTAATAGGAACATTCTGGTCGGATATGATGTGTAAAAAAATATTCATAGATTGGAACCGATTAACATCAATAGAAAAGCTGGCGCTATCAATTTTGTGTCTAATATCGACCTAAATAATTTTTAAATAAACTAACAGTCATCTATTACACATACACAAGATGAACTTGTACATATTGCGCAGTTCTACTACGTTAGTATACGCATGAAATAGAAAGTATTCTATGCATTTCGGGAACAAATGTGCTCTTGGGCGATTTCACTTTGTTGCAATTTCTGATGTTCTTGTATTCTATATGCTTTAAATAATCTACAAAGCTGTTATTATACCAGTCCATTAAATGCTAATTCTGGTTGAAGGTTTCAATTAGTATTTTAATGGAAGTAAAAGTGAGTGCGTGCTGTTGACATTTCAATAACATATATTTAGTCAAATTTAGCTCTCGCCTTGTTCTTCATTTTGATAATGATACGAAAATATTTTCGAAAATTTATTGAGAACATACTGTACAGGTGTGTTCATTTAAACTGATTCAATGAAGAGTCAGCCACTTTTGTTCAATAGCGCATGCAGACACGTGATAATGAACCCAGATTATTTAGAAAACACAGATCAACCATTTAATCCATTTTATGAATTTGCCCCCAAAATTGTCTAGAATGCAATTCTTGAAGCCATATTTTCTTCATGGCCTAATCTAATTAATGACTAAGTTTAATTTTATGAGGGAGTGTAACTGACTGAAAATTTTCAAATACACAAACTATGAGGTCTTGCATCTCTGTTGGAACAAAGCTTAAAAAATCTTAAATGTTTACATGTAAACTCTCTTATTGGGTACCCACTCGTATTATATTGGGCTTAAATTTGATTTATGACATGTACGTACATATATGTAAACCAAGGTACAACCTCTTATAAATCATACAAAACCGTAACACGTATATCTATTGTGTATACATTTAATTATGGATTATCACATTTTCTTTATAAAATTCAAATATTTCTATAGGTGTCAGTATTTGGTTACAGTAAAGTCGTTAACGATTTTGGTATAATTATCTCGGTTTTTGTATTGTCCCTACACAATTCTTCCAAGGCATTCTTAGCATGGCAAGAAACAATACAAAATAAGTCGCTGTACACAACCAATCTGGTGAAATACATTAACTAAATTGAAAGAGTATTATTAGTAGGACTGTTGTTTACTCTTTCCTGTGGAGACTTGTCCGTGGTATAGGTATGAATTACAGACAAATCTGTATAGTCAATGTTCATGATTAACTTCTCCTTACTACAAACAAGCCTGAACTTACACGGTACTTGAAGTAACTAAAATTTTCAGATCATCTTATGACTAGAAACATTAAGTAAATATACTTATAATAGAAAATAGTAAAAGTCAACTTAATATGCATAATTGTAATTATGTGATTGTAATTTGGCTTATACGAGGGAGCGTTTTTATATTCGCGGAATGGAGGATAAGGGGTGGAAATAAAAAAAACCAAATTATTTTTCTTTTTCAATATATTCACCTGCAAGATGGATACATTTTTCACATCTTTCAATTAATTTATTTATACCCTCATAAAAAATGATTTCTCTTTATCTGCAAAATACGCCGAAACTGCCTCCTTGACTTCATCATCGGCAGTAAATTTTTTACCCCGCAGCTCTGTTTTCATTTTCGGAAACAGGTAATAATCACTCGGGGCCAGGTCTGGGCTGTAGGGTGGGTGATTCACAATTTCGAAGCCCACCTTATGCAGGGCAGCTAACGCAACGCGGCTCTTGTGGACAGGCGCGTTGTCGTGCAAAAGCAGCACACCTTTCGTCAATTTTCCCCGTCTTTTCTCTTTAATGGCTTCTTTTAGTCGCTCTAATATTGAAGCGTATTATTCTCCGGTTATAGAAACACCTTTATCTTTATAATCAATCAACAATATTTCTTCCGAGTCCCAAAATACCGTTGCCATGAGTTTCCCAGCTGATTGTGACACTTTAAATTTCTTGGGAGGTGCTGTGCCCTTTTTATGCCACTGCATGGAGTCTTGTTTGGACTCAGGTTCATAATGACGAACCCAAGTTTCGTCTCCAGTAACAATTCGACTCAATACACCATCCTTGTCTTCATTACAGAGGTCCAAAAATGCACGCAAACACTCTACGCGCTGTTGTTCTTGCGGCGGCCGTAAACCAATGATATCTCATTCATTATGGTCGCGACTGATTTTTTCCATATTTCACTTTTCACTCCGGATTATGTTACTTGGTTGACGATAGCTTAAAGACTAACTGTCTAATATGTGAAACTTCGTATTTATACTAATTATGAGTCGCTGCATAGGCCACGCCCCCAATGCGCCTAATCACCCCCCTACAACCCGCTCATTCCACGAATATAAAAACGCTCCCTCGTAGAAAAGCCTCAAAGAAAAAAGTTAAACAAAAGGATAATACCCAAGTGAGGGTTTACCTCTAAAAAACTTTCAGATTTTTGAACTTGATCTTCTTTAAATGTTTTTGAAAAAATATTATTCATAAATGCAATATATATACATACATATATATAGTCTGTGTTTTCCTAAATAAATCGGGTTTTGTTTCAATAACCTAGGGGATTATTATCGCCAACCCTAAAAATGTAGAGGTTTGCATACACGATTAAAAAAAAGTGTGTCAATTGAATACCATAAAATGATTTTTTTCTTAAGTTGGTCAATTTATTTTGCTCGATCACTTAGAATAGATTGACCCTATAGAATCTTTCGCCAATAAGACTCGAACATTTATCAAATCAACACATAGAAGGAATAGTAACTAGTAAAGAAAAAAGTAAAATGGATTCTAAGAAATTTTAAAAAATGCTGGTAGGTAATTGGTGAAATAGTGGCCGTGATGTGTGAAATGTGCTGAAGCAAATGTCGAGTGCTCCTCAAAATTAAAGCTACTGTCCACTAAGGCGTCACTTGACGAATGCATGCAAACTACAAATGACGACAGTCGTAATTTGCACCTTAGATATGTCCACGCAAGCGTCATGTAACTTTGTTCTTTATATTTTTGCCAATAAATTCTATATTATTATTATTATTATATAATATATAATCTTGCAAACTACCAAACGGTTTATTTCTCTCAAGTTTAGCATCGCGGAAGCACGTTTTTATTTAACTGCGAAAATGTCATCATCCGATGATGAAGACGTGATTGCAGCATACAACTTTAAAGGAAGGCGACAACACAGACATAGATTGTATTGGTTTCATCCATATATTAAAAAAACATTAATTGTAGATTATTTGTTGTGGCAAGCGTAAAATGACGATGTCTTATTCCGGCTACGTGAACAGTAGAGCTTAGTTTTAAGGGTTCATTGACTACTACATTTCCATTTTCTCTCCGTTGGCTAATATATGTTATCCAGAGCACAAAAACCCTGTAAATATTACTGGCTACACAATAGGCATTTTGAAATACAACTATTATCTCATTTATTGTGATTAAGGACCAACAAAAAGGTATAAGATCTAGCTTCAGCTGATAGATTTAACGACGAGACGATCTGGAAACTATGCTGTTACGTTTATGTCCTTCTTAACAGACACAATTTTATAAATCTTGCCTCTTCATGTTTAAATTTGTTTTATTATTAATTGAAAAAATGTTCAAACATAAAACGAATATGATCAAATCTATTTCTACAGATATGACAATTTGAACTCCCAACAGCAATGTAGAAAATTTATGTAGCCTTTGATCAATCTTAAAAGGTGTTTAAGGATTGTCTGATGGATTTCTGAGACCTCTGAAAGATAAAGTAAAGTTTCTTGGGCAATAAGTTGAGGTTAAAGTTTCTTAGTAAAATTCTAAATCTTTCAAAAATAATCAGCAGTAATTTACATATTATCACGCCTAGTATAAAACAATATCATATGTACAATTTATTTTAACAAACATTTAATATCTGATTCTATACAAAATCTTACAAAATCTGATTCTATACGACACACATATCCTCAATTATGAATACCGATCCAAGTATAGCTTTCTGAATTCAGGTTCGGCAAATCATTGGTATATTCTATTTTTAGATCGTATCACAGTCTGCCTAACTGTTAAATTAATCTGGCCTTTGTAAATAGCTAATATGACCCGCACTCAGTCTAGACTGGTACAAGTTTACGAAAACATTTAGTTTTTACAAATTGCTACCACCATTGGAAAATTAACGCACTCTCTTAGACAACGACAGCGATACATATATCAACATGATTGTAAACAAATATTTTTCATTCCCCACACTAGGTAAAGAAGATAGTATACAGCTAATAACATGCAATATATTTAAATGATTTAATTTTCTTTATTGGCTATACCAAAAGTTAAACATTCTTTTTGATACAGTTTATTTGTTTTGTTACTGTTCTAACAAGGATGACTACTTTTTAATTAATGTGATTAGTAATTCCATGCGGCTGAATTGAAAATGTACAAAATTAAGCTGGAGGTTTAGGAGCAAAACATTAATTTCGTGCATTTTTAAAAACGATGAATAAAATAATGTGTATCTAGTAAATAATACTACAGGTGCAAAGAATGGACTAAAGTCTGCAAAAGACCAGATCAAGAAGCCTAGAGAAATTACGTAATTTTTATTGTACACTGGAACCTCGCTTATCTCCGGGCTCACTTATATCCACCCTCATTCATATCCGCACTATAGCGCTCATTTATATCCGCTCGGCATCCACCACCCGATAGTGCAGGTATTCACATTAGCCAATCAGCGCGCAGCACGGCCTTTCCTCTCCGGGATAAGAGTGGGGACCCCTCTTGAGCGGATGTAAGTGAATGTTTACGTTTCCCGACCGCGGATATAGACGAGGTTCCAGTTTCTATCAGGATTAATTCCATAATTCCTAAATAAAATGCCTTAGCAAATACGTCTCTAAACTTGTTTTTATATATGACCATAGGTCTGATCTATTATAGTAAGTTTCCTTCTTTACTTAAGTTTTACGGTCATTAAATGAAAAATTTATTTATTTAGCTACTACTTTTACATTATACTTTTATAATTTACGTTTTGATAACGTCATCTTTATCGCCAAATATTATGCTGTAATACACTGTTACAAATTCTCCCTTTAAAATATTTTAAATTTCTTTAAAAGCATTTCAACACAGATACATTAAAAAAAATGCGTGCTACACATGCAAGGTTACATGAGAATAAAAATGTGTTATTTCTATGTATGATATTTTGTTGTGTGTTTTGTATTTTTTTCACCTAGGTCGGTCATAAATTCTGTGTAAATCTATAGACAACACATGTATGTAGCTTCAATGTATGCATAAAAAAAGAAATAAAAATTATAAACTCAGTCAACGATAAATGTGAAAATGGAAATTTGAATTATGCAATATTACCAAAAACTAATATGAAAATAAACGTTGTCTGCACCTTACCAATTTATATGGATTATAATTTTCATTTCCCTTTTCTTACATATTGAAGCTTCCATGTATTGTCCTTATAGTTAATTTAATTTTATCCATATAAATAATCATCAGAAAATCAATATTGTAATCAATTTATCCTTTACCTATGTATAACAGAGGTTTGGTTTGTTTTTCCAAAACTATATACAGAGTTAGACAAAAATATTGGGTATTTAAAACATAGTTGATTTGTTGAATATTTAAAAAACTGACAATCGCTTTCTATAGATGCGACACCGGTTTGTTTTTTATAACAAAAACTATAAGACACTAGGCACACAAAACAAAAAAGATTTTTTTTTAATTCTAAAATGTTTTGAAAGTATTTACTTATTACTTGTAGAACAAAGAAGATTTCGTGTATAATTTATTAGTAAAATTGACATTCTTTTCTTTCGGAAATGCCTAAAACTGTGCGTGAACTTAGCATCGAAAAACGAGTTAGGAAATCGTGAGAATGTCAAATTGGCAAGTGCCATCAAATGATTTACAGTGATTTGCTCTTGCGAAAATTAAAGAAGAATAAGCAAAAAACGCTAAACTACAACACGATAGAACAAAAAACTTAACTTCTTGAGGTGATACCCCAGAGGGCCGTGGCCGATAAATAAAGTCGTCTTTGTGCTGAGATCTCTCTTATTGAGGTCCAACAGGAATTTCGCCTTAGCGGGTAAAAAAAGTAATCAATTTTTTCAATTGTCTTATTTTTGGAATGTTAGTCCAAAGCGCTTCCACTGTCGAAAACGAGATTTTGTATGGCTTTTGGTACGGCTGCAAAAAGCCGCTTTGCAAAATACTATAGTGTGCGCAAAAAAAGAGAGTTTTTGAAGTAAATGAGGTTTTGTCGTTAAATAGCTTCGTACAAATTTTAACTGATTCATATCAATAACGATCTTATTTCAATTTAAATTATCAACATTTTTGCAATACGTTCTTACATTTCATTATTTCATATTTTTTTATTGGGTAGAATGAATTACATCAAACAAGACACAGCCACAAGCTCTATTATATACATTAGCACTTCCATGCAGTGCATATCAAATCAACTTCCCCGGAGCATCTTCAAATAAAGTTAATCATAAATGATAGATTCTGGTGTGGTTTACAGACTATAGGTTAAATGACTAATAACAAAAGAAAGATTAAAGAAAGTAAGCACACAACTGTGCACATTTAATACTGAATGTTAATGTATAATAAAAAATTAATTGTAGAGGTTGGCGTTAGTGATGTAATTGATGACACGTTCTTGGAGAAAAAGGCAGTCTTATGGTGTCAATAGGATATATAGAAGCTATTCGCAGTACCTACTATTAATGTAAAGAATTGTTTGAATCTGTTTAAAGGCAATTGGATTCGCAGATACTTTAATTACTTGAAAAATAGTTAAAGAAAAAATTTACAAACAGGAAAAAGTTCAAAAAACCAAAATGAATTAAGTTCGATTATTTCAAACAACCAAAAGAGAAGAAGATGTAACTAAACAAGTGCAGATAGAAACTTGATTTCTAAAACGAGCGCATCCGATGTTCGCTCATCATTTCTATATATCCAAATGCTCGAGCGCGCTCGAGCGTTGCGGAACGAAAACAGAAGCGAAGGAGACACTCCATTGATCCCGGTTGCCTTTTCAATGGGATATAAAGGAGCGAAAACCCGGAGCTCCAAATATGCAATTTAGATACAATGCGAAACGGTCGTCATGGCGACGAGAAAATAGGTTCTGGGCTTCATTGCCGCAAAACCGTCCGCGTCGTGTCGTAGAAAAGCGGAAGAGTTCTTCTGTCTAAATCTAAAATCCTCTTCTACGTCTACTTCGTATTCTCCGTTCTCCGCGTTCCTCGCGTTCAACGGGACTTAAGTAGTTTTTAATGCGACGCGATATAGAGAATTTTAAATTGCTATCCCTGAATGACTGGCTCCCTCAATACAGGGAGGTATAATTTTAGCTTGATCTTTAGAATTATACTATGAGCAGAATCGAGTTGAATTTTTGTTTTAATCTCCATTACATATCTTCTCATGACTTGTACTTGAGTTGTATTCAATAATTAGATAGTACATAAAAATTTTCTAAGATTCTGGAATGCTAAGTTTCGGTTATAAATCAATCGATAAAAGAAAACATAACTGTAATTGTTTAATATTACTTTTTCGTACTGTATTTTAGAATCCTATCTGAATAAAACTGGAGTATTTTAAGAAA
Organism: Holotrichia oblita; assembly: GCA_023690525.1. Lineage (NCBI taxonomy): Eukaryota > Metazoa > Arthropoda > Insecta > Coleoptera > Scarabaeidae > Holotrichia > Holotrichia oblita. The sequence goes on from CM043020.1 coordinate 23,155,333, forward strand.
AAGAAAAGAAATCAGCCACAAACGCTTTAAAAATGGGCAAAATAAAACATGCTATGATAGCCGTGGTTCCCCTAGCCGTATTTGTCTAGCTAACTCATTTGGTGAACATAAGAATTGCGGATTCATTCAATATTCTATACTAAGTTTATTGTAGTTTTAAAGTTTAGCGCCAATTTAATAGTTCTGGTTTTTAATACACTATATAATATTTCTGAAATGTCAAACTACTAAGTGCGGTTGGCAATAATTATTTGTTTATGATTACCAAATATCAAACTAAAGGTGCTAATTCTAACGTCAGCAACGTTCAATATCTTTTTCTTAGGTTATGAGGTTAGTTTTGTTTGAAATGATATAGAAAAAGAAGTTTACGTAATCGTCGATTGTTTCTTTATAGAATAAAATGATATAAACAAATCAATATGATTGTTTCCAATCAGGAATCTACCTATATTAATATCCTTGAAATGATATTCAGACAAGGAACCTTCCGATCAGGTTAATATCAGAGATCGTCGACTCGCAAGGTCAATAGGACTTCTCTGGGAGGAACGAATAAATTGGAAAAGTGTGTCCTCCTTCTCTATAACGTTAGGGTTTCCTTAATAGGATTTGCGGAGATGAACGCAATGAATATTGGCTGCGCTCGGTTTATTCGATATACAATTCAGACTCTGCTTGGATTATTTGTATAAATTTTCAGTTTACCGGTAAACATGGTCTTAAATAGAAATAACTATTATATACACAGATATATTATAATATTTATCGATATGGATAAAAAAGGATATAGCTTTTGCTAAATGACAATTTCAGTTCCAAGATTGAAAAAAAAAACAACAATAAAACATGGCTCCTCCCATCAAAACAAAAAAAATCGATGAATCCCATTATAATAATCATCATTTTTTGTTTTTCAGCTCCATAGAAACGTTACCAGATGACTCATCTGTACAAGGGTTTACATGTGATTTGAGATGTGCTAGTTATTTTTAAAAGTAAAAGGAATATAACTGAAGAACACTTTCGAATCATGATTTATTATGATTTTAATAAAAAAAGGTTTAAGCGCTTATAAATGCAAAGAGAGCTTATATTCAGTTTTTAGCGAACAAGCATCTTCATTGGCGAAAATTTACCGATGATAAAAAGAATTTGAACGCGAAAGGAATTTTGTTCAGCATCAAAAAGGAGCAGGGCATTCTCCTACGGCTGTTACTGACAGAAACATTGCTGCTCTTAATAAAATAATTAAAGAATATCAACTCAAGATTAGATCCTCAATTTAAGCAAAAAGTTGTTGTGGCGCATCACCTTTCGGAGCGTGTAAAAATTTACCATGAAACATTAATTTATTTATAATTAAATAATGGCGGGCACCATTTCTTTTTCTTCAAAATAGTACCAGGTGACGAAACTTACATTCCCTTTTTCGAGATTCTTACCCATCAAGAGAGGTGTGTATGGAAGATGAGGAAACATCTACAATGACCAGAAGTACGGACTTAATAAATGCAATTAAGCTAGATGGACAAGAAATTATGCTTCATCAGTTTTAACTCGCGAGTTTTTGGCAGGAAAAATATAAAAGCAATAGAACATCCCTCGTACTCACCTGATTTAGTAATGTGTGACTTTTAGCTACTTTTGGGGTTAAACGCAATTTGCTGGATAGACAGTTTTTGTCTTTAGATACCGGAGTTCACGCTTATTTTGAAGATATTTCGAAAGAAGATTGCTTGAGAGCTCTTAAACAGTGGAAAGAAATAACTACTTTGAGTATAATTATTAAAATAAAATCCTAGAGAATAGTAAACGTGTTTTTTATTTTCAATAATATCGGTGTCCCTAGTATTATGTATCGAATTACACTGTTTTAAAACGCAAAATTGATAGAAATGACTATTCGAACACAGATTGTGAATTTATTCACCATTCATATAATAATTATATTTATATATTTATTTTTAATACTTCTTCGGTAAATTACAAGCTATTCCTCAGGCATCTGTTAAGATTATTTTAATTCACATCTGTTCTATTCGATACAGTGGATTGAAATTAGATTCCCGATCAAATTCCAACCCAATAAGAGAACACAAGTAAAGGCAAATTCGAGATTTATATTATTGAGAAAGTTTTTTCAATCGCAATGCCCTCAATAATAAATAGTAAATATATTGTGCGTTTAGGTCCAAGTAATTAATGTTTGCTGCCCATATTTTCTTGCATAAAGTTTTACAAGTATTTATTTTCAAGTTTATGGAAATTAGTAGTTTGTTCGTTTCTTATTAACTTTACTTGTTACTTTTTTAACTGGACACAAAGTCCTAATTCACTTTGAAAGACATATAATTAATTTATTAAGTAACCGTAATCAAAATTAAAGACCACAGTACCGGTCATCCACGAACAAAATAAGTTTTTAGAAATATTACAATATAACTCTATAATGGTGAAAATAATCGTACTTGGTGGTCGTTGCGAAAAACCCAAATTTTACCAGTACATGGCAGAAGAAAATGATTGCAACGCCATTAGTTTTGGGAACATGGATTACAATATTTTAACACACAAAATATTTGATAGCAGTAAGTTATTAATTATTTAAGAATTCTTTGTAAACGAGGGTCAAACTGATTCAAATCCATCAGCACATTTAATTCAATTCAGTGAAAAATTGCACTAATAAACAAACAAATTCGAACTTCAACAACTTATGGCAGACACTTAAGACTTTATATTGGTATCTGTTCTTATAATTCGAGATTTCTGTAAGCCGAAATATTTTTGATAAATTTACGAAATTCCAGTTTCTTTTTATTTGTGGTGGGTGAAGCTGTAGTGGTTTCCAAGCTGTATTGCTTGTCAGACTACTACTGCAGCTCTTGCTTGTGTATGTAAATGTAAGTAAGTAATATAACGTTGTTAATCGTCTCTTAATAACAGCTCGTACTCGGAGAACCATCGCACCACAACCCCACGACCAGCATTCGATACCCGCAACCTGGTTTGTCACTACCAAAGAAAAGCCGTTCTACCACTGCGACCATCGAGGCTTAAAATTTTGTATTTGGTAGTAACAAACTAAATTGTTTCAGCAAAATTAAATATTTATCTACATACAAGCAAGCCAATTGCTTAAGCGAAGTAATATTTCCTGGAATTAGCCATTTCTGTTGTTCAATGTTTGACATTTTGGGACTGATCTGAGCGAGTGAGGTGCGTGAACGATGTCTTTAATACTACAACTGTTAATATGTGGTAACGATTTCAAACCTTATAATCCTTTCTATGTTGTATTGTAGGAGACTTTTATACCACGCTAAACCAAAGAATTCATATGTGACTATTTTTGCGTGCGGTGGTGTTTGAAAATTATAGACATTAATTATTCTTGCACCACATCTTGAGTTCAATAAATGAGATGTGGTGTTTCTAGCAAGTAGCTTTAAGATTTGAGAAAAATTTTGCCAAACTGTAAATAGGCGAACTAATAGTGAAATCGGTTACAGGATATATATTTCTTCAATTATTTTGGAAGACCGAAGTGATTTAGACGCATAAGGAATATGCGTCTGGTGTTGAGTATTTAGGTATGATGGAATGTTGTCATTAAGGTTTACAGTTTCAAGTGCTGCTTTAGGCAAGGAGCTGTAAGGTCATCTAAATTATCAGAAATCTTAGAAATGTGTCGGCGTTTTTCTGAGTCGGCTATCGCGTTACTTTATGGGCATAAAAGATGATTGTGAAAATTACGTTATATTAAAATATTTGTAAATACATTTTCTTCAAATTTATGGAACTACAGAACATGGAGCTGTTAACCCATACTAGCAAAAGGTGGACATAATGAGTATAGCATTTCCAACGTGTTCCGCCTAAAAGTTTAATTTTACGCTCATTATCTATAATGAAATTAGTACAATATAATTTAATATTTATTACCAAAAAAATTATAGTTTACATGAAGTGCGTATAATAAAAATGTTGCCTGATAGAAAACAAAAAATTAATTACAATAACCTATATTTTTTAACGTTCCACTTAATTTATTCATTAAGTGGAACGTTAAAAGGACACAATTACAAAAACAGTAGTAGTTACACAGCCGAATGTAATAGTTATGGTGTTTGTTTATTACTTAAGTCTCGAGTGTTTCCATATATTTACTTTTCGAAATAGATATCCTTGAAAATATTAATTAGAAGATATAGTTTTAAACATATCATACATAATCTTATCATTGTAACATTGATTTTTCGTCAGTGTTATAGATTTTACTAGAGTGCTGACATACATTTTTATTACCTCATAAATTAAATACCTAACTATGTCATTTCTTTAAGTAGGATATTTTCAAGACGCAAGACCTATAGAACAACACGGTAATATTAATGTGTGTAGGTTGGTATACTACTCTTAGAAAACTTAGAAAAATTTTTATGGTCTGACCGTGAATGTCAATATGAAACCATAATTAAGGAGTAACACATATTGCCACGAAGATTGGTAATCAGCAACTGAAAAACTGGCTTTAAATATGTGGATGCTATGCGATATTTAACGGTATTTTCTATTACGTATTGATCTAGCTTGCGTGTCTAAACATACCTCGTACTAAACAATTAACTGAAACTTAAACTGATTTACTTCACAGTTGTATTGAAAATTGGTCGATTGCCAACATTCAAGATTAACATTAAGCGATGCATCGTCACTCAGTTAAGTGGAATACATACTCTATTATACAGATACATACATTTCTAGTATTTTTTTAAATGGATGTCATCGTAATTTAGACCACTAATGACCACATTATTTTATAAGAAAACTTTTTTAATGAAGATTTTAAATTATTCAGGTGTAAATAATAGGGTTTTAGACAGTTAAGTTACTATCATACATTCTATCATTATATACATATAAATTATCTAATATACTAGATTGCTTTGTTAAGAGTTTGTTCTAAATACTGTTAATAAGGTCCGCGAAGTTGCCACCACAAAGTAGTCAAAAAATCGACAAAAATGCTAGAAAGGATTAACCATTTATTGACCACTATTGACCATCAGTGATTTCGATTGACATTTTATTTAGGCTACAGCGGCTATACCCATATTTTGGTGTCTAATGGCGAAAATGCTAAAATTAGCCAACATAGACATTTGGTTCATCGGATATGATTGACCATCGTTTGACCATGTTGACCATCAAATATTTTTTTTGAAAACTTAACAATAGTCGAAAAAAATAAGTTCATATCTCCAATGAAATGACATCAAACCCAGATAATGTCACAACATCTTGCATCGCATTTTTCACAAATTTTGAGAGGTAGTCAAATGCTGAAAATAATATGATTTATTGTCTCGTGTCTCTAGACTACAGAAAACTGAAAATTATCGTTTGACCACCCTTCGGCTAAATTTTATCCGATCCTGTTAAATAGCACTACAACAGTGTTTAGATGCTCGCAAAATAAATCCAACATTTTATTAAATTTAGAGACAACTGTCTCAATATGTATGTCAAAAGGCGCACAGGATCAAAAACAAAGGAGTTTGCTTACGCCTATAAGACATATCATTACATTTTGGTATATTAAGACTTAATTTATTAACAATATTCCACTCCTTCGAAAGGTTTAAGTTATCTCATACTGCTACGGCCTCATCCAGTGATGAGAATAACTTAACATCGTTTGCAAGTCAGAAACTTTCACATTTTAATAAATTAGTAAGGTAATGAATAAATTCCAAGAATAAAAGTGGACCCAAACCGATCTTTCAGGGATCCCAGTCATTCTATTCATAGTCTACTCCAATCTATGAATAGAATTAAATCTTTTATGTGGAATAAAGAAGATAAGACTTTATTAAAGTAAGTAATGACTCGCTCACTCAATATTGATATGGGTCTATAAATCTGCGAATGTCATTTACATTAGCAGATTTCTACATTGGATAGATTCTAGACAAACAGTAGGAAATGTAGAACCAGAGAAACCAGTTAAATAAAAGTTTTAGGGAAGCTGTTAATTTATTCATTTATTGACAACTTGATAAATTTTACAAAACTGGTTAAACTGTCACACAAAATATTTTCATGAATGCTTTGCAATAATTGTTAAAAATATTGTTCTCCCAGATTCAAACAAAAATTAAGTTATGTTTTCAAACAGAATTTGGAACATACGTATTTATACCAATATTATTACATAGATCGTCTACATAGTAAAAAATGACGTAAATGTAAGTTTCGTATACTCAGGGTTCCAAACTAGCTGCAAGATAAAACTTTAGATGATAGAGAAACGCGACAAATAGATAATGCTCTACAATCAACTCTCAGCCGATTAGATGAGCAGAGAAAAGGGTGCTCATCGAAGTCCAGAGAGCTCAGGCCAATTCTCTCGCCTCCTTTTAAATATGCAATTATAAAAACAAAGAAGCAGGTATACAAAAATGTGTATTGCATTGTGTATAAAAAGAACAAGAAACAATTTTATATCTTAAGATTAAGAAATGTCATTAGCATTGTTCGTCTTTCGCTTTTAATAAATAAATAAACAGGATTTTAATTAAACACCAAAATGGCAATTACTGCAAAACGAAATTAAAAATAATAAATCTGCCCAGCTACGAAACGTACTAATTTATGATTTCAATGCATACTAGCTACCTACAGTATTTGTTTCTGATAGCATCATTTTGGAGTTCTTTTTCGGCCAATTGTTCATTTTCCTTATCTTTATTTTCTTCCTGCTCTTTCTCTTTGATCTTTCGCTGCTTTTCACAGTACTGCCTATAATGGATATATGCAATGTAAGCAAAATCCAATAGCTCTTTAGTTATTTGAACAAAGTACCTACACTTTTCCATTATACAGCTACTGAAAAGCCTCTAACACGTGAAAGAAGGCACTGAGAGTCTTCTCTAATATGCTGGCTCTATTTGGAGACATAATGTGCAAGGAACTCTTTTCATTAGCAGACCCATGTGTCAATGATAGAGAGGCTTTTACAATCTTCAATTTTAGTTAATAATCAATTTTTTTTCTTCTCTGTTAAGTTCTCTATCAGCTTCCAAACGCAACAGTCTGTATTCCTCGATGAGAGGGCTCTCTTCAAAATCTACAAGCAGAGCTTTAGCTACTTTCACCATGTTATTCCCTTTCGTTCTTTCAGACGGATAAAGACATTTCTATAGTTTGAGTAGCAGCTTCGATGTCATAGACGATAAAAAACATTTAATGTAGTCAATCAAGGCGTAAAAATTGACTTTACTAACCAATTTCTTGAATTCAAAATACAATTTTCTACTGACTTTACAGACTAGTTTGCAGCTCTGTATACTGTACTTCATGAATGACATTTTTAGTGCAAAATAGCACTAATAATTACATTCCAAGAAGTAAAAGCACATTTCGTAATATATAATGTACTCTGAAGTATATTCAAGGTGAAGGTAAGCGGTCAAGTTATCTTATAGTGTAAAAAAAGCAATCTTAAAACATGTCTTAGCGCGTGATTGATAGATATTAAGTATAGGTATGTTTAAAAGTACTGCCTAAATATGTGTTTGAGATATTCGCTCTATAGCTGCTATTCTGAAGACAAGTGTTTTAGGCAAACATGCATGCAATGTTATTTCTTTTCAGGTTTGTAATTCTCCACAGATAGAAGTGACTAAAGACGCGACTAATTTATTAATATTTTCAGAATATTTCAGAAAAGATTGGGCAATAACCCATCAATATGCTGACATGACACACCGAACACCCTTCTTTTGCAAGGTGTAATGTTGTAAAACATATTTTAAGGTATTCTGTAGCCACAAGTTTGATATGACGATAAATAACGTGATCATTCCGTTAAAAAAAAAACGCCTTCTTCCCATCCATACAAATGGAGGATTAAGATTTACAATTTATTAATTGTATAGTGCCTTGAAAAGGCAAATTTTCGGTTGGTTTAAAGTAAATTAAGGTATTCTCAATTTTTTTATACTCGTAAAGTAACCACTTATAAAACTTAATATAATTGTTAACAAGAAATTAGTAATATTTGAGAGTCGATTAATTTTCTTATTGGTATCCAAAGAAAAGGATCGTATCACCAATACGAAGAAGACTTTGTGAACAAGCAGCTATTAATCAAATTAATACTGGGTACTCCAAGCGGTAATTTCATTTCACCGATTTCATTTAAAGAAATGTATCTTGCAAAATAGTTCAGTTTATAATAGAAGTGTTGAAAGTTAAAGTTACCGTCGCAATTTTCTAACGATTTCAAAAATAATTTACTTTCCATCTGTTCGCCAAATGAGACAGACGAAACTATTTTTAAAACACAATCCAAATATCTAAGTTGCCAATTACGAAAAAAGCAATACCTCTGTGATCACTGATAAATCTGTTGTATTTTTATTAGGTACTAAAACCTGATTATTCGTAATTCAGAAGAATTCTTGTGCCGAGTACCGTATATTCATACCATGTAAATATATCTACACCCGTAAGCGAAAGATTTATTGCTAATACAGTTTAAGACTTATTTCTAATCGGTCGTAATAATGCAAAAAGTACAGGAATTGATTAGAATCAATAATAAAGAATCAATAGAACTATAAACTTTTTTATGAACGTAGAACAGAACATAAACGTTGCGTATACACATTTCAACGGTTAAAACCTAAACGCCTTCACAGAGATTAACCTTGAGGTGATGTAATAGTATTTAATTTTAGCCTTACTATATGTCATAGGAGTGGGCACGTTGTACACATGCTTACGTTGCCTGAAAACTTAAGTATTTTTAAAACGGTAACGCGATAGTGGTATCTGAAGATTCTGAAGAAACGCACGCAATATATACATATCTATAAGATGAAAAGTATTTATAAACAAGAAGCTGCTCGCTTGTAAAGACTCTTTATTTAATGTTACAGACATAACTATGGAAGATAAGCATCTGGCAACCTGACTTAATGTATGTACCATCTTACTCCACTACAGCTTTCTTGAGTTTAGTACATTTTGAATGTTAGTAATTTCCAAACTGCGCAAATGTTATTCAAAATTTTAAGAAAACAAACTTATATTATTTTCTATCAAACAAAAGCATTTTTAAATTTTTTTGGTCGAAGCTTAAACGTAATTTTGGATGTTTTATCAAAAATCAACAAGGCCGACATCATTTTTGAAAGAGCATAATGAAATTAGACATGCGTATCAAGAAAATGCAAAAGTTTTAATTTAAACAAAACGAAATTCGATCAAGAATGTACGAATTTGCACAGCATCTTGACCTACAACACATATTCAACAAAAATGAGGAAATAGATGACTTCGACTGCTTGCATTCATTTTTACGTAGCCATTCTAAGTTTTACTAAACGAAAAGCAGAGGGCACTTCTTTGGCTCGAGCAAGCTTTAAGCAAGTATTTCGAATTGTTCATCAATAACTGACAAACTAAAAATCAATTATAATATTGATGAATTGGGGGTTCTACGCAACAACGAACCAGGATATGTTACAGTTCCAAAAGTGTTACGAAAAATCGATACATTTCTGTCTAGTACTTGTGTCTTTGAGAGTAAAAGCGAAAGGGGATGATGGAATACCATTTGGCTCTATATGTATATTTCAGAAATTGATATACGTTGCCTCTGACATTTTCTATTTATGGCCAAAAGATAATTTTGTATAAATGAAACAGATGCAAGTAGCATACTATTGTTATGCCACAGGATGTAGTACTTATAACCACTAAATCAACCTTTCTATAACGCACTCAAGATTTACTTTTTAAATAGTTGCAATCCCAGCAGAAAAATCATCAGACTATCCTTTGGGAGCATACTAAGTTGATGCCTGAAAAAGAGTTACATCGGCAAAAAATGGTATATCTTGTTTTAGGAAATTTTGCTGTGCAATCAAGCTGATAGTCCTGAGTTCGTATATTAAAGTGCGACTTTTCCCCAGCGCATAAGTGAAAATTGCAGCTTATCTTCAGCAAGGAAAACTTTTCTTCAACTAGGATGCTTGGCAGATCCTGAAAATATTCATGAAGCACAAACGAAAATACACTAAATGAAAATATATTTGTAACAGACGTTCATGGTATATTGTTGGAATTGCCCTGCAAACGAGTGCAACGAAAAAAAATCAAATATTAGAAACAGACTACGTGGCTTCGATCTTTTCCGTCTCGTCAGCGATCCTTCAAATGCAAGACCTAATTTTATCGCAGTTCGTCTCTTAACGTATGTATGTAGCACCGCTGGGTGTTAAAACAACATACGTTGATACAGTAGATGAAATTAAGTTTGGAAATATTGACGTAACCGAAAAGGTCGAAATCACGTGCTCCGTTTCTAATACTTGATCATGTTGCACTCGTTTGCAGGGCGATTCCATCAATATACCATGAGCGTCTATTACAGGCATTTTTTGATTTTTATATATATTGTGGCATTTCTCGACGTTTTCAAAGTATAGTTATTGAAGATGATGCCGCTCTCGGCATTGCAGTGTTATTTCTCCGATAAATACTATGACTAAAATAGAACAAGTTAGAAAGAATGTCAGGGCTGTAGTAATCATCCTCAAAACACAGAATGAGTCTTCTGACTAAGACACCAAATCGGAACAATCTCTATAACTACGAATCGAAGGTAGCGATGAAGGAAACGAAATTTTGTTGTACTGATTGTGGTGAAGAATACCAATCCACACCAAAAAAGAGTTTATTCGATAAAAAGTCCAAGTTACAAACAGTCGCTGGGCAAATATTGCACTAAATAAGGACCAAACACAAGAAGTTGAATTTTTTTTTTAGTTTTATGTATAGTATATTGATTCTGTTCGTTTTTAAAATATCTTTTTTTGACACACTCTGAAGTTGATAAAATATATTGGCACATAAAATTCCATTACCTATCTTACGCTACAAGAGATCTTCCATAGTTTGAACTACCATTTACCAGAAAAAATCGAGCTGCAGAGATTTCCGCGTAGGTACATGAATACGAAACATCTTTGAGTATTGAAAGTGCCACTAACGAAATTCGATCAAGTCTTGAACGAGATATTAATCTTTAAATTCTTATGAGGTAGATATAATTTTTGGCGATCACTGTATACATTAGTGACAATGCGAATACGCCTATCGTAGCCATATGTAAACATATACAACCTGGATAAAATAAGCGGGTTGAAAAACTATTAGTATAGATGAGATATCAGAGATATCCCACAGTACATTGTTAGTACACGTAAATATTAAATATATATCTGACAGCTATCTGCATTGATCGATGAGCGGAAAACTAAAAAGGCAGCAAACGAAAAATGCTACTAAGAGTAGAATCATTTAAAGAAAAGCAGATGTTACAAGAAATAAGGGCAAACATACAAAAATAAGAAATACGCATAAAAAGAATATAGAAATACTGAATATGTAGTTAATGCTATCGTAATGACAGAACACAAAAGTAAAACATTCTGTTCTATCGAAAATTATAGGATACCAAGGTCGAAAGCTCTCTCGCAATAAATATGTTATCGTAATAAACCTTTATATTTAAGCGTGATATAAACAACTAAGAGTAATTCTAGGTATTTTTACTTGATTAATTATCCGAAACCTAACTAATATATACAATGTTAAGGTGATTGCCAACGCTCACAAACGCTAGAAGTGCTTCTACACAACATTAAAGCTTCCTGTAATTTTTTCCTTAGCTTAAAATAAATGAAACAAAAATATATATAATAAAAATATTTAGAAGTACTGGAAGTGTAGTTAATGCGATTATAATGAGCAACTATATAAATTGCACCTACAATTCTGCGGAAATTTGTTAAAAATTATAGGATATCAAAGACGAAAGCTCACTCCCAATAAATATACTGCAGCAACAAAACTCACTGCACTTAAGCGTGATATAAAGAACTAATAACAATTCCAGGTATTTCTATTTGTTTAATTACCCGAAACCTAATAAATATATACGATATTAAGATGATACACAACATTAAAGCTTCCTGTAATTTTCTTCTTAGATTAAAATGAGTTAAAATATGAAACCACGGTCCGTTAAAATTAATTTTCGAAACACTTGCATTTATATTACTAAATGTAAGTTTTTAATTACATTTGTTACAAATACAATACTGTCATACAAAGTCAATATATTTCTCGAAATACATTGTCGGTTTTGGGTGGTTAGTATACATAGATGTACACGTTCCTGTATATTGTAACACGAAAATATTGGCTTCTATTTAATGAAGAGCTTAAGCTTTCACTTGAATAGTCCTTACTAATTAATATTTCCTATAAAGAAACCTTTTCGATTGAAGTATTTAACAAACACACATTTTGTAGACCCTGTTTTTGCGTTCGTCATCAGCAAATGATAGTTATCTAAAATTGTGTACACTCAGTTCCATCTAATTTTGTAGTTTCCCTATAAACACTTAGCAAGGTTATTAGCTGGGAAGTACATTTCTCAACTTAAAAAAATAGCACAGACATTATTTTGTCAATATCACAGCTGTTATGTAGGACAAGTACCTGCCGTAAAAACGTATAAATACTAGCGAAAGTTATATAATTCCTCAGAGTTAGACAGATATTGAAATCAGACATTACCTGTACCATGTAAAAAAAGCGTCTAAACAGCTTCAAAAATTTATTGTTAAATATATATATTATTGAGGTATACATATCAGTTAATAAAATGCCGAGCGGTAAATTGATATCTGAGGAAGAAACAACCAAAATAAATTGTTATAAACATAAATGACGATCCCTTCATCTCATCAACACTTTTATAAAAATGGGCAATTCCTACGGTAAAAATCGCACTAAGGGGAGTAATCAAAAACTAACTCTAATGCAAAGCTCATCGATAATTCGGTTAGCTTCTTTTGGTAAAGTAACCGTGCAATAAATAAAATTACCTTAAAATTTACTAGCAGATGCCTACAACAAATTTTATCCGACAATAAACGTTTTCGATAGCTAAAGAAGGTGCCAACACCACTCTTCAAAGGGACCCATAAACAGCCAAGGATGGATTTTGAGCAAGATCATATGAGATGGGATCATAAGTGGAACAATGTCGCACTTTCTGACAGAAAGAAATTTACCTTGGACGAGCCTGATAGTATTAAATATTATTGCCACGATTTGCGCAAGAACATTTGTGATGAACCGAAATTTTGGTGGCGGTAGTATAATGGTTTGGGCGACTTTTAACTACAATAATAAAACCACTATATGTTTTATTTCGACGCAAATGAATTCTAATTCTTACATAGAAATAATGGAAATGGTTCTGATAGATTTTGGTGAACAATTGTCGACGCACGACTGGATATTTCAGCAAGACAATGCAGCTATCCTTAATTCCAGACAAAGGAGTGGTTTCATCAAAAAGAAATCAATTTATTATAATGGCCTGCTCGCTCACCCGATCTGTACTCCATGAAAAATCTTTATGGAATATTGGCAATAGAGGTTTATGCCAATAATAATCTATATGATAGTTGGAATAAGTTTTCCTATTTCAACATTGACCAAATTGATAGACAGTACGAAGACCCGAATCTTTAAAGTTATTTTGAATAGAGGTTATAAAATTCACTATTAAGTTTAGAAAGAATAATAATTTTTTATTTCATTTATTAATTTTGTATTAACGGAGCTTTAGAAATTTTGCTGTTTCGAGTTACCATTATTCTAAATATTCTGTATATAAAATATCATTTCTTATAGTTCAGTATTAGCTTCAATGCATAATTCGTGGAAGATATTAAAAAAAAAAACAAATATTCTTTTCAAAAGTTTATATGGCACTATAGAAATTTCGCTGAGTGTATCTGCCTTTATTGGTGTATACACAGTTTTTGTCGTTACTGCATAAGTTAAAAATCATATTAATATTTCTTCACAGTAACATTTCATACAGTCGCATTTTGAAAACTATTTAAAACATTATACATAGGCTGTCCTAGATGCAATGAGACTGGTTCTATCAAAGTTCTTAGCGCAACGACATCTATGAATAAATGATGGTAGGAGAACGTTCTACCCTCTCAAAATTTGAACGAATTGGGTTGATATTTCACCGTGCTTTGACAGTTTATGTAAAATCACTTTGTATACGCCGGTAGAAAAACCAACATGGAATAAAGAGCAAATATTAATTTTGTTTTAAATTAGGTAAAGTGATACAGCAACGTACGAAACGCTCAAAAGTGTGTACGGATGTCCCGTGCACAGGTTTTCCGTTAATTGGAAATTCTTTGAAGCGATCATTGTGTGTCAGCGAGACTCATCGAAGAGGAAACTGGGATACCGAAAAGCACAGTCTATCAAATTTTAACCGAAGATTTGGCCAAACAGAAGATCTGTGCGCGCTTCGTGTCACACACTCTGAGATACGACTAAAAAGATTGGAGAGTTCAGCATTGCAAAAACATGTTAAAAATGTCCCAATGGAATCTGGTTAGCATGTCAGCAGTAGTATGGGTATGTAAGCCGTAGTCTGGTAATGTTTTCAATACGAGCCAAAAACAAAACATAAGAGTGCGGTATGGAAGTCACTCGAAGAGCCAAAAGAGAAAAAATGACGTATCCAAAAGAACAAAATCAGGACAATGCTTCACAGCGAGGTCATCCTAGAAGCTCAGAAGGTAAACGCAGAATATTATCTGGGAGGTCTACAACGATTGTGGACAAAAATTCGCCGAGTTCGAAAGGAATATCGAGAGCCAGATAGTAAATTTTCGTTTGTAGGTCAATGCACTATCGCACAAAGCCATCATGGTATGTGAATTATTGACCAAAAAAGGCACCATTGTTATCGATCATCCACCATATTCACCTGATTTGCTTTTTGCGACTTCTGGCTATTTCCCAAACTAAAATTGGCGATGAAATGAAATCGTTTCGATACCATCTCCGTCATTCAAAAGACTTTCCTGTTCCAATGTTTCCTGCGCTGGCACTGTATTGACTCAGAAGGAAACTATTTTGAATAAATAAGAATAAACAATTTAAGTAATAAACGCGTGGTATGTTTTTTAGACCAGTCTTATTGGATCTGGGACAGACTGTGTAAATACTATTTCACTGTTTATTAATACCCGTTTGTTTCAGCTATTTAATCTACAACAAAGCTAAACATATTTTCAATTTAAGCGAAGGGTATTTTAAACATTGCTGCTACTATATAAGGAAAAATGTAGAAGTTAATTGGCTTGAACTTACCTGTCTAATATGTATAGTAAACATCTTGAGTGCAATCTTATTAATAGTCTTAAGAGTATTTACATTTATTTATGCAAGTATTCATCACAACAAATATGGTGACAGCATTATGAAGAATTGTACGTAGATAAATAGACAAACGCAAGTCCAATAATTATATAAATAACAGACCACCGCTGTAATACACGTGCTACTCACACTCTGAGAAAAACCAAACGTTACACAAGATAACGAAGCCAAAGAATGAAGCAAGTATGGATCTATCGCCTTTAATAAGATAAAGCAAACGAACGCGTCTGCAAGACACTCATTTATAGCCTCATCGTTTAAATCTTAAGATTTCACAGATTAGATTTGAGTTTGAAATCAATAATAAATGGATAAAACAGTGGATACCGCAACGTTTATTCTTTACCAGCAAGTTCTCCGAATATATGTATTATGTATAATTACCAAAACGAACAATAACGATATTTTTTTGAAGTTAAATATTACTAATGTCAATAAAATCTTCAGTTTGGTATAGGAATTGCCTAAGTATTTTTTAATAACGGAATAAGTACTTTTTATTACCTTTATACTAATTTCAGATTTAAATATTTGCACGTTTATTAAATTAATATTTTTAATGTACCTACATAAATGTAGTCTCTTATATGCTTTAACTCACTATTATATGCCATAAGCAATTAAAATGTTATTACATTTGTATGTTATATGTCAACCTGAATAATTATTATTCTATTCAACACCTGCCGCAATTTTAATTGACGTGAATATTCACGCATGCTGAGTGTATTTGTCTTGATATTATCAATCATATTCATTACTTTCAACTGCAATAATTTTGAATGCATACCTACATAAGTATAAGAAATTGTGAATAGGCTTAAATAACTCATAATTCTCGAATCATACAAATACATCTGTTTACTTATATCCAGTGCTTCTTCGAAGAAATAAGTTCGCTTGACCGGATTTTTGGTACTCATGCACATTCTCATACCTAATAAAGTTCCCACCATCCCTCACTTCAAGAACAGAAAGCGACTAATGTAAATATAATAATAATTTGACGGTCACGGTAAATATACCCTTCGCCCATCCTGTTTTTTGCACTGCAGATAACGGTACGTATTTATTTCGCAGCTGGCGAGCTGATAAATGTAACCGGTTAAACTATTAATATGTTACTGAAAAATTTGTTTATTTAACAAAACATTAACAGGATACAAAGTTGCACAGGGATCGATAATTGGCACGAATATGCCAATTTCAATCTCACTTGGGTATAGTAGTGTTATAATATGTATCTAGATTAAGCATCACATTACATACCAATTAATCTATACGAAGTTGCATTGTATGTACAAGTGCCAGAT
This sequence comes from Holotrichia oblita, assembly GCA_023690525.1. Lineage (NCBI taxonomy): Eukaryota > Metazoa > Arthropoda > Insecta > Coleoptera > Scarabaeidae > Holotrichia > Holotrichia oblita. The sequence goes on from CM043020.1 coordinate 23,172,003, forward strand.
ATTACAAAAAAAAGTAGGCTTACGTAGATGTCAACATTTCCAATTTTACAATTAATTAAGACTGCTGTTACGGTGTCTCTCTCTTATATACGATTCAATCTTTAATGGTGTCTTACAGTTATACTAAATTTTTAGAAATAAAGACAGCTTGTTATTGACTTAGACCTGCTTACTACTAAAAAAAATGCAAAGTACTACTTCGTGTTATTTACTTCGTAATATTAAGTTACATTTGAGTAATAATTCCAATATCGAAAAACACGCTACTTTTTTATCTGTGGTGGGTGCTTAGTTGTAGTGACTCCGTAAGCTATATTACTTGTCTGGCTATCGTGCAACTAGGTGGTGTTTATAGGCTGCTCGGTAAGTCCTGGGGTCTCAAACCTCAAATGATCCTATGGTCATATACGGCAATTATAAGACCCATGAGCACCTATGCTGCTTTGGTATGGTGGCCAAAAACAACACAGAAGACTATACAACAACAACTTCAACAAATCCAAAGACTCACTTGTCTAAATGTCACAGGAGTGATGCGGATCTGTCCCACTGCAGCGCTAGAAGTATTGCTGGGAATCTGGCCGCTGCACATTTACATCCAAAAACAGACTATATTAGTGCCCTCGTTAGTGCCCTTTCTCTTGACAGACTTAAGCGATTAAAGCCTAGGGACATTAGAGGACACCTTAAATCCTTGAAGGTCCCAACATCAACTACCTAGTTCACATTGCAAAGGACAAGATCTCTATGCAATACAACTTTGACCAATCCTACAAAGTGGTCATCGAAAGCCGTACTAAGTGGGCCTCCGGTGAGCCTCAACTCAAAAGAGGAACCCTGGCATGGTACACGGACGGCTCTAGAGCAGCGAAAATGTCTTTCATTGGACCTTATTCCTGTTGTGGGCTGCAAAAGAGCCACCTAAAGCAAGCAGTTAACAAATGGGAGATCAACAAAAAGGCCTCTCACTGGCAGAATACGCCAAGACAAAAGCAGGCGAAGGCACTGTTATCAGGATCGCCGAAGACAGCACAGTCGTTGCTATCTTTCAGTAAAGGGGACCTTAGATTGCTGGCAGGGTTTCTGACAGGTCATGTGTCCCTGAAGTACCACTTACACAAACTCGCAAAAGCTGAAGATCAAATCTGCCGTCTATGTCAAGAAGATCTAGAGACGACAGAACACATTCTGTGTAATTGTGTGGCTGCCAGTCATACCCGACAACTGAATCTAACCTCTAATGTAATCTAACTAGTCTAATAACTAGAAGGGCAATGTTACGATAAATCCATGCAGGTCGTGGTGACAAGGCAGCAGTACCACTGCCCATAAATCTAAATCTAATCACTGCAACTCTCGCGGTGTAGTTTTGTGTGTGTACATTGTGTTCAAATGGCGTTGTGACAGCATTATACAACCTTTTATAATCACTTTGCTCTCAATAGCGAATGATAAATCGATCCGGATCTCTGAAAAAATGTCACCGTCCCTCCAGAGAATTGAATCTCGGCTCCTATTGTGCCGCCACAACGATAGTCAGCCGCCTAACCACTGCGGTTACCGGCCCGTTTTGAACTTTGATGACGTTAATCGTGTCTCTTTGAAAAGAGTGTTTGCAGGCTGTTACGAGGAATGTATTTGAAAGGTTGTGATTTAATCAAGTTTGTGTTCAATTAAACTTGGACTAATTTTTTATCATGTTCTTACAAAATATTTAAATAATGCGCTACAACACAATACTTAACATTAACTTTTCGACATACTACCTTCAAACGTTCTGAGACAGCTATAATTAAATAGAATTAGATAGAGAAACATTATTTTTACCGAAGATTAAAACTAATAAGTACCTAATGTTATCATCAATTGTAAAGTTCGTAACATCAAAGGTTTATAACGACTTTTTACTATTTATACAGATTCCTCCCAAATGTGTGTAGACACCGTAGTTCAAAATCCTTCGCCCACCTTACCACACAAGCTTTTACCGAATAACTGGCCCTAGACGAGCTCAATTAACGTGTAGATAAATGTTTTTGCATATACATATGTATATGTGTGTGTATGGTGTCAATTCATATTGCACTATTGTGTTCAGTATTGCTTTATCTTCATTGTTGACTGGAAATATGCTGAGGACTCACTGATATAATATCTCAACAAGTATCGTTACATAAACGTATGTGTACTGATTTTCGAAAGCCACGCCAAATTATCAGACATACATTTTTCTAATTGAGAAATATTTACAAAGTGTGAATTTACAAATTTGGTTTTATATAATTCCTACTACATAGTTCTACAGTAATGATACTGTGATACTGATAAATAAATAATCAATTTTATGAAGATAGTGCAAGTATGGAGGTCCGCGAAATTGGTACCACAAAGTTGTAGAAACATCTCGAGGGACAGATTGATCACTATTGACCATCAGCAATTTCTATTAACTATTTTTCTTTTAGGCTGTGACAACTACAGACATATGTAGGCGTATCATGACAAATATCTCATACTTAAATTCAGAAATTTTGTTCATCGGCCTCTAAACTTCAAAAAAAAACAATAGTCATCGTTTGACCACCCATCGGTTATTTTTTTATCCGACCTTGAAGTTATAAACGCTAAGCAGAATTTTTTATGGTTTAGAGGCACGAAACATTTTCAGCGTTTGACCACCTCTTAAAATCGCTTACGTTTCTTGTAATAAGTAACCAAGTCACACAGATATTAACTTGCTGTTTGCTCTTTTTTTTGTGAATTTTTCTAGGTTTTCAGAAAAATCAATCAATATGGGCAAACTATGATTAATTCTATCCTGTCCTAAAGAGAAATCAAATTCCTAGTAAGTAATTGATTTTTTAAAACAACAACATTTCGGTATTTCAGTTTTTGGAGTACTTGCTGCGAAACCCCTAAGTATGTCTATAATGGCCTCAACCTAAAGGTACCGTGGTTTATGGAAATCCTTCATGCTCAATAAATAGTAGCAAAATAAATGGTCAATATTTTTCGTCATTTCTTAGATATTGCTTCTTACTACGTTATGGTGCCAACTTCGCGGATCTCAAGCATTGGAAGCTAGAATGTATTTACAAGAGCAAGACTAAAATAAATCAGGAATAATACTATTATTGCTGAGTTGATGAAAAAGAAGGGAAATAGTGGGCCAAATTTATATACCAGTGGCTCTTTTTTCAATGTTTTCTAAAATACAAATTCATATTATTCGTCGACATTAGCATTGATTTTTAAGTAAAATTAATTCTCCTATCCGTGCACTTTGGGTGAGTATCTCTACTTAATGTATCTATATTATGTCCTGTAAGTACTTCTATGTATTATTTAATATGTTGTTATTAATGTAAATTTAATGTAACTACAAAAATAAAAATGATTTGAGTTACTTGTATATCGAGGTATTTTTTGTGAAGCTCTAATAAGCTTGTTAAGAGACTAACCAAAACATGGCAAAAAACCTAGTCAAGAGATTGATTTAATAAAATTTAGGCGTGAATTAAAATCGGTTCTAAAATTGACCGCGTTTTTTTTTCTTTTTTGATGTACACCATCTTATAATTCACAGATAATAAATTAATTACTTAATTAAAATTTTTATAATTACATATTTTCCTTTTTCAAAATAAAAATTATCGTCTATCTTTGGACTGCTTAGATCTACAATAAATATATCTGGGAATAAACGATTTATATCTAACGTAATTTGAGACTGGGCAACGATACCTGAAAGTAATAACAATAATAATAAGTCACACAATTGGAGACGGCCTGAGGTCAACATTGGTGTGAACAGAATTATCTAATTCCGCATATACTTTAGATCTGATGCCAAACGAAAGTGCTTAGCAGTTACCAGAATATGGTACTATACGTTTTGCAATTTAGAAGGCTTTCAGAAAGTAAACATTTAACCAAAGCAAACTGTTTTCAACAACAATGTCGGAACGAAATAACAAGTCTGATTTTTTTGTTTATTTTGGTTGTTCCACATTGCTTTGCATATTTAATTTATGCCAATGTTAAAAATTAAAAAAAAAACATCAAGGAATATCAGGGATTTCAAAGAAATGCTTCAAATTAAAATGTTTAAAGTTATTTTCCAAATACAAAGTAATCTTTCCCGAATACAAAAAACTAACAAATATAAATTACACACCTACAATGGAAAGAAATATATCACACGCGAATGTAAGAACGAAGCAACAAAACGTTGTGATAATAGCAGAGTTCTGAAATTAATGTTTTCTACTATAGACACGTATAGCTATTATACGTGATGGTATCGTCCCAATGGACTCCATACAAGATGCAATGTCAGTACGTGTGTGGTTCGAAGAAGAAGATACTAAACCACTTTATAGTGTCGGAGCTTCCCCGATAGCCGCCCAGTGTGTTTCATCGATATAACAAGTGACCGGTGAGTCAACGAACTCGCTGGACCGTAGACCTGACCGCTTGAATCGACCTCACATCAGAGCAACACTGGGCACAGACCCTGGCGGACATAGAGGGCATGTTCGAGCAAAGACGAACGTATAATTACTGAATTATACGTGAGCCCTTTGGCAATGGTCGTGCCGAAAACTTGCCAACAGAAAGTAATGTTGGGGTGATGACGAGAACATTTTCAGATCAAACGGAATTTCTGAATATACATATCTATATGTGTCCACACTTTCATAGTTTACGACACTAAGACAGAATTATGAATTAAAAAGTAATATACATACATTGCTGGTAGTTACAGCACAGTTGTAAATTATGTGGTATTGATTGATCAAATGAAATAATTTGTATAGTTTGCTGTTTATCAATGTGTACATAAAGTAAATGTTTATAAACTTGTACCTTACGTGCAGCTTGCAAAAAACTCTATTAAAGCATGAATATTCCGTGTAGATCAGTTTAAATATTTGCAATGTAATCGTTAACACATATTTAGTTCATGTATATTATATACAAATATTTCGATATATCTTTTTAACTACATAAACCAAAAAAAAATCGTTTCAATTATGAAATGTTTCAAATTTTTGAGCAAAACTTGCATATTCTAATATTCTGTAATTTATCTTCCTTAAAGTGTTTGTTACTATTTTAACATTTCAACATCCAAAAACTGACACCAAGTTTCGACAACGAAATAGTATGACTAATTTCAACGAGTAAGTTTTTTTCACTAAAAAAAGTGACTGATTAAAAAAAACTTCTACCTGTTATGTAGGTATCTGGGATTTAATTTCTTTTACTAATTACTTAATCGGAGTCCGTTTGTTTCTAGTTCGTAAAGATTTTTCACAAGATACATATATCTGTATTACACAATTATAATTTTAGCCACGGTTTATAAGCTTTATATACCGGTATTTATAAATGTATTAGGCGGCTTTCACACCAAAGTCGCATGCTACGTGCGACTTGCTGCCTGGAAGCAAGAAGCACGTCGCATCGTGCGACATCTAAATTCGCTTTCATACCAAAGTGGCATAGTGTGAGATGCTAGATCGTGTTAATTCATTAAAAACTCCAAACGTAAATGAACTCCCAGCTATGCACGCACAGATCAGGTCGCAAACTAGCAAAAATATAGAACCTGTCCTATGAAGTACGCTGCACGTCTCACGTCGCAAAGTCGCATTCATGCTACGCGACTTCGGTGAGAAGGTATTCTTTAGTAATATATGTTTTAAAACAAGTAGCATATTTGCTGCTTCCAGGCAGCAAGTCGCACGTAGCATGCGACTTTGGTGTGAAAGCCGCCTTATGATGATATCTGTCCTAAGTCCAGCAGCTTTAAGCAACCAGGCTTAAAAAATATTGTGAACAAAACGTAAGTGAAACTATATAACATACTTTTGTCCTTATTACATATTGAATAAGTATAATTAATAAAGTATAATGTAATAATTCGTATAAGCATTGAAGAAGAATGCTCCTTTAAATATCTTTGTACTCCCGGTTTGTCTAACGCAAAACTTAATGAGGATATCTTTATTGATCCCCGAATTACAAAATTGGTTTTGTTTACTTTAAAACTATATACTCCGCTTGAAAAGGAAACCTGGATTTATTTCAAAAGTTATGTCCCTCTTGCGTTTTTCCGAAATCTTGGACAAATAAGCACAGAAAAAGAAAAGATGTATCATCAGGACATAAAAAAATGGAGACGTAGTACAGAATACAAACATAATAGCCGATTACTGTTGTTTCAGAAGAGACATCTTTGCCAACTGTGCCAAAAAGAAAAAAATAAGAGTCAACTTATTAATTCGTAAAAAGCAACTGTTTTATTTCGTAATTTTCCTCGACTAACAACAAATCGTTAACATAATTTTAATAGTTGATAAGAAATTAAGATTTGGTGTGAATGTCTTCAGGTCGCATATTCTAATTTAATGTTTATTTATAGAAATAGAGACCTTCAGTCTCGTGAGTAAAAAACGAATCTTTGTGATAGTTTGGTGCTGTGTCGTATTTCGTGTTTTCAACATGAAAGACCGGAGATGCTTGCATTTAGCATGTTTGTTTCATAAAATAGTTACAATGAAGTGCTCAACATACGTATGTATATAGGAAAATAATGTTTCGGTATGACGTGGATATAAACATTAGGAATAGTGGTTTCTTAACACTACCTATCCATAGAACAGCGGTTTTTCGAACGGTGTTTAGTCGGGCATTTAGTATGTTCATGTACAGAACTGTGAAATAAAATCTGGAACAACTCTTATGAGCATAAATCCCAAGTTTTTATCTGTGTAAACGGATCTGCCGTGACATACAGCATATTCAGATTGTCATTTAAGTCAATTGACATTCCATGAGTATGAGACCTTAATTACACAACTTAAATGTGTTTGTTCCAGATTTTATTGCACAGTACTATACATAGACAAACTGATCCATGATGCCGTTAGTTCGACGAATGGGGCCAACGCCTTCTAGAATCATGCCACCCCAAACATTCACCTTCTCCGCGTTTCACAGTTGGTTTTTTACATTTGCTGGAGTATTCTTCACGAATGCGTCGTCAAACATAAGATTTACCATCAGAGCCAAGTCTATAAATTTCGATTCATCTGTGAAAATCTCTTTTCTCCATTCCTCTAAAGCCCAGTGGCGATGATCCTTTGCAAATTTTAAACGCATCTTCCGATCACGTTCGGATATTAAAGGCTTCTTGCGTGCTACTCGTCCTAATATATTAAATTCATTCAGTCTTGTTCGGACACTAATCTTGTTACCGATATTTGGACCAGCTTCATCTAGAACCTGATTAGCTGTTTTATGACGATCTGCTTGCAAAATTCTTCTTGCACAATTGTTTTTCTATTGCTGCGTTTTCGGGATATATTATCTGTTGAGTGTGTTTTATTTATGAATTGGATTGCATGCAGTTTTTGAAATATTTAATTATTGTCCAAGAACCGAAAATATAATATCCTTCCTTAATAATTTAATTTGCACCCTCTGCTGAGGGGTGAGGTTCTTTCCTCGACTCATTTCCATCCACTGATTCGAATATTTTATATATTTAGGCATTTTTAGCAAGTAGAGATACTAACATGTCTGTGTTTTATATGTACTTTTCCTTTTCTTTGATGTATGATGTATATAAATAAAGACATTTATTACTATTATTAAATTAAATCTATTGAAGTATGTATTTGCGTAACAAAGAAACATGCAATACCAGCTGACCGCAGACAATATAAGAAAATATGTAAAACTGAAGTAAGCAATTTTTCAGAATTTTTTTTTGTGTATGTGTGGGAGACCACCTTGAATTCTTTGCTTATTATTTCCATTGACATTTTGCAAGTTTTATTAGAATTATCATCTTACTGAAAAGTTGCAATTTTCCTGTTGAAGACATTGAGTTTATTTCTTTTAATCCCTAATATCCTTCGAAACTAGTGCATTTCAATTAATTTATAAATTAGCGACACCTCTATCATACTAGAAAAATTAAAAGTGACATTTCAACTGTGGAAATTAACATTCGTTGCAAAACTTCATTTAATATTTAACAAATTTTCTGGCAAAGTAAATTTTGAACGTAATTTTAAGTAGATTAGAAATAGTTATTTAAAAAAAGATAGAAAACCTTTTAAATAAACATAAGAATGATTTTAAAAAAGAAAATTTAAACAAAGTTACTCAAAAGAGTTTTATGTTGAATTAATAAAGACAAGGATATACCTATAAAATAAGTACATAAACTTAACACAACTACGTACAAAATTAAATCGTAAAATATATAATACAATGCCGTAATAATATAATAATTTAAGAGAACACAACATTTACACCCAACAGCAATAAGAACCTACATTACTTAATGTTGTCTAAAAATAAAACTGGAAACTAAGTCTTAAGGATATACAACATAATTTTGGTTTCAACAATACTAATAAGATTTTAAAAACGGCTTTCGAGGCTATATTATTAAAATGTTTTAAAAATGAGTCGAAGCAAAACAATAGACGAAAATCTTCGATCTCTGATTGTACGTTTGAAAAAAAACTGGACAATCCAATTCCGAAATAGGAAATTGATTAAGTTTATCACAATACAGTTTAAGAAATATTGTGAGACTGCATAAATCAAGCGGTTCTATTGCCACAAAACCACGGTACGTAGGAAAAAACAATACTACAAATATGAACAGAAGGGCACTAAAAAGAATTATTGGGCAAAATAGACGTGCTACTTACGGGAAATTAAGCTTATTATGGAGAGAAGCCATGGAAAACAGGTTTCAAGATCTACATGTCACAGAGAAGCTTACAAAATGGGATTTAGAATATATAAGGTAATATTTTCAATGTATTTGAACGAAAATTTTCATAATGTTGTAAAAGCAAAAAGGACTAGAGTGGGCCAAAAATCATCGTAATGCGAATATTGAACAGTGTAATGATGTTCATTGAAGTAATAAGTCGCGATTGGAAGTCTGTATAGATGATAATCGCGACAAAAACATAACATAAACTTATCACCTGCATTACTTGAAAAATTAAATTTCCTGCATCTGTTATAGTATGGGGTTCGATGTCTGTTAGTTCTGGAATAAAATTGCTAGAGCTTGGCAAAAAGACATTCTCGCGTAATTGCAAAATATAGTAAAACGGATAACACGTAACATTATAAGTAACTTCTTGTTATGTTTACTAATTTAAGACTTTACATATAAATAAGATAAACAGAAAGATAATCTTTCTTTTTCACATAGCAGGTGACTGCTTTTTAATTATATGTAAGTTAATTATTTAAAACTACAGCTGTAAATTAATATTCCACTTGTTATATTTTGTAACGATACATACTATTGCTTTGGTAATAAATTGCAAACCCATACAATAACGTTATCTCGAATACATTAAGAAAAAAATTGTTTCTGAAAATATGTAAGGTATTTTCATTAACAAGAATTTAATACTTTACACCTGCTGCAGATAATAAATAATGATTTCGAAATGTACAAACAAGTGTTGAACTAGGTTTTCCTGTTTCATTAAATTTATTTTAAATGTTGTTAAACTAACAAAAAATGGCAATACCTATATACTTCAAAACAACAGTACCTAACTTTCATAGTGCCAAATGTTCAATGTGAAATTGACAGTGCATTAAACAGAATGACCATGCATCCAAAAATATTTACTACACTCAGTTTTTCTTTTTTCAGAAATCACGATAATTATTGACTTTGTAGTTGGAGCCTCTAACTGGAGCGAGCAAATACGAATTTCTTAACATTTTACACGTGTCTCAGACGCAAACGAAATTACGAAATAATAAAAATATTCGAGATCCAAATTATTTTCTGAACTATTTCACTAGCTGATATAATTATAATGTCCTATTTACTGGTTCTATATTTAACAAGATGTTGGTTTATCATAAAATTCAGGATTTAATAAATTTGTGTTTACTTGGCAATTGTTGATCGCGGGGAGCTTTGAAGTTTTTTAGACTTGAACAAAGTCTATAGCACAGAAACCATATTTTGATTTGAAATATCTTAGTCAGGTTCTGACGTTGTTGATCGATATTTTGTCTGGTTGAAGATTACAGAAAAACAACTCTGATGTTTTATGTTCGATACATATTTACGTCTAATAGATATTGTAGTAAAAAGGAAAATTTTCGTGTTTTCGATTTTCTCACAGAAATCAATAATACAGTGTACACATATTAATCAAATAAACGTTAACAAACTGCAAATAAATGAGCGATATGATATTAAAATTCAACCAACAAGATTTTGTTATTCGTCTATATATGAATCAATGGTTAGTGACGTTCAGAAAGAATTGAGATATACATAGGCACATAATTAAACTTGGTTTATGAATAAATAAATACTTGTAATATGTATTTAGAATAAGAGCCCAGCGTGTGTCTAATTGAAGGATGTATTGGAGACATACGAGGGAGCGTTTTTATATTCGCGGATAAGGGGTGGAAATAAATAAACCAAATTATTTTTCTTTTTCAATATATTCACCTGCAAGACGGATACATTTTTCACATCTTTCAATTAATTTATTTATACCCTCATAAAAAATGATTTCTCTTTATCTGCAAAATACGCCGAAACTGCCTCCTTGACTTCATCATCGGCAGTGAATTTTTTACCCCGCAGCTCTTTTTTCATTTTCGGAAACAGGTAATAATCAAGGTCTGGGCTGTAGGGTGGGTGATTCACAATTTCGAAGCCCACCTTATGCAGGGCAGCTAACGCAACGCGGCTCTTGTGGACGGGCGCGTTGTCGTGCAAAAGCAGCACACTTTTCGTCAATTTTCCCCGTCTTTTCTCTTTAATGGCTTCTTTTAGTCGCTCTAATATTGAAGCGTAATATTCTCCGGTTATAGAAACACCTTTATCTTCATAATCAATCAACAATATTCCTTCCGGGTCCCAAAATACCGTTGCCATGAGTTTCCCAGCTGATTGTGACACTTTAAATTTCTTGGGAGGTGCTGTGCCCTTTTTATGCCACTGCATGGAGTCTTGTTTGGAATCAGGTTCATAATGATGAACCCAAGTTTCGTCTCCAGTAACAATTCGACTCAATACACCATCCTTGTCTTCATTACACAGGTCCAAAAATGCACGCGAACACTCTACGCGCTGTTGTTTTTGCGGCGACGTGAGCATTCTCGGCACCCATCTTGCGCTGACCTTAGACATGCCGAGGTGATCGTGTAGGATTTTAAAAATTGTTGTATCGGATACTCCAACCATTTCTGCGAGTTGTTTCTTCTTTAGCCGAGCATCTTCGAGTACAATTTTTTCAACTTTTTGCTGCTCCTGCCCGGCCTCGGATCGTCTTCAAGGGATTCCCTTCCTTGTTTAAATAAACTATGCCACTTGTACACCATGGTTTTTCCTGGACAAGAGTCGCCGTAAACCAATGACATCTCATTCATTATGGTCGCGATTGATTTTGCTTGCCTGGTAAGGAACTTTATAACGGCACGATATTCGATTTTTTCCATATTTCACTTTTCACTCCGGATTATGTTACTTGGTTGACGATAGCTCAAAGACTAACTGTCTAATAACAATGAAACTTCGTATTTATACTAATTATGAGTCGCTGCACAGGCCACGCCCCCAATGCGCCTAATCACCCCCCTACAACCCGCTCATTCCGCGAATATAAAAACGCTCCCTCGTATGTCAATATTTATTTACTATATAAAACACCGTACAATACAAATATTTACGAAACCTAAATAAGATGTTTTGTCGAATATCATCATTGACGTTTTGTGGGTTTTTGTTTTGAATTTAACTATAAATTTAAGCGAAATGTGAAAGACATAAAGAAAAAGAATGTGGCAATCCAGCAAAAAAGTTATTCTAAAAATACTCTCAAGTTTAGCAACGCACATAAAAAGAAAATAGGAATGATCTGGTACCTAATCTAATTCGCTTTAGTACTAAGTAAAAATTGCCAACTAGTAAATGTTTTTCAAACATTAAAATATCCATTTAAATATCTCAAGTGGTGGTTTGTAATGTAAAGTATGTTTGAGAAAAAAATAGTTTATCGCTAAACTACTTATGATTGGTTGGCAATGGCAATAGTAGTTTAAATATAAAAAATATCCACATACTTATGCAACTTAAAAAAATATATTCAGAATGTAAATATTATCAAAAGTTAGATTCCAAATTTGAAATTTTGAATGTAGTGTTAAATGCAATCCGTTACGGTCATAAGTCAAAATATTGTCCAAAAAGACAAAGTGTTGCTGGTAGAGTTTCGAATCGCCTTGTTGGAAACTAAGGAGGTTCGATGAAGCCAAAAGCACTAGGACGATCAATGTCAACAATATTTAGAGACAATCGATACGGAAGGTTTAAATAACAATAATAATTCTTCTTCTCTACACGATAACTACAGATAGCGCATCCTAATGCCTTCATTCATAAACTGGGAGACCATAGTTGAATACAGGGAGAACAAGTGAATTGCAAAGTAAATCCTTGGTTTTGATGTAAAGAAAGGAAGGATGAGGATATAAAGTTTTTAGTTTAAAGTATGCCATATTGATAAGTCTAGATAGATGTTCCTTATATCGGAATGAGTTGTCCATGATTATGCTTAAGTTTTTTGCCTGTGATACCAGTGGTATGATGCGATCAGTCAACCTTAGACGATAGTATTTTGCACACATTCCACGTCTTTGGAACGACCAAACAAGAGTACGATTGATTTGTCCGGAGGATTCAGCTGCAGTGCATGAGATTTGGAAAATTCATTTATTTTCATCAAATCGGTTCCAGTTGAGCCATCGAAAAGAGGTCCGTGAAGTTGGCACAACAAAGTGGTCAAAAGTCGACAAAATTGCTAGAAAGGATTGACCATTTATTGACCACTATTGACCATCAGCGATTTCGATTGCCTACCTTTTGTTTAGGCCACAGCCGCTATACCCATATTTTGGGGTCTAATGGCGAAAATGCTAAAATTAGCCAATATAGACATTTTGTTCATCGGATACGATTGACCATCGTTTGACCATGTTTGACCACCCTTCACATTTTCAAAATTTTCAAAAAAAATTTTTTCGAATTTTTTTTTACTGCAAACTCTAAAATTTTGTTGGAGTATAGGATTGACCAACGTTTGACTATGATTGACCACCAAATAATTTTATTGAAAACTTAAAAATATTCGAAAAAAATGAAAAAAACAAGTTCATATCTCCAATGAAATGACTTCAAACCCAGATAATGTCATAACCTCTTGCGTCGCATTTTTCACAAATTTTGAGAGGTGGTCAAACGCTGAAAATAATAGAACTTATTGTCTCGTGTCTCTAGACCAGAAAAACTGAAATTATCGTTTGACCACCCTCCGGTTAAATTTTATCCGATCTTAAAGTTACGTATAACAGTTTCAAAGTTTTTCGCATTTTTCACAAATTTTGAGAGCTGGTCAAGCGCTGAAATTAATAGAACTTATTATAACGTGTCTGTAGACCACAGAAAAATGAAAATTATCGTTTGACCACCCTCCGGTAAAATTTTAAATCGTATAACAGATCATTTTTCACAAAAAGCTGGTCAAACGCTGAAATTAATAGAACTTATTATCACGTGTTTAGACCACAGAAAAAGAAAATTATCGTTTTCCGGTAAAATTTTATCCATTTTATAACAGTTTCAAAGTTTTTGAGAGGTGGTCAAACGCTGAAAATAATAGAACTTATTGTCTCGTGCCTCTAGACCACAGAAAACTGAAAATTATCGTTTGACCACCCTCCGGTTAAATTTTATCCGCAGACCTATCGGAAAGCTGTAGTATATTTGAGTGTCGTCCGCATACATTTGTATAGATAAGTGGCGTATATGGTCAGGAAAGTATTTAATATAGATTGAAAAAAGAAAGGGGCTTAGAATTGATGCTTGCGCGACATCTTAAGTAAAAGGTAGGAGAGAATAGCAGTCCAAGTGCAGTTCAACTTCGAAATGAATTTGCTGCTAGTTACTATAGATGCTTATATAATTAGACGTCCAACGCCTTAATTTGTATTCCTCAAAATGGAAATCGTAATTCAATTTGGGTTACGAGTGGCGATCCAAATTTACGCTGAACAAGGTCACCCCACAATTTCATTATCAGGGTCCTGGTTAAGCCGGACTCAGGACTGATTGTGATGAAAAAATAAAACCCATATAAGCAAAATCATTTAAAACCACAATATAGAAAGCAACTATCGAAACAATATTAATTCTCAGAAACAAACCAAACTACAGACATAATTGGTTATTGAAATATAAAACGATTTCAGTTTTCTTTGGTTTATTTATAAGTAACCTTCTGCGTGAAATTGCTTTTTATACTTGATCCTTTAACATTGGGTTTCTTTAGTTTCAGATAAAAGTCTTTTCTGACCTCCACGCGGGTTTAAGATAATCTTTTAATTACTTAGAGTGTTTATTATTTTTCGCGTGGTTTTAAGTCTTATTCTGAGTTGCTTTATTATCATCACTCTTTGTTTCGTTAACAACTTCATGTCTTCAGATTTAGATTTTAGTTAGATTAATTTATAATTATTTCGTATTTTTTATTACAACGTAAAGTAATGATCTTCCTTATTTTTCAAGCATATTTATTTCTGGTTTACATTCTTTCAACACGATATCTGTATTTCATCATTTGGACTAAATATAAGGGCCTTCTGCTATTGGGCTTACAATTTCTTTGTTATTTTCGATGGTATTTTAGTGGACAAATTAGAATACGCAGTTTCTCTCTAAAATTTGCTTAATTATTTTTACAATACTGTTCTATAACTGTTCTATTTGAGTTGAATGCGAGGTTGAACGTTACTTTGGTAGTTTTGATAAACAAGAATTTCTTGTTTATTCATTGCTATAAATACTGTATCTACTGAGAAAAGGTATCCATTGACAAACGTGGTTTAATAGAGTAATCTACTGTACTTACTCCTTAGTCCTTAAACTTATATCATTTATTCAGAATTCTTTGGAAACAAAAATGCAATATTTAAAAGAACGAATTTACAACCACCAATACTCTTTTTTTTACATAATATTAGCGGTGAAACTTGCGAAGTTAAGCACGACTTGGACTAGAAACGTCACTGTATAGATATTATATTTTTTAATATCGATTCTCGATATTGAAGAGGAGGTGATTATTTAACCACTGAGTAAAACAGAATTGTGAAGACCCCACAAGTTTACCCTTCCCGATTTAAATTTAAAACCCTACGACATTTATCATGTATTATCAAATAACTTATCATATATATACACAAACAAAAACATAAACATTTTTGCTACTCAATAAGATAAAAACACATTAGTTTTTAACCTATAAATATAAGTATAGGAATTTTATTTAAATAAAATAATACAGTAGACGAATTTCTACATAAGATTGTTATGACTGAATCACCTATAGATAATAGTCTAAGTGTCTAAGGTGATAGATAATCTAAATGTGGAAACTTACTAGATCCTATGTCAGAACGCTAATAATGTGCTCAATTAATGAATTGCAATTAGATAAGCCCAAAATTATGAAATTAACGCATTTATATAATCCATTTCCTGGATTCGATATTTCACCTTTCCCAATATAGATGATGTAGAAATTGGTAACTTATTGATACAGCCCGTAAAACCACTCAGCAAAATATCCAGTTACGGACACCTGTTTTAGACAAATATTCACTTGGACGATAGGATGCGATTTGCTGGCAATTTTTCTACAAAGCCGGCCTCTTTAGATATGAATGCAACCTAGTTTCAACGTAGATGAAACATGACTCTTTTACATAGCTCTTTCTAGCAAAATTATGACTCTAAAAGATGAAAAGTGTTTAGCAGGTAAACGCTCAAATCAGCGCATGAAAATGTTGAATGTGCAAATATGGCACATCAAAAGAAAAACTTTTGGAATTATTTGGAAAGGCATGTATGCCAGGTGCATTTAAATTAGCTGGCATCAGATTAGCGATACAAGACAAAGCATGGATATCTCAGAAGCAAAAAAAAAAGAAAAATATTATAGAGAAGATTAATTTTGAAACGTATTTGGTTGATAGTAGTGCATCAACAATTGAACTAGCAAAATCAATCAATGTTTTACATGCAATCTATTACATTAATGCAGCGTGGTAAACCGTACCAGAGGTAACATGGTAACAATTAGGAACTGATTTCGTAAAGCTGGTTTTTCGAAAACTGTTGATATCAATGCAGAAAAAATTTTTGATATAAGTAGGTAGAGGATGGCATTCTTTTGGTGAAGATATGAGAAATTTTCAACCAAAACAAAATCTCGTTCTGAAGTACAAAATAACAGAAACAATACAGTAGAAAAGCTAACTGAACTTATAACATTGATAATTTGAATGAAGAAATAATAGGAGGCAGAGAAACAGAACACAAGACATCATCTCGGACATCATTAATGAGTCGAAATTATCTTTGGCACAAAGAAATGATGAATTTGGAACTTTTTAAAGCTGACAAACTCATTTTAAAAGCTGTGCGTTTTATAGTGGTAAAAGCAACCACTATCACCTACGAAATGATCTACTACATTTAGCGTAACTATAATTGTTGAATTATCTATACATGTTTTAACATGTATAGTATAAATACAAATGTATGTATGTTCTGAAACTAAAATACGAATTTTACTACTGGAAAATATGTATTAAGTAGAAATAAGCTTTTTATTAATGAAAATTTCATTTCCTTAATCGAATTTACTGATTTGATAAACAGATAAATTGAAATTACTTTAAGACAAAGCTTTTATTTTCTAAATACAAATTCTCTACAGAAAATTTCGCATTTCATTTGAAAAAGATAGTACATATGTTTAGTTTTTCAAGTCAAAGTTTGAAGTTTACAAATAAAATTTTTAGCGGATCTTTAAAATGTTTATGTATTATTATTTAATTTACTTCCTTATACGGAAGTAAATTACTCTTGAACGGACAAAACGTTGGAATATCTCATATGTAGAAACGATTCTACCACGATCTACTTCATTCAATTAATGGAGAAAATGCTTTCTATGCTGTAGCAATATTAAAAATATATAAATTGCTTCAGTTAATTTAGGTATATCTTAAGAAACATATAACACTTGCATCCAGTAAAAAAATTAAAAAAGTTACATCGAAGAACTATAAAACCACGTTCGCACCAGCAAATGTGTACTTTTGACTTAAAGTTACACCTAACATGTGAGTGTGTAATACATACAATACTATTATACCTAGCAGCTTTCAACTGTTGGCTTCTGCTGAATGAAGCTAAACTACTACTAATTACTTTCCGTATCACCATGAATACCACCCCGTCAAATATTACGTAGTATGTCATTTTCAAACGTCAAAATACGAAAGAAGGCAATAATGCATAGATAACAAAAACTAAACTTTCTATCACAATGAAATACCATAATGCATTTAAAAAGAGTCATTCATAAACACCTACAAGACTGGTACCATAAGTGACTATTAAGATTGTTTAGTCCTTTTTTATGTAAGGATCTGTTTTTATAACAAATACTTCAGTTAAACTGCATTAGAATAGTTATTCTAAAGCAAGTTCCCTATTCAAAATGGCTATATCAAGGCAGAGTTATCGTTACGATATGGTTACGATTTAGATGGTTTTTTTCGATATTTATTGTGTTTCTATGGTAACTGTGTCAATTTTATTTGTCATACACAATAGTTGTGCCTTTACGAGTCCATATTGGCTTCATTAAGTATTATTAGGTATTAATGCAATAGGTAATATCCCAATGCATTTGAGAAATGGACCCAGTTCTATAAAATCATTTCGTAATCTTGTAAGTAAATTTGAGGCAACTAATTCAGTTACCGATAAAAAACGATTAGGTAGACCGAAATTACATAATTAATAACGAGATGAATACAGCTACACCTTTACAAAAAGTAAAGGAATTTGTGGACAGATGAAGCTCATTTTGAGTTAAATGACTGTATTAACACATACAATTATAGAATATGGTCGAATAATATTCCGAATACGATTGTTCAACAAGGATTACATGATATCAAGTTTCTTGTTTGGTGTGGTTTTACGTCAAATTGTATAATAGGACCATATTGCTAAAAAGAAATGGAAAAATATACAAACGAAAATAGTAAACGGGCAACAATATTTTCGAATATTACAGGACTTCGTAATGTTACAAAATCAATTATGTTCAAGACATTATTTATATTCAAGACGGAGCTCCATCTCACATACACAATATCGAAAAAACACTATTAAGTAACACATTTAGCGATAATGGGCAGTTGGCCTGCTAGATCACCAGATATGGATCGGGCTAAGATTACTGGTTATGGGGTTACCTCAAAAAAAGTATTTCTTACCAGACCTACTACTCGTGAGGAACTTTCTTCTCATTCTTCTCGTTATCATAAAATCCCGTTTCTTTATGTACAAATTAGCGCTTTTATGTTTCTACTATTCGCGTAAAAAATAAAACGAGACATTGTTTTATAACAATGTTGACATTAATTTAGTCTTGTAATTAAACGTATTGGCAACAATAGTAGTTGAAATAGACAGTTAAAATTTTTATTACTGAATTCATTACACTTTTAAAATTTGTAAAAAGCACGTAGATAAAATTACTAGAGCAAGGCTGTGCGCTGCTAAAGTAGAAGATAGATGGTCTATACGAGGTAAAAAGCAGATGCATTTAGGATAAGTAAATGCTCAGTTAGTAGAAAATGTAAAACATGGCGGAAGGAGAGGAATCTTTCAAGATTCCCTGTTTCAAAACGACCTAGTATTTTAACCGTTGCTCAATAACATATGTACCTACATATATCAATCGACATTTTTTAACACAGTAAAAAATATAGGTTTTCGTGGATCAGCAAGTACAGGACTGCATCGCATTCGACGTGTTGGACTATTCTTAAGTGGTTATTAATAAGGCGTTTTTAATTCTTAGTTGGAAAGATGTAAGGATAGGATTTGCTTTACAACATTTGGGACACCGCAATTTTTTTTCAACGAAAAAATATTTCAATGGGTTTATAATAGAAAAATTAGAGCTTTTCGATCTCCAGGATCCGCTTGTGAATAAAGTAAATAAAAGTCCTCGTTTTTTCCATAAATGTCTGCGGATGATTGCCTGTTTTATTAGAGGTCTTGGCATTTCATATAATATAGCTTAAAAATAGCGAGGAATATATAAATATATTTGGAAAAGTTATGGTGCCATTTGTAAGACGGGTGTATCCTGGTAGCGACTTCATCTTTTTGAATAATTGCCCTGTCCATATATCTCAACCAAGGAAGCAATGGTTAAATACAAATGAGATTTTGGTTTTAGATTTTTTAGCTATAGTGCGGCTATAATTATTGAAAATGTATTGAGATTAATTGCAGACAATATAGACAATATAGACAGAATGTATGTACATGTGCAAAGTAGAAAGAAATTATTTCAAGTTGTGCAAGCAGCGAGAACCGAAATACCGAAAAATTGCAGTGCGATAAGGTTAAGTACGTAATACAACAGAAGCACAAGGTGGGCCAAATATTAATTTAATAATAATAATAAACTTGGAGAGTGAGGAAGCACAACACAAAGCAATAATTTCGGTACATCTCTAGTTCCATACGATTGCCCAAAGTCTTTAATTCTCTAGTGTACAACCAAACATATAATCAAGGAGAAGACATTTATTTTCACATTAACTTGAAATTTAATGACCTGGAAGTTAGGCATTATTCTTAAACAGTTCAAGACAGAAAGGTGGAAGATGTTTGCACAACTTCACCCGTAAGTTTCTTACCCACACATGTTGGTTGCAACTCTTGAAAATTATCTATCTAACAGAAACACGAACGTTTGTTCGACTATCAGTGAAGTTCGACTTTCTCTTACTATTAAGGTATGAGCGGCATGATAGGACTTTTATAAATTAAAATTCAGTGAATACTTGAAAAGCAACAGTATTTCTATAATTCTCGCATGAAGGAACAATAAATTAAGTAGATATACGTTGAAAAATAAAAACTATCTCTCTACAATGAAGATGATCAGAAAAATTGGTGCACCCTCGTCTATTCAATTCAATCTTTGACCGCAAGACCTTCAAGAAAATAAAGTAAATGATTTCAAGTAGACAAATGAATGCTTTGAATTCCTTGTCAATAAATAATAAACCTTAACATCTAAGGATCTAAATAATAAATTTAAAACTTCAATACTTAAGTAGATTCAGCACTGGTAACGAAATAAGACATGCGTGCTATACACATCGAACAAGAAATTATATGTTTAACAATTGGCAATGTTGCAAAATTACAATAAATTTATCATCAATGTATGAAAGTTCTGGAACATCCTGTACATACTTACTCGACTAATAAAGTATCGCAAAGCACGTGTACAGGAAAACCATATATATAAATCGTTACGGCATACGGTAATTACCTAATTTAATTTACTTGTTTATAAATAAAAAACAATTAAGATTTGGTTAAATAAAAATAGTAACACATTATTTATATGTCTATAAGTAATAACTTATTCAAGCATTGTAAAAGGCTTCTTATAAAAAGAAAGTTCTTATTAGATGCAAAAGTTCAACGACTTCAAAACATGTAAAAAAATCTACAACAAAAACAATCAGAAAAGGCCTTTTTTGTTATGCATAGGTGTACATTTTAAAGAAATACCTGTTTTAACTGGTTCAGATGTATATATTAATAGTACAGGCCGTTAAAAATGGTATTTAAAAAATATTCGTGACGTAACGTAATGCACCTACAGTGGAACACACCCCCTTTTCAAGTGAGGGCGAAATATAAACATACCTGCAGTTCCTTGTTGGTGTTGTCCTTGTGTGTAGCTGCACGTATAACACCAGCTCTCCAACCCCACTCACTAATTTTGCTCAATTTTAATTTCGCAAATCCACTCACAGACAAAAAACGTTTCCCGACAATTTCTTCTCGACATTTATATGCCATCTTAAGGCGACACAATCAACACTTTCTCATTTCAAAACTCAAAACGAAAACACACAAAAGAAACAATATTTTCAACTTTTAACTCAACTTTATCATATTATTTTAAAAAAACCATAAATTCACCATTATTATAGCGCGCATACACTACGCCTGTAAAGATTTTCAAGCTCGTTGTGTCAGACCAAGGAGGCTAGGCCAGAAGGTGCCTTTCGCTCGGGCTCGAATATTATCGTGCTATCTCGTCTGTTGTAAACACTACACCACGAGGTTAAACCTCCTTCTGAACGAACGGCAAAAACTTTTCTAAATCGCTTTAGTTCGAATAAAATTCACGAGAGGCAACACAGTCCAGTGTAACGTGTCGTACCATCTATAATACTATGTTCACACTATCTGATTATATATTCACGTTCTATATAAGATGGCGCTAGTTAGAATTATGTCACAGAAATCTATACAAAATTATCCAATTCTAAATATTCAGCAAATTTCACCATTTTGTCTTATCAAATAAAATCCTTTATTTATAAATAATTTTTTAATTATAACTATAATAATAAATTAATATTTTATAATAAAAGTCAGTAAAAATTAGCAATTACAAACTTAAATAATGCTACCATCTATACGAAGCTAATATCAATTCAGAATCGTTGCTCTGTTGGTATAATAGAGTATTTCAAAATACAGCATTTGTTTTTAATTTTTATTTATATTTTAATTATTAGTGAAGAATACCATATTTTCTGTCGCTTATTCAACTCTAAATCTAGCTTAAACACTTTAAAAATAAATACTAGTGTATTGTTACCTTTTATACATATTCCATCTAAAAATTGTAACCGTCAAATCGGAACGTATCCAGTTATTTACCGACTGCATTGGTATTTTGATTGGAGTCTAGTGGGGGTAAACAAAAGATGGCCATCATGTCAAGACGTACTGTCAGTCAGTGGTTTGAAAATAAACGTTTTTGACGCAACAAAATATAAATCATATGGAAATTAGTGATTAGTAGTTTTAAGTGAGCTCAACATGATTTCTTCTATCATTTCTAGATTAGTCATGTAAGTTTTTGCTTTACTTGTTATAATACTTTCATACCTTATCTATCGTTGTGTGCTTTAATTTAAATTTATCAGTTTTAATTGCATTTATCTTAAGAATAATGACTTAACATCAATTAGAATCAGTTGATTTAAGTGTACTATTCACGTATCTATAATCTATTGAAAACGTCATGGAAAACATTTCTTTGTTCATTGATTTTTTCATCTAATTTTAATTTACTAACCTCACCTCTAAGATTGTTGATGGCTGAGTGTAATTTTAAATGGAATCATGTATATAAATACACATAATACACACTTGCGTAAATATCGCAATGTTATTTTATATTTTTATTTTTGTTGTATACGGTAAATATACCCATATACATATGTAGTTCTGCCTGATTAAGAAATTGAGACCATTAATGGATTGCCCAAAAATGGAAACTGTTCACAAGCACTTCACCTTGAATAATATGACCTCAAAAATTATTTTGGAAATTACTTAAAAATGAATTTTTTTATGTTGCAATATATTATCCATTGCCAATTTTATTTTTTCGCGGATGAAAGATGTAAAAATAATGAAAATGCTACCAGACAAATTTGTTTTATGGATTGTTATTTCAGAAAACCTTGCCCCAAATTAATTCCTATCAAGCACAAGTAATCAATGTCTTTTGCAATAAAACAGTTGGTGGTAACAGATTTATCTGAGCTATTATTGTAAGTAATTATTATTCTGTTTGTTAATATGCGAAAATTGTAGACCTAACTTGATTTGTAATTATAGCGTTTCATACTTACTGTTTAAAGTTTATAGATTGTTATTACTACTATAACTTTCTGTTATATGAAACGTTAAAATTTTTATGGGGTTTTGTATGATAAGTATCTGAAGTACGGTGCAAGTAGAGCCACTGTGGTATCAATATGATGTTGTATCTTAAAGTTTATGACTAAATTATTTGTGCACTGAACAGGGAAAAAGTATAATTGGCATCTCGATATCAATTATTTTGGTGGCTATGTTGTACAAGACTAGCTGATTGAAGTAACATGTCAGATGTGGTTGAAGAATCCATAAACAGTCCTTCAAAACCAAACATATCCAAAATTTGATAAATGAATGAGTTAAGATCGGTTTGTGGTAGTACAATGACTACTTGTTATTGAATCCCATTGAAAGATCGACTAAAACCGATCAAATGTAGTATTAGCAGTCATCTGAAGTACATGCGCTCAAACAACAGTGATCACTGATCACTGCCTAGTGTCTGCTGGTTGGATAATCAGACATTTAAAAATGAAACCCTACGTGCATAATACGAAGTTACTGAAAACTGGACATGTCCGAAACCAGACAGTGTAATATTTTTATTGGAACTGTTTACGTTCTAGGTGCAATTGAATTCATAACCTTAGAAGGCGTTACTAAATTTGGGCTTTTTCGTGACGGATGTAGTGGACAAAATAAAAATGCCCACATCATACACATTTTAAGCTATTGGTTACGTGTAGATGCTCCCAGATTAATTCAAGAAGCAATACTGCACTTACCAGTACGTGGAAGTATTTTCCTACCAGCAGACCGAGCATCTAGCCAAACTAATCATTGATAATCCTTAAGAGTATCTCGAAGTGTACCGGGAAGTGAAAAGTGTTAAAAGACTAATGACCGGTTTTTCAGTCTGAGTTTAAGTAAAAGTTCAACTGAGCTCTAAACTTGAACTTGAATCATGAAACCCTTGTTTGCGTTTTTTCAATGCCTTTATTGAACCAGTTCAGTTAAACAGGAACTGATGATCGAAATACGATGTTGGTCAGCTTGATATTAAGCAACTTCAAAGATGTATTATTGGCAAACCTTGTTATTTTAAGGTAGCAACCAATCAAAATTGAGATATTTCGTAATTCCGAATAATTTAGCGCCAAATTTGAGTTTAAAATTTAACAACAAAACTAATTTAACACTTTCATTTTATATGTAAAAATATTTGATTATTGTGTTCCCTTCAGCTGTAGCGAATATATTACCTATAATCCGTATCTTTATCTTTATGTATTGTTAGGTTATAGCATCAGGAATTTCCAATGCACAGATTCATTCACTGGTAAATCAAAATTATTCTAAGTTATAGTCTTTCTATTGTATATTGTTAGTTTCATCTGTCTCTTTTTGTATATTTAATTAGCATAATATCAGATAATTTTATAGTAGTTCTCTTTTGTCATATTTCTATATTTCTCAACCCTTATCACAGGAAAATACCACAAACAACAACAACAAACCCATTTAATAAACAATACTTATGTTCTACTGTTGCAGTTTATTACAAGGATGACTGCCGACAATAGCCCATATTGAGGTTATATTTACATGTTAATTTTTTGTTCATATCGAAGTTCAGGTTTAAGCTCTATAGGTAGTGCGGCTTAAACTTAAACCAATTTCTAATTCGGTTCAGAGTTTAACTGTCGTTGAAATACACTTTAAACTCTGAACTTGAACTTAAACCAAAAATTGGGTTTAAACCTACACTGAAAAACCGGGCATAAAGGATCTTCAACAAATTTATAAGATACCTGGAATAAAAGACGCAAAACGCAGTTTCTTGAAGAAGGAATCGTCAAAAAACAACATAAATACATAAAATACGCGGCAAAAGTGTGCAAAAAAGAAAACGTGAACTTCCTTCTAGATAAACAATTCGAACAGACGAAGTTCATTGACAAAAGGAACCCAAAGTCTATTTCTACAAAAAATTTTTTAATTAAGAAGGCCTCCAAAGTATCGACCAAGAGAAGAAAAGCGATGTTAAAAGGAATGCGATTGTTTGATGATAAATAACAGTGTTCATGTTTTATTTTTTGGACGTTTTGTAGTGTTATGCAACGTTTTGTGTTCTTTTAAGTGTATACCAATAATTTTTTGTTTTTGTTTATTTTTCAGTGTATATTTTCCGTTGTATTTGAATTGAAAAAAAGCATAATCTAACTCAAACAAATCCGAACATTTCCACCTTAGTGTTCAACCAAAACCAGAAAAATTCAAGACCTTCAAACAAAATGGCATATACAAACATTTTTTTTCTATAAGCCGGGTCTGGTTTTTTTTTAATTTTTAATCTATTTTAGATTTAATGCTGGAACACTACAGACTACTTTATGCCAAAAAACACGGATTCGGAAACCTTATAGTCAAGCTGTTATAACCTTTTTATATTTTTCTCAAAACGAGCTTCATTAAACCAGCAGCTGTATCTTATCAACATTTAGAAATAAGCAAGTATTGGACGGAATCGGTGTCAACAAACACAACGAAACAATTGAAACAGCGAGTTTCAAAAGATTAGAGAAGAAATAATTGAAATTGATATGATAATAAGTAACTCAGTGATCACTTTGTAGATCTAGATACCCTGAAGCGCTGTAACACTTTTTTCGGAGTAATTCTTGGAGCGCAAGTAGAATGTACTTACATATACAAGTTATAATTTTTATGATTTTGACGGGTAAGGTTCAAAACAATCATCCATCCACACCACCGTCTTTCGAAATCCATAAATCCGAATGAATCGACGGGCAACGTTCTTCCTTGTCCTTTTCCTTGTGCTCATGACTTGTTAGTATCTAAATGATTGGTTTGTTTGCATCTGATATTTGATGTAAGTATTTATCTTAAGTATTTTCTAAACGTTTTAATATTGTTTGGCTGATTAGATTAGATTACATTAATGGTGGCTCAAGGATCTCTTCAGTACGATTAATGCGTTCTGTTGTGAATAGCCTTAATCTTTTAGTTTGAATTGATCTTCAAACTTCTGAAGAAGTTTACAATCTTTGGCTCTAACGTCTGCTGGTTCTAAACGCCTCTCTTCGAGGTGGTGGCACCTTTGTTTTTAATGTTTTTCATATTATGACTGTCTACCTTGATCATCTTCTTGAGGTGATATCTCAGAGTGCCGTCACCAGTAAATAAAGCCATGATGTAGTCTCTTGTTGAGATCCAACAGAGATTTAACTGCAATTTTGGCGTAAGTTAACAAACCAAATTGATTTCTTACAAATATATATACACGCAACTTTCCTTTAAATATCTGCTTTAGAAACGAAACATTGACTGCAATTTTATAGGGCTATTATTTTTACAGTTTATAGTTACATTTGATATTCGTACGTCTTAGAAATTTTACCGTATAATAAAAGTTCCCTTTGCTATCAGAATTCTATTTAATATCGTTAACTTCCAACAAACTTTAGACCACTACATTTGTAGATGTCTACTATAGGCAAGTGCACATTATATTCTATTTACGTAGGTGTCATTGATTCTCTAGCCAAAATTTAGTAACGGTTTCATGCTACATTGGACAGAATCCACAAATAAATTCATTATACGAGGGAAAATATATATATATATTTAACATGGACTTTCTCGGCTACCAATAACAACTATTACAAAAGGGAAAAGTAACACATTAATATGTAATTGAAATTATAATAAGCTCTCACTTATTTTTATTTATTGATAAAATCTAATAACAAATTACATTATTGGTTTGAAAATAGTACAGACAAACATATAGAGTTACGTCAACAAACACCTGAAAAATTATTTTACAGATATTTTAAGGATTATAGACTCCATATAAAATTTATCGAAATTCCACCCGGAATACTAGTGTTTGTATAGAAAATACAATTTTTGTGATCTAATTTACTTGAAACAAGGCGTTAATACTCCCTGTACAAATTACGCCAAGTTTATATAAAATCTAGCTTGTTCTAGTAGTGCTAGTTGTGACATCGGGGAAGATTGGGTTTCTTGTGTGTGTTCATCGAATCTAACCTTTTTTTCATGTATTTTCTTACACTATTAGATGCCGAAATGGTTGCATTTTGACCAAAGATTCTCAATTTTGCATTCTTCTACAATACGTTATATTAGTTGTTGTAAGAAGATTAGTTAAATTATATATAATTTATTATTTAAGTAACTCAACCGAAAGAAATAAATGGGTCTCAAGTCTCAATGGCTATTCACATAAAAATTTGTGTTTTAATTTCTTGTTTCTTGAATTAATTTAGTGATTTTTTTTTACTTATTACCAACAACAAGTTTGAATTGCTTTTCACGCAATAGGCGAATTAATAATTATATTTGTTTCATATTGGATGTACCTTTCACACAGATTAATTTTAGAACAGGTAATTTATAAACTTTTGCATGCACAGTTGTGTATTATTTGAATCAGATATACATACATAATGTATATTTAAAAGGATAAAAATGTAAATTTGCACATATATAAGTGATTTCCAAAAACATTTATCGTGGGACGTTGACCATTGTTCGATTTAAAACTTACTTGTTACCACCTACGTTATGTCAGGTTGTAATCTAGAAAATATGTATTCAAGCACCTCTATGTTGAGTTATATATGGATATGACTCATGTGCTTAAGTAAATAATCATATGTGTATGAAAAAGACTAACAGCCGTTGATGGATTTTGCACGCTAGTAAGGAGATGCAAGCAAAATGCGAGTTCTTTAAACTTCATATTTTAGACGGATATTATGTATATTGATTTTAGATAGGATATGCTATTACAAGGATAAATTTTTAAACACTGTTTGTTTAAATTTTTTTGCGTAAGGTATCTACTATTAGAATTTATTAATAGTTTTTAATTCGCATATTCAGTATGCTGCTTTTTGTGTACTTGTGATTATTGTTTACAAATTTCTTTACAAATGACGAATGTTGGAAAATTATTATTATTATTGTTCTGGATACGAACAAATATATTGATGTTCCACCTCTCGTGCAATGGTTTTATTTAATCAGAAGAAATAATTTTTATTGGTTTAAATCCGTTCCAACCTCCGCTTTCAATTGTATTGTCTGTAAAATGTCATCTTCAGAAATGCTTTTTAAAATTTCAAAATAAAATATACCTATACATAGAATAACACTTGTGGTGAATGAGGTGGACCCCTTTTATGGTCTGTAGTTTTGTTTATGAATCCTAATAAGGTACTCAAGTCTTATCGTCTCTCAGCATTTGGCTTTATAGATGACAAGGTGTTCTAAAAAATTTGTTGCGTAATAAGTTTTTGTTCAATAGCCAGCAGTATTGGAACCCGCCCTCAAACTTTACTACTGCCTAGTTGATTGTGATTTGTTAGAACTTTTGGTTTCGAGAGTGTTAGAGCTTTTGCTATTGCTAAAAATTTTGAAATAATCAATGTTTTAATTTTCATGCAAACATCCAAAAGTTTTCCACTTTCTTGTGTTCAATAAATTCACGACACCAGAACAACTATTTTGATCAATATTTATTATATTTTAAAGCAATACGATGCTTTATCGCAATATACTGCAGTCATTCTTTTGTAAATACTTTAAGGATATCTGTTTCTTTGTCAAAAATTCGACGAAACTAAGATGTTTTAAGTTCACGAAACTCGTTCTCTCAAACAAATTTATAAAGCGCACAAAATAATGAATAACCTGAAGTCAAATTTGACACAGTAGCGGACAAAAGTTAAGCAAGTCTACGAAATACAGTAGACTCCCTCTAATCCGGACACCCTCGGATCGGATCCTCGTCTGGATAAAAAAACTTCCGGACTATCCGGCGGTTTTTTACACAGGTAAAGTACACTCTATAATAGCATACCTATAATTAGAAATCAACTTCTATGACGTTTTTAAAGCGTATTTACCCAAAGATTAGTCCTTTGCCACCTATTCGCTGAATCGTCATTTTTCCTGACGTTAAACAAAGAACCGACATCAGGAATAAAAATAAAATTTTAACGCATCACAAATTAAAACTACAAATTTATTTTATGAAACAACAAAACACATAAAATTGGTCAAAATAAATAAGTGAACCTAGCCACGATGAAAACTTATTTACAATACAGTATTAAAAGAAATCTGTGATTTTCTTCTGCTTTTTTAGTTCAACTGTTGCGCATAATCACGCTATTTCCTTATAATGACAGCTGATACGACAGCCTGTTGCTCGATATAGGTAGTTGCTAGTTCCAGTGCGACCCTCCCCTCAGCATGAGTCAAAATTGCCACGTCGTTTCCCGCTTCACTATCACCTTCGTCGTCGTCATCTTTTTTGATTTCTTCCTCTTGACGTAGGACTGCTTCGACGATTGTCATTCAAGATCTCATTAGCCAGTTCATCATCTACTCGTGAAATCCATTTCACAACGTCATTCTCATTAATATCAGCAGAATCAGGTAGTCGTTCTAAATCCTCTAAAATTAACTGGTAATCATCGGGTTCAGGTGCATGAATATTTAAGTCTCTTGCATTTGGGTTGTCTTCTTTGCTCTTTTCAACGAGATTTTCAACATCTGGCCACAATTTTCGTCACGACTCAGTAAACGTAGATGACGGGATTTCATCATAAGATTTAGCAGCCATATAAACTACATTCTTAATGTTAATCGTTTTAAGCGTTTGGATGAGACCTGCACTGTCATCACTATCCAATTTACCCAAAATTTCTGAGAGAAGCGCCCTTCGATATTTCCTCTTAAAACATTCAATGACACCTTGGTCCATGGGCTGCGAGATACTTGTGATATTAGGTGGCGTATACAAAAGCTTAATGCTACTGTAACCTTCACATTCGAGATCTTCCTTTGGATGCGTAGGCGCATTATCAAGAACGAGCACTGATTTAATCGGCAATTTCAAAGATGTCAAATTTTCTTTTACACTCGGAACAAATTTGGTCACAAAGCACTCCTTAAACAAATAAACACCATCCGGGCAGATTTTTGTGACATATAATACACTGGAAGGCTAGAACAATTCATGATTTTAAACGCTCTGGATTTGGCAGACTTCCTAATCACGAATAGAGGCATCTTGTGTGTCCCAGATGCGTTTGAGTATAAAACGACAGTGATCCTTTCTTTATGGACTTTAAAGGCCGATGCAGACTTTTCTTAAGAAGTGGCAAAGGTTTTTTTGGGGTAAAGTTTATTTATTTAAGCTCCGTCTCATCGATATTGTACACTTGTTCTGGGGTTAGTTTTTCACGATCAATAATACGCTTAAATTTTTCTGAAAAATCACTAGCTGCCGGTTGGTTTGCTGAGAGCTTCTCCCCACACACTCCAAGGAAGTGTACTCCTTCCTTGTTTCCTTTTTTTTTCAAGTTTCGAATAAAGAAGTATGGCTTTTTCTTTTAAAATCCGCCCATTTATAGGAGTCCCTCTGCTACGTTCCTGCTACGTTCCATAATGCGTCATCAACTAGTTCGTGATGTGGTTTCTTCAAGGTAGATCGAGTAGATAGGACAGATTCTGTTTCAGTTCGCATACAAAAATCCTCGATCGATTTTCTGTTTTTCTGCCAGTCATAAACTGTACTTTTCCCTACATTAAACCAAGAAGTTGTAAAATATTTCCTCCGTTTTTCACTCATTTTCGAGAACAAACGAAAATAAATTATCAGTTAACAACAATAAACTACACATATAACAAGCGGATATAAATAGAACAAAAATAGAAATCGTAATGTAATTATGAACATCTGAAGCAAACGCAGTCATAAGTAGAACTACGGTTATTTATTAACAGATACGTTTATTGAATACTGCAAACAGACAAGTTCATTCCACCATCACAGTCCGGACTAGAAGGAGTTGACTGTATGTGAGTTTATTGATGTGAATAGCAAAGTAACGGAAGGGAATATGAAAAATACGATATCAATTTTAACGAGTCGATAGCTGCGTGGTGGCGGAACGATAGTAGCTGGGTTTCAATTCTCCGGAAGGATGGTGACATTTTTCTCGAAGAATTAGATTCTGATCAACCTACTATTTGCTGTTGGGAGCAAAGTGATTAACAGCGCGCCATTAGAAAAGGCGATATAATGCTGCCATTTATTCCACGTAGGAGGCCCGTCTCATTACCAGAAAAGCACTGCCACACCATCACACTACTCCGTGTTTTACAGTTTTTTTTGGCAATATTTTGGATTTAATCTTCCCTGTATGGGACGCCCTACGCAAGAAATTCTGTCGGTGCTATACATATTAAATTTCGATTCATCGCTACATACAACTGTTTTCACCTAAAGTATACACAATGAGGCGTGCTCCTTCGCAAAACGTAGTCTTGATAGTGTCAGTTTTTGTGATAATAAAAGTTTCGCGATAGCTTTCTGCTATAGATTTAGTCTCTACTAGACGTTTTCGTATCTAGAGAAGATTTTATTTCTTGAGCAGGTGCCCATGATCTTGCACTGACGAAGAATTAATTTATCACATCTATCACTTGTTGTTTGCGGTCGTCCAGACCGAATTTTAGTGGCTATTGCACCATATAGCTTGATATCTTTGTATCATTTTCAATATTATCGACTTGCGGATATTAAAATGTTTACTTATTGTTGTTTGTGTGATAATATTTTTTATATTGTGAAACGATTTTCAGTTTTAAATCCATTGGGTACACTTTTCGCGGCATAGTCGCTAGAAATACTTACAAATTTGTCACGTATCGTCTGTTCTACAAGACAATAGGCGAGGATTTTAATAGTAAAATATTTCTATTTTTTTGTTTTCGGTGCGATTGTTAGTGGGCTATGACGCCATTACATTATTTCGGTGTTTGGTGTTACTCGAAACGTTTAAGGCAGCGACTGATTGTCAAAATGAGTTCCACATACGCGAAGTGATTTGAGTTTGTCTGTTTATGCACTTATTCAAAGTGGCCAAAATTGTCATATGCTGATGGAGCCATAGTATTTAAGAAATTAAAGAAATTCGTTGAGAGGTAGGTGAAGTGGCATAAAGCATCAAGTTGGATGATGGTATAGAACATGGGAAAACGAGAGCGACATCGAGTAAGCACGAGAAAGTGAGTGTGGATTTGTTCAAGAATAATCCTACTCTGCGCCTGCATGAAGCCACGATCAAAATTGCCAAAAAGGAAATTCATGTTAATCTCAACGCGATCAGACGACTCACATCGAAAAATGTCTTAGCTGGGCGAACAAAAACAAAGATGTCGATTGGTCGAAAGTGATTTTCTTAGATGAAGCGACTTTCTGGGCGTGGATTCGGGTGAAGATTAGGAAGTAGTACCGAACTCATTCAGTGCACCATCAAACATTCTGTAAAAAAATAAATGTCTGGGAATACTTCTCAGTGTATGAGTTTGGACATTTGAAACTTTTCACACAAAATCAAGATTCGGTCGAAATGCTCAAAATTTATAAACGTTGTCTTTTAAAGTCAGCCAAGTAGTAGTATTTGGATCCAATAATAAAAATTGGGTTTTTTAAGAGGACAATGACCCGAAGCATCGCAAATTTTAGAAATTCGCTAGAACCTCTAATCTAAAACTTCTAACGAACAGATTACGTACACTACTTTGTATAGAAATTCGACAAAAAATATATACACTAAATTAGCACATCATTTATATCAAATTTTATCGAAAATCGTTATAACGTTGCTGGGTATATTTTTACAATTAATGGGAATGTTTAATGATACATTTACAAAACAATTTCCTGCTAAAGTTGTGTATTTATATGCGTACGCGAATTCGCTGATTTATAGACTTAGCAAAAATATAACGTCTCCGCTTTTGCTTTCCAAACCAAAATGTCCTCTCTAAAAATAATTTTCGAAACAGCTGGCTCCGTTTTAAAGTGCGCGTCGCGTTCAGATCATGCTAGCCTTTTTACTTGTATGTATATAGAGAGCTATTTCGACAGTCTCTGGAAAAGTGTCGCGCTTAATTATACCCTTTTATTGCGGTAATTGTTATCTTACTAAATTGTCATCGTGGGCTTATTAGATATGTCGCGTAGGGAGAAACCGCAAATTCGCATTACCATATACTGGAACGGACAGACTATTGTTATTTATATACCTTAGTATGGAAAGAAGGTAACTCCTTTATCATTCGTTATGTTTTACTAGTTCGCATAGTTATGTTAAAACTTGTATGTTTGTTATTATTAGTATTCATTTTAGTACAATATACAGGGTGATTGGTGAGAATGGCCTATTAAAAGTATTATACAAACGGAATGCAATTTTAAAACAAAATTTTGCAGTTGAATATGGTTGAATATGAACTATCACGTGAAAATATGTTTGAATAAATATCACTTCCGGTTAACCGGAAGCGGACAACAACTTCGATTTTTTTAATAGCAGGTTATAAAATAAATTACAAATTCAGCTTCTACGATAAATTTGACACATATTTCATGTTTAATACCCTATACCTAAACACCATTTCTTCTGAGCTATTCCCAATTTAAAAAAATATTTGACATATACCGATCTTATTTTATACTGATATTACGTCACGTAGGAGTAAAGGAGACGAATGAAATTTTGCAGTTAGAAAACATTTTTAGTTCTTCTCTGTAACATTAACAGGGTATTTAAAAACTTTGCTGCTTATAAATAAGTTCAATCTTCGGAAAGTAGATTTTTTTAAATGGAAAGGTATATATTTTTTAGATATTCTGATACTACGAAAGCTTATCTTTTAATCTGTATTAGGTGTTCCTATACCGAAAATGGAAGGTGAATAACTTATAACGATTTAATTAACCTCCGTACCTAAAATGCTCAGATATGTCAATTTACTGAAGCAAGGGTACTTAGCTTATATGTTTTACATAGTTATTTGCATGCTTATTTTGACGTCGTTCATTTTAGTGAGTTTTTCTCGCGTACAGCGAGAGAAATAGATCTGCACCAGTACAGCAATTAGTGTAAACAATGCGCATTTTAGGTATATTAGGTATGGTATTTATTCAAAAATATTTTCACGTGATAGTTCATATTCAACCATAACCAACAGCAAAGTTGTGTTTTAAAATTCCGTTCGGTTTGTATGATACTTTTAATAGGCCCTTCTCACCAATCATCCTGTATAAAATCATAAAATTACTACAATATTACATGAATGGTAACTCTTTAACTTTGTGTGAGATTTAATGTAAATATACGAGAAGCTTTATTAAAATGCGTCATAATTTCACCTAACTGTTTTAAATTGAATGTAGTATGTCTGTAATATATACAGGGTGGGCCATTAGTGCGAGAAAGTCCAATTACTCCTGTATTATAAGAGAAATGAGAAAATGTTATTGAGGAAAAGGTTGAAGCTCATGGGGGGCTATAACCTAAAAATATTTTTAACTATACAGGGTGTCAAAGACAGTGTAAACTAAACTTACTTTATTTTAAATGGAATACCCTGTATATTTTACTGTTTACGATTCTTAGGATTCTAGGTCTTACCGTTATTATAATATAGGGTTTTGCTATGTTATTCGGTTTACTTGAGAAGATATGGGAAGTTTTGCGTGAATTTAATAACAAAGTTGGCGCCCCCAACGGTACTACGGCTTCGACATAAAATGATTCATTTGCGCTAGAAATATTTTTAATGTGATCTCCTTTCATTAGAAATTATTTATTTATCGACGTATTAAATATTTATATACATGGCAAATCATAACACGGATTTTTATTTTATCACCTATTTCAAATGGAGCACCCTGTGTTTTATAATTCTTCACAAGCTTTATTATTTATTAAACATTATACTATAATAAAAACATGATTTTAAGTAAAAGCAATATTAGACGAAAACTGCCGCTTAGCTGGAAAAATACTATTCTTTACCTAAATCGCTAAAATTATCATTATCTGACGCAAAGTTGAGTGAAAAAACACTATTAGTTATGATTGACCTGTATGGCTATAATTGACCTATGTAACATTTATTTTTGAATTACAAGTTCCTTAAATAGGAAAATGACATAAAATAGTAAACACAAAGTATTAATAAGATAACATTTAATTATGAAACTTGAAAAAAAAAAGTAAAGTAGAAACGAATTACAGAATTTAAAATAAATAATACTTTACTTTGTTAACAATTTTATTTAATATTGTTTACTGCAGTTTCAACCTTCTTGGGTCAACTAACGACTTCAGTTTTGAGAATGACACAAGAAGGTGGAAACTGCAGTAAACTATATTAAATAAAGTGGTTTAACAAAGTAAATTATTATTTATTGTATATTACAAAATGTACCACAAAGTAACAGCTAAAATCATCGATTAATTTCAGAATTATTTATTTTTGTGTATTTATTTTTATGGTCTCTCTATGGTCGTCATCAGTCAACTCTTGATACCGTTGCGCATGATATATGTAGATGCATTTATTCTTCTGTTTATAGGGTATTGGTTCATTTAGATTTTTCATAATACATAGTTTCAATCCGACAAAACCGTTGCAAGAAAATTTCAAAAGCTTCTGTTCTTGGTTGTCGTCTACTAGAGAATTGCTGATGATACAGTCTTCTTGCGAGCAAAATGTTCTTATTAGTATTACTTCCTCCCAACACAAAATCCAGATCAATCTATACTTCTGTCATGTTTTCGTTATAGAAACGCAAATAACTCAAAAAGTAGTCATTTAGCTACTTATAGGGAATGTTTAATAAATAATAAAGTTCGTGAAGAGAGGAGTCTACTCAAATAATAAATAGAATATGCCGACAAATAAATAATTTCTAATGAAAGGAGATCACATTAGAAATGTTTCTAGCGCAAATGAATTAACAGATTAAAAGGAAATATGGAGTAAACAAGAAGCGATACATAGTTCGAGAAAGTTCAACTGCCACAAAAATTATCAATTTTGGCTTTCTTATTAACATATTGTCATATTGATAATCTCCTGTTTTATATACATATTATTGTTTGAGAATGTTGTGTGAGAATAAACGTCAAAAAAGGTAAAACTATTTGGAAAAAAGCTTGTAATGCTATAAATAGTATAAAAGGGCGTATTTTATTAAATGTATTAAATGTTTCATCTAAAGAATTATGTCTTCAAGACTTAGCATCTCCAGAAATTTATTAATCATATTAATCGAGAAGCTGCGTCGATAAGTAAATTGCGGTTAACATTTTAATTGACTGTTCGAAGAGTCTAACATCGGTGGTCGGTAAAATTTAAATCATACATTACACACATGTATCTATCAGCCACTTTTTGGGCAAAGATGTTGTCAATTCGAGTAGAATATTTAACCGTGACTCTTGTCGGGTGAGTAACACACGGCATTTTATGTTAAAACATTTAAATACGATCAATATATTGCTTGCTCTCTGTTGACTGATCTGTTGAAGTCCACATTCAAGTCTCCGCAAACTATCAAAGGGGTGCTCGGTTTGCAGAAACAGTCCAGGAGAGTAAAAGGATTTTCAGAAAATAATCCCTGTAGGCGACCGATTGACTCAAACCACGATATACTTAACTCCGCCGAATTTTATCCAACCACATGTATATTTGAAAAAATACATCACTCTCTTTCAAATTGATTGTATTAAAAGAATTTATTAACATATAATTACTTATATTATATTAAGCTATCACATCACGCAAAAGCCAATGTTCCGATACACATACAACCTCTAGCGCGTCAAGTTCAGTCAACATGCACTCCACCAAGGCTATTTTATTTAGTAAGCTACGAGTGTTAAAATGCAACAACCTATTCATTCTTTAGTTCTAATGTTACGTACGGAATAAACAATTAAAGTCTGATTTTCTACGCCACCACATCATTAGCTCTAGCACACAGAAATATATAATCACCACTTGAAAACGATCTCGTCCAAGCTAATACATTTCCAATCACATCTTGTAATCGAGCATTCGGTTTGATGAGTGACTGTATTGAATAGTCCGCTTTAAAGACTTGTTCTGCCACGTCAGCCATTCTTCTAAAGTGGATATCTCCAAGAAAAAGCACTTTTTGACGTGAAGCAGAAATAATAAATTCAATTCCTTCATCTGTATTCGATATCTGTTCTCAATTCTCAGCAGATGTTATAGTACAAGTTACATGATTTAACTAGAGCTAGGCTCTTCTCCAGCTTCAATTTCACCATTTTTATTGCTTATCTGAGTTCTCTGCGTTTGGATACAGACATAAACAGTTCTTTGTAGGGATATCTGCGTCTCCACGTCAGAGTTTATAAATCACTTAATGGTTTGGGAAGCTGTATCTCTCTTAGTACACTGTTTTATCTGGCTAGTCAGACTCACAATTATATTATGCAGATTCTCGATTATTTTATCTTGATTAGTCAACTTATTTTTATAGTACTCGACCTTCTTTTCCATGTTCTCCATCTTTTCACACAGATCATTTATTGAATAGTTTGCGGTAGCAAGCTTATCTCTTTAATTCCAGTAGCGGACCAGTGTCCACGTTCGTCTCATTTTCATCGCCACAAATTATAAATACGTAGTTTGTATTATCTATTTTCTGCGTCTTACAATTAGTAGAACCCTTTGACTTTTTCGACCTCGCACTGAACCAACTCAATCATTTTTCGAATTATGAATTTATCCAAACCAATATTGGAAAGGGAAGTGTATGCTAATAATAAACAATATGATGAGCGTCAGAAAACTCAAATCTGCGATAACGATGTATTAGAATGATATTGCGCTTTTTCAACGTTGATTTAAATGATAGACAATATGAAGACCCGAATGTTTGAAGTTTTTTTGAATAAAGGATATAACACTCACTACTAAGTATAGAAAGAATTATAGTTCTTGATGTATTTATTTTATTTATTAATTTTATGTTTATGGATCTATAGAATTGAAGAAGAATACGTCTAAAAAGTTAGTATTACAATTTGTGTTACATGTTTGCATAATTTAAATGAAGTTGGCCAAATTATTTACAAAATAAAGAATTCGTTACTTATTCATGTTATCCCTAAAGATATCTGTATCGTTATAATGAATACCATTATAAATGAAACTGTCAGTCTAAACTAACTTGTCCAAATATTTTATCTCGTAAATTTTGAAAGAGATTGAGAGACGATCGCATAAACAAGTAATTATGTATGTATATGTAAGTTTTCCATTGTAACAAAAGCTCATAAATCTCGTATCTGCTCGTTGTACTGTGTGATTTTTTTTTGTAGATTGTGTATGTATTGATAAATTTTTGTAATGCTATTGGAAAACATTTTTCTATATGCATACTATCGCGCAAAACACTTTACTGTTTAAACATGCACAGATTTATTTTTCAAACAACTTACCGTTCCTTCTTAGAATATTTGCTCATTATTATGCTGTTGCCAATCTTCTAGGTCAAGGTCGTTCAATCAAGGTGCAGGTCGCAGAATTAGTTAGAGCCTCAGAGACAAAAATTGACATTTGTTTAGCTACCTAATTAGTGGTACTAGTACTCCAGAGAAATTAAACGCGGCTCCTATCGTCCCGCCACAACAACAGTCAGCCGCCTAACCACTGCGGTTATCGACTCGGCTTAAAAGTTGCATTCAAAATTACGCGCCGTATTTATGTAAAATTTACTACTCATAAATTTTCTCAGTTAAGCTTTTTTTTTTAAATATGTGCGTTAACATAAATCCAGAAAAATGATCTATAGGGGTGAAGTGTCAATCCAAACCAACCACTGACTCCCTTTTGCAATAATAATGGCTACCATATCAAGCAAAAACAATTCATGGTCTCTCCGACTTAAAGGTTTAAATTCCTAAATTCACACCTTCACTTCTTTGTTTATTCTTTTGTTTAACCGTAATTTTTCAATTTGTAAGAACAATGTACTGTACGTGATGCCAATTCACTTATTTCTTAGTTTCTATTTGCCACTCAACTTTCTAAGCGAAATACTAAGGTTTCCATAAATATCTTCAATCAAAAACATTTTTTCATTGCTGGTGTTTCCTTACCTTTTATTCCAGCATCAGGTTTTGTTATGAGTGTTTTCCGGAGTCAGTATGTAGTGGCAAGTATCATATGTTGTTCGTCTGTTTAAATGTTTGTCTTTAATATCAAATTTAACAATCCCAGCTTAGTGGTCTTTTTGCTTTTGCCCTCCCTCCACATAATAAACAAATGATCGAACAGGAATATCTTAATAGTTAGCTAGATTTTTTGTCATTTTCCATACATCTTAATGCAGCAACCGACTACATTTGATTTGCTAGATAAGATTATGTCAGGAAAATCCAATAGTTGAAAATTTACTATTTTCTAAGTATATCCATGAAGAACTGCTGTTGAGTTTTCGAAACAACAAATAATGCATTTGCTAGCGCAAACCGACAGTGTAAAGATTGTGTTGGAATTTAACAGTTTAGAAGCACTTGTAAAACAACAATTTTCAACAGTGATCTGGACGTATGTACAATTCACAAAAAAATAAAATACTGGATTTGAATAGAAGGTATATAAGCGAAGTTAAGGTTAATTTCCCACGATAATAGCATATTATTGTTACCAACCAATTGTTCATCTTAAGACAAAAGACATTACTCACTGACTTTTAAAATAAGTAAATTGCTACCCTTATAGTTAGAAGATAATGCTCAACTTAAAATGATTAAGAAATCGATTTAAATATAGCGTGTGCTTGCATTGTTATGAAAATCCTCAGATAAATAAGATGTTATTTGTTTCAAACATTTAACATTCTAAACTTGCTAAATATGTGAAAATATGCTAAAATTATGAAAGAATTATTTTGTGAAGAAACAATAACTTCAATTTCAAGTTCAATGTTGAAATTGCATTCTACAAGAACGAACGTCACTCGTACAGTTAACAGTTTGAGACCAAGTAATATTGGACGTTAACAAGCATTGAACGTATCAAGCACGTTAGGTTTTCGCATCCGTAAATGCGCTCTTTTAATACTCTTCCGGTTTGAACCCATATGGTTCGTTGCTGAAGAGGTATAATCCGTTAACATATTAAGATAATAGATATAATAAACTCGTCACAAGTACTTTGACTTTTATAGACACGTTTCAATACATATTAACATTTGTGGGCATTTTTGGTCCTATTATAGTTTAATGCCAATATATTTTAACCAATTACTTGGAATGTCTCAGGTAATAACAGGATTCTAACAGGAATTTTCATCTCAAAGATATTCTTTAACAGATGTGTTCCTTGACAGAAACAGATTTTCAAAAAATCAGCGTTCACGACCTTGTATTAATTCTACTACTTGGCCTAAAAAGTGCTAAGATTAAGTTATATTTATTTCTCAACAGTCAAGTTGTCCTCAAGAGCGATACACTTCATATAACGATCTTCCAACATTTCAATGCTCTTTCGGTAGTACGAAGTGTCCAAGTCTTCGAAATACGTCTCAATTTCCGCGATTCCCTCATTCGATCTACATTTCTTTCCCTGGAACCACCGCTTGAGGCTAGGAAAGAGATAATAGTTGCTATAGGAGCCAAATCTGAAGGATACAGTGGATGAGCATGAGTCCAATTTGACCATTGCTTTCAAGTACGTATACGACGACTCGTTATCGTGATGATACACAACTCCTGCTTCTTCGCCATACGGTACCGTTTTTTTCTTTATTTTGCGTTGCTCTTTTAGCCACTTTGGACGGATTTTGTGGCTTTGCAGTTACTCTGCAGACTGCCTATTTGACTCAGGCGTGTATAGTAACGGATTCATGTTTCGCCCATCGTTACCACAGGTCGAAAAATGTTTGCTCGATTAAGGCTTCAACAACGCCAAACCGGCCGTTGAATCATCAACGCGCTGCTGTTTTTGAGATGGCCACGGTGTCAGCTCAACTTTACTTGACGATCATTCAAAGCGATTCGATGCACTAGCTTTACGATTTCGGCATTCGTAGCCTCTTTTGGCCTTCCAGTGTGCGGTGCATGTTCGGTACTTATACGGCCTATTCTAAATTCACTAAAGCTGTCATGTTCATGTTGTAGTGTCACCATCTGGCGAAAAATTCTGGGACTTTTCAATCCATATAGCACCTCACAATTTTTCATATAGATCATAAAGATTCTAAATGTTACCAATTTATCTGTTGAAGATTGCTGTCTCCATGGAAATATGACAGTAAGACGTTTCCTACTCTACAGCAAAATAATAATTAATATTGATATTAAATAATTCAAAAATATTTAAGAAAATATATGTTTCGAGATATATTACATTCTGACTAATGTG
Organism: Holotrichia oblita; assembly: GCA_023690525.1. Lineage (NCBI taxonomy): Eukaryota > Metazoa > Arthropoda > Insecta > Coleoptera > Scarabaeidae > Holotrichia > Holotrichia oblita. The sequence goes on from CM043020.1 coordinate 23,213,224, forward strand.
CCACTCCGTAGATATTTTGTAAGCTTTAAATCTCCACCTATACAAGCGTATTAAACTTCACTCGACATATCTAAACGCTGTATTATGTTCTTACCGCTTAATTTAATCAGAAAACAGTGTTACGACATTGACTTTGACATTCCCAATTATCAGCAATTACCATTACTAAAAGTGAATTTATTTGGTCAAAAGATTGCGACATAATTTGTTCCGGCATTTATGTATTATTCAGTCAAGATCAACACGTCGCAGAAGAAACAATAGTTCTGTATTAGTTCGCCAATTGTTCCATATTACAGTTATTGTTTTCATTTCGCATGCTTCGATGAATGTCATTGTCAACGTACTGTTAATCAATTAAGCTAATAGCTAATAACACACTGACATCGCGTACGATATAATTTACGCATAATAACTGTTTAGATATGAACTTGGTAGCAACCTTCTTCGGACATGTACAGGATGTGTCACTTAAATCTCCCCGCGGTCGAATACTTGAATGCCAATAAAGATGCACTTCTTAAAACGATAACTATGTACTTGTTAGAAAGCATTTCAATTTGATACGGAAACGATTGATAATCTTTGGAATATACAGTGATAAGCAAAATGTTTTCTTCATCTTGAATGACCTATAGCACAAGTACGTTAAATATTGAAATAACTATAATATAATTTTAAACGGTAAGAATGGCAGTTTTATTTCTGGAACCTCTCATTTCTTTTTGAAGTCCATATTTTGGGGAATAACTTGAACTTTTTGTTGAATAATCGATTTGAGGTCCTCCATTTGTTACTTTTGAAGATTTTGCCCTTTAAAAAGCAGGAATCGTTTCGAGAAATAAATCTACTCGGAAATGTCTAACGCAGAATTTGTTTCTATGTGCGTACAATTTAATTATTTAACTTCATGGAATCATTGTGGTAGTAAATTTTCTTTTATATATTCCACACTTGAAAGGCCCCACCTTGCAATCATAATAAAGGGTAGTACTAATGCCTGAGAGAAAATTTTGCGTTGCAAAATAATAATGAATTAATAGTTAATATACAACGATACGACACTTACATCATAATTGAAAACACTTTTAAAGAAAATTGTAATAATTTTAAGTTAATTCATTTGCTGTTTTATTCAATGATGTCAATATTGAAGTAGTGCCATTCAAACTAATACCGCTCTAAATTATATCTATACCAAGAAATAAAACAGTACTCGATGGAATGGAGACATCATGATTTTCCAATGCCCACTTGGTTTTGTCTAAAAAAATCCGATGGAAAAATAATGGCTTCAATATTGTGAGACTACCATAGATTACGTATGAATTATTCAAATTCTTTCTGATTCTTAAGTACTAAATCATTAATAGGAGTAAAATGACAATAACCGCACTATTAACACCTACTGGCAAATTAGACCAATAGCATACGCAATGGCCTGCCTTTCCAGCTTTTATCGTACTGCACATACAAGTAATAGTTTGACATTATCTGTTCATAAACGTACTTAACTAACCTTTTCTCGTAATTACAATTTCGTAAGCAATAGTTATAATATTGGCGGATGATCTTTTCGTGTTCTTCATCAAGGTCGAGATCTTGTTTTCGATAGAAAGTGAGGCTATGTGGAATTGTTAGCGTAGCAAAATGATCATTTGTAAGGTTTTATTCTTGCTTAAAATATATGTTATACTCTTTTTGTTAATAATAAATTTTAATATTTTTTTATCGTTTCCAGTCCTTCTTTTCTTATATAAAGTGTATCCACCTAGTGCATTAACCGAAGGTACCGTCTTTCTAAGACATAAAAAAAAATCTTTTAATTTCTGATTTATTTCCACTTCTACGTCAATAAAACAACAAATAATTAAATACCAATTTATTCCATAACATATAATAATATGTTTTCGTTAAATAATTTCTTCAGTGGAAGAAATTGACATTTAATATGTGTCAAATTATTAATAATATAATGTAAATTGTATACAATCACCAACATACAATTTATCAAAATTTTTATCCAAAATTCTCAGTAATGTTGTAGGAAATACGGAGTACTATGTAATTTCATTAACAAAAAATTCGTACCGTGTAATCATCAAATTATCAGTTTAGACGTAGTATCTTTATTCACAAATGTCCCTACAGATTTGGCATTAAACATTATAAACAAAAAATGGAATTTAATTCAAAATTATACAAATTTACCAAAAAATGAATTCATGTTGGCTGCAAAACTTTGCTTAAATTCAACATATTTTCAGTACAATGACACAATATATAAACAAATATTCGGAACAGCAATGGGTTCTCCATTATCTGCTGTTATAGCAAATTTAGTAATGGAGGATTTAGAGCAGGTCTCACTTAACAAATTAAACTGTCATGTACAATTTTATAAGCGATATGTAGATGATTGTATATGCTGCATACCAAATGATAAAATTGAACATGTTCTGCACACATTTAAGAAATATCATGATAGGTTAAAATTCACTTTCGAAAGAGAAAATCAAAATTCTATAAATTTTTTAAATGTAAAGATAATAAATGTAATGATAACACACAAATAAAAACAAACTGGTAATTAAAGACACTAGTAGTAGTAGGTATTTAAACTATTTTTCAAACACTTCGGTAAATTTAAAAAAAAGTGTAATTAACAGTTTAGTAGATCAGGCTATTAAATTAGCTCATCCTGAATTTAGAAAAGAAAATTTAAGCAAAGTTAAAGAAATACTAGAAAAAAATAGTTATCCTAAAGAGTTTTATAATAAATTAATCACAAAAAGAATAAATAAAATATATAACACAGGTACATAATCAAATAATAACATGTACATATAATTAAAGGACACAATAAAACACGAATCAAAAAAATCAAACATTCACATAACTTTCATACCTACCAACAATAGACACTTATTCACAAATTTAAAAACATCCATTATACATGATAATCAAAGTAATGTCGTTTATAAATTAGATTGCAAAGATTGTAAACAATATTTAAAGAAACGAATTTATAATCATCAATACACTGTTACACATAACGTCACCGCTGAAACTGCTTTATCTAAGCACGCTAAAGATAGACGACATAATTTTGATTTTCAAAACACTAAAATTTTAAAAAAGGAAAATAATTAAAAAAAAAGATTAATTTACGAAATAATATATACATTAAAAAAGATGAAAACGCGGTAAATTTTAGAACGGATATTGATAATTTAAGCGTTATTTATAATAATTTAATTTCCCCCTGAATTTTATTAATTTTAAGCTCTTGACTAGGTTTTTTTGCGATGTTTTTCCCTAGTCCTTGAAAAGGATTGTTAGAGCTTGACAAAAAAATAGATTGATATACGAATAATTTAAATCATTTCAATTTTTATAGTTGTATTAAATCAATATATCCTTAATTATTACATGAGAATATAATTAAAATTCGATATATCAATGAATTCTTTGTTTTTTAGATAATTTCGTTGATAGGCGTGGCAATTTATATTTATATGATTAGTTATTTGACACATATTAAATGTCAATTTCTTCCACTGAAGAAGTTATTGAACGAAAACATATTATTATATGTTATGGAATAAATTGGTATTTAATTATTTGTTGTTTTATTGACCTAGAAGTGGAAATAAATCAGGAATTAAAAGATAACTACATAAAGGTCAGAAAATATATACAGGGTGTTACAAAAAGGTTGTCGGATATTTTACCCAATTATAGTACTGGTGGAAATAAACAAAAAAGTCTTAGTCAACGTGGGTCCGCAATTCAACTGTTTTTGACATATAGTCGCTTGCATATTGTTTTAATAGGATAAAAATTTTCAAAGAAATTCTGATCGAAATGTAAATTAAACAAATGGTTATTTAAAGTAAAACTAAAGCAATTGTTCTACATGTCCACCGTTCATTTTTAAGCACGCTTCACACCTTCTTATGAAAGATCGACGCACTCTTTCGAAAATTCCTGTAGTTCTCCGAATCTCCTCGCAACAATTTACGATTCGTTGCCTGAGTTCTTCCAAATTGTTTACAGGTCGTGCGTACGCTAATTGTTTTAGATGCCCCCAAACATAGAAGTCTAGAGGTGTCAGGTCAGGGGACCTAGGAGGCCATGCAGTTGGTCCACCCCGTCCTCTCCATCGCTTGTTGTAATCTTGATTTAAGACATTTCTAACTACGATGGAAAAATGCACAGAAGCTCCATCGTGCATAAATCACATATTTAATCTGTTAAAAAGTGGCACGTCTTCGAATAAAACAGGAAATTCATTTCTTAAAAAAACCCAAGTATACTTGTCCCGTTAAACGATTAGGGAGAAATACTGGACCAATTAAACAGTCTCCAAAAATAGCAAGCCACACATTTAGCGAAAAACGGTGTTGGTGATGCAGTTCAACAACAGCATAGGGATTTTCATCTGCCCAGACGTCATTGTTATGAAAATTGAATATTCCGTCTCTTGTAAATGCCTTGTAAATGTGACTATGTTGACTAAAACTTTTTTGTTTATTTCCACCAGTGCTATAATTGGGTAAAATATCCAACAACCTTTTTTCACACCCGGTATATTAATTAAAAAAATAATATTGAAAACTTTCTAGTCAATAATAAGTAGATACACAATATAAAATTATACTCAATTATACTTCTTAGTGTTAGCATGCTTAATATTATCTAGGATTTTATTTTAAATGTGCTCAAAGTGCAATGATACACTTGACGATTCTTTCTTTTCACTGTTTAAAACCTTTAAAAGCCGATCTTCTTTCGGAATACCTTCAAAATAAGCGTGAACTGCGGTATCAATCTCTTCTTCAGATGAAAACCTTCTACGCCGCAAATTGCGTTTGAGCCCAAAAAATAGCCAAACGTTACACATTGCTAAATCAGGTGAGTACATCAGGCATATGTTCTATTACTTTTAAATTTTGTTTCCAGCCAAAAATTGATAAGTTAAAACTACCGTATGGAACGATGCATTATTATGGTGAAGCATAATTTCTTTTTCTGGAACTCTACTGAACACTTCCGATAAACAATTTCTCGTGTACTTGTAACTGCAACTGTCGTTTGTCCATCTAGCTTAATTGCATTTACTCAGCCCATACTTCTGAAAAATACCGCATACATAACCATTTTTATAGCTCGCTGCTTCTTGTTCATTCACCAGTTTTCTAAATGCAGGTGATCTTGTATGATCGTCTTAACAGCTGAGGATCCAATCTCAAGTGATGCTCTATTACCGCATAAGTGGCTTTATTGTCGTCTTCAATTATTTTTTAACAGCAGCGATGTTTTTGTCGGTAGTAGGCGTAGGAGGACGTCCTGCTCGTTTTTGATGCTGAACAGAATTCCTTTCGCGTTCAAATTCTTTATGTCATCGGTAAATTGTAGCCCAGGAATGTGTTTGTTCACTAAAACCTGAATATAAACTCTTTTACACTTACACTCACAAGCTCTTAAACCTTTTTTTAAATCATAATAAATAATGATTAGAAATTGTTTTCTGGTTAATTCCATTTTCTTTTACTTTTAAATAGGGAGTAGCTGAGTTATAAACGTCAAATTCCAGACACAGAGTTGCTTTAAATCAACATTATATCATTGTTTTTCACGGCCTTTAAATTTTCTTATTCTCAAAAAATTCAGCGTATCTCTCGTATATAACTAATTTTAATTCACAAATAAAAGCAAAACTAAAAAATAAATTCAAAACTGTAAAATTGCACAAATATTGTTCGAATTGATTACCGTCATGCTGAATACATTACCGGCATCGCGTTACATACATATAACACCATGGGTGTCATTTAATATGAAATCATTAGGTATTTCCTAACAAGTTTCAATTATTCAATTTCTTTAAAAAAATGGCTCAACCAAACGGTCTCCAAATGGGCTGCAGCAATAATTATAACCAAAACGATATTTAAAATTATTATCGACAACAAATCTAGGATTTTTTTATTTAATTAGTGACAGTACAATCAATGTCTTGTTGCATTTAATGTTTACATATTTTGAGCAATGTATAGCTTAAACACGCACAGGCGACGTACCTGCTATGTTCCAACTTTATAAACTGAGATTTTGGTACTTTCTTCAATAGCTAACAAAACGTCTAATATCAAATTTTCAGAAAATTTGAAAGAAATGTATTCAAGTAAGCGAATTTAATTCAATGTATGTGGTATATTATTATTATTTAACGATATTCATCAAAATATAGAGTAGTAATGCAAAAATTGGTATACGCTACATATTCGAGAAATTTTCTATAATCTAAATTAGGTACTCAAAAACGGTGGATAATGTTTATAAAAAAATGTTAAAGGAGAAATTATTCATTTATCAAAAAATATAAAGCGTGTTTAATTAATTAAAAAAAAGATTTTGTTTATGGAAGCGTGGTATATTCATTGTTATTCTTCACATTGTTTGGAATCGCAGGAAACTGCTTTTATGTCAAAAGAAAGTTAATTTTAGTTGTAAAAAATACAAAAATAATTAACTATATGTAAAACAACTTTATTTTTTGTCAGACCCATAAATCGATAAAGCACAGCTTACTACTGTAAGCAGCAATTGTACATTCAGTAAACATTAAATTTATACAAAAGTATACAGTGTGTTCTATTAAATAAGAAATCAGATTTCACTTATTAAAGTTTGGAATATTTATTACATTATTTCGACTATTTAAAGAAGTCACAGGAAGTAGAAATAACGTGGAATGAGGAGAAAAGTTCTAAAATATCATAACATGCAAGGAGTTCTATTTAAAATAACAAAGTTGTATGTCGTAGCACTAAAAGTGAACACCCTTGTATAATCGAGTAGATACACTTTTATGTTGTGTTTATATGGTTAATGCGTCTTCAATATATTTTGTTTTCATCAGATATCCTGAGAGATACTGTATATTTAAAAAAGGAAGGACTTCAAACAGTTTCGATTAAAAGAATATATCAAACTAATAGACGTTGTGATTTGAAATTTTGTACGTAAAATCGTGGTAGAATTGCTTTTGATATTACCACTAACATCATGTTTGGACAGCGATTTTTTTTCGTAATCTTCTTTGTTCGTTACATTTAAGACTACTTTAGGTAAATATGTGTGAAATTATAGAAAATAGTCGTTTTAAAAAATAAATAACTTTTTCCTGTTTCAGAAGATATTATTGCTTATTTCTATAAATACATATATTGAGCAATTTATATAAACGTAATATCCCAACTTTCACATTCGTGCAATACCTTTTATTTAGGTACACATAATCTCGTCTTCATTCTGGCGTGACTTGATGGACTCTATAATTCTTTGTTGGTTGCCACGAGTGACTCATGCATTGCCGTAACTTATCCTATATTGCACTCAAACAAGGATATTTTGCAATCACCCACCAAACAACTAAAACGAAATGATTATTTACCTTGAATATACAGCCAACACATTTGATAAATATGTTATACAGCCTATTTCGGAAGAGAACATAAAAGTGTTGCGTTTTTGTTAGTTAAACACTGTAATAAGTTGGGGTATTAATTATCTATCATAATAATAGATATTAACGTGTAATGAAAACCTTTGCAATAGTAACTATATGATTTGAAAAAGTTGCACAAACCTTTTTTTAATGTTCAATTTACGTGCTAGAATCGCTTCTGCACGAGAAGCTGACGGTATCACTTGAATAGCATTACTCAGAACATAATTTAGTCAATAAAGCTTGTTTGTCGCGTTAAAAGCAGGAGCATATAGAACGTCGTCGATATTTCAAACGTCAGCCAAACAATAGCTGTCACATATTGAATTCTTCAATCTTATTTCCACCCTGGAAGATGGTTCTAGCGTTGTACAAAGTTTCACGGTGTTGCATGTCTATTTTATCGACTATCGTCTATTTTTCAAACATATATAAATAATTTCAAAATAAATAGATATAGGTAGATATTACTTTATTTCAGCTTACTTTAAAATTAATCAGGCAATCCTAAAATATAATACTATATAAGGTTTCAATTCAACAATATAGTTACTAATGATTACGAACAAATGAAACCATTGTGTATAGTCGAAAATAATTTGTTGCTATAGATCTCGTGAAGTCAAAACAGTTTTAAAAATATTATTATATCACCCCGTCTACATTCAATTGCTTCTACTACTATGCAGTGTCGTTGGTCAGGTTCTCTGTTGTTGGGCATTGCCAACAACAAATAAAATAAAATTCTTGGAGATAATACTTCATGAACAAATTAAATGGGAATCTCAAATAGAGAATATGTGTCCGGAATTGAGCAAATATGCCTATGCAATGTATAAAATCAGAAATGCTTTAATAGAGGTTTTACGATTACTATATTTTGGTCATACAGTGACATTTGCTTATAACGACGGCGAAGTAACCGCTATATAAACGGTGGTCGTTACAAGGAGTTGACCATTAATTTTATTCTATTTTGTGTCAGAGGTGTATCTATTTTAGAGAACATAAATTATAATCAAACTTTGTATCCGAAAGCATTTATTTGCCCAATAAAACACAAACATTACTTAAATACATAGGTAAAAATGCTTAAAATAATCTAGTATCCTACGTTTTAAAAGAAAACCTAAATCAAAGATATTTATGTGAATAAAGTAGACAAACCTTATTTGCTAAAAAAATCCGTAATTTTGACCTGTACTTTATCGAACTGAATTTTAAAATAATGTCGATCCAAACGTTTTTCTATGGATACCACATCGCGCGTTAAATCAGTAATGTCTGAATTCCCGAAAGTAGCAAACCAAAATATTAATCTTGAATTCCTAGTGCTTTTAGAGCCGACAAGTTTTCACTATTAGGATGCGCCGGACAGTTGTCCACTAATAATAACACTTTCTTTTTGGTGACTCGTAATTCATGGTCCCATTCATGAACAAAACGAGTAAAGATGTCACTGCATTTTTGTTTGCTTAGTAATCGACCGGCAAATGTTTGATATTTTTAAGTCACTGTATGTTTTTATATTTACCAGTTACTAGGAGTCGTTTTCTATCGGTTCCGGTTAGATTCACTGTTAATAAAACAGGGATCCTGGCCTTCGACATTTTTCCGCCCATACATCTTTCGCCTTTAAACTTTAATGTTCTGTCAGGAGTCATTTTAAAGAATAAACCCGATCTTCGTATTCTTTGCGAATTTCTGGCCACACCGTTCTCAGCCAATCTTCCACTACAACTGTAGATACAGAGGCAGCTTCTCCAGAAACTTTGCCTGCCGCAATGTTATGACGATTCGGAAATCGTTGGATTCAGCTGTCGGAACATTTATTGTCTGTTTTCCCATAATTTTCCCAAAATCTTCTGCATCTTCCTTCAAAAGTGATCCATTAAGCGGTACACTACGGGCTCTTTTGAACCATTTCAAAAGCGCAGTATCGATATCTTGATATGAAGATTTTCTAATTTTCTTCTTTTTGATTCTGTTTGATTCGAATTCGTTTATTATTTTCTCCCTTGATTGGTGGTATGGTGGAAATAGTGGAATGTGGTAATTCAAATTCTTTACAAGTGATGCGTTTGCTTCTCCGCTTTCAAGTCTACACACAATATTGAATTTTTCCTCTACACTTAAAACTTTACACTTTCGACGCGATTCCATGACAACGCATCAGTGACATCATACATAATATACACTTGGTAGCTACGGGATGACTGATTTACTTACATGTTTTAGAAATCGGTAATTCGCTGAAGAAATATACATACACTGTATTTAATCCACACTGTCCTACGGTGCGATATTCTGGGGATCATCTAGCTTTTCCCAAAGAGCATTTGTGTTACAAAAGCGAATCATAAGATAATTGTAAATGTGGCAAGTAGAACTCCTTTTAAATCGCTGTTTCAGGATGTTATAGTCTTATCGTTGCCCAGTTTATACATTTATAAATTGTTTTTTTTTTATAGCAATAATAAACATTACCGTCGTAATTTTGATATTTCCAGTAGTATGTAACCAGTAACGTCAATACGAGTTTATCAGCCAGCCTGCTAAGCTTCCTCAGGGCTGATTTCATCTAACTGAGCCTTGCCCTACTTGCCTATATAGCGATATGTGATTGTAATGCAAAATATTTTGTTCCTTTTACCTGTATTTTACTTGTATTTGTGTTTATAATTTAAGCTCTATAGACTCATGTCTTCATTTTTCTTTACCTATTTGCTGCTTTACCTATTTGTGGTTTTTTTTTCACCTCTTGCAACCGGCTTTTCCTCGGTCTTCCTGTACTTTTTCCTTCGGATCTTTCTAAAAGTGCTTGTCTTGCAGTTTTTTGAGCATTCATTCTGGAGACATTTCCAAACTAACTGGCGATCCGAGCTTCGCAACTTGCACAATATCTGGACACTGGTAAATTTTTATTTGTTTCTCTTCTCCATATTCTCTCAGTATCATCTTTAGAATATCTCACCCAAATTTCTAATTTACTGCCGGATCAAATTTGTTGTACACGTCTGTTAGTTACTTATAAATTTAAATTACATTTTATTTATTGCACGGTTACATTATCAGAAGAGACTAACCGAAATATCGACGAGCTCTGCCTTCGAGTTACTTTTTGATTCTTCCTCCATCTCGATTTTTGTCGTAGGAATTACCCAACTTTACAAATTGTTGATGAGACGATGGGGTACCTACCTCTTTATAATAATTTATTTTTGTTTTTCCTTCTGGAAAAGCAATTTTCCTCTCGGCATTTTTATTAACTGATATACTTCGATAATACATACATACATATACATTTAAAAATAAATGAATTTTTGAAGATGTTTAGAGGCTTTTTACACTGCAAGGTAATACCTGGTTTTGTAGGAAATTTTGTTGTATTTATAGATTTATACAGCAGGTACTTCCCCTACATATCTAGAAGTTGTGATATTGACAAAACAATGTCTCTGCTATTCCTTTACGTTCAGAAATCTATTTCTACGTAAATTCTAACTTATGTATGTATACTGTTGCTAAATGATGCATATACGACCTGTATCCTTTATATCTTCAAAATAAAATCCGCCATTGAATTGATTGAAATTAATAATTCATAATTTGTGATATTTATATGTCGCGCATATGTATCAATTGTCTGTAAACTCTCACGCATAAACCCACAATGAAAAATGTGCCATTAAAGAAACGTTCCTCTGCCATTTATTTTTGGAACAAATGTGTACTTAGAAAAAATCTTGAATAAAAAAATCTTCAAAAAGTTGACTCATTGCTCATTATTGAGTATGATTAGTTTAATTTAGAACATAGATTTGCGGATACTATTACTTAGAAACCTGTTATTAGAATAAAATCCCACTTAGGCACGTATCTCTTCATACATTATACATGTGTTCATTTTGGAAAGGTGTTCGCTCTTATTGTGTAAGAATTTTATTAATAGTAAACGGTATTTGTTAACACATTATTTATGTATTCTGTTTTGCAACTGTATTTTTACGTTTGCAAATATAGCAAGTTGTAACGGTACAATTCAATTAGATATCAGTTAGGATTAGGTATATTGTTATAATTATCTTTTATACATTATACCATATCTATTGCTGAACCCGACAAACAAGCCATTGTTTCCGCGCTAATTACAATAACACAAATTTTTAATTTAAAAAAGATATTAATTTGCTTGGAAGATTTCTTAGAATTAATTTTTAATCTTTTACCTATATCATGTAAAATGTCGAACTATTTCGAATTAACTGAACATCAATTCACATTTTACTATTTCTGATGGGCTAATTACAGCAGAATTACGACTAAACTCTATGTAATGTAATTGCAAACCGTATTACTTGGTTATATGTAATAATCAGATTAGAGTACTATGAAATCTTGCTCCCTCACAAATGCTTTACAAACAATATAAATAATGAATCGCGAATCAGTGTAATATTTTATATACTCACTCCATAAGCTCAATATTTGTTGCAGTTATTAAATTTGCTATATTATCTACGTGTACGATAAAAGCTATATTTAACATTCATATAGAGTACAATTCCGATAGTAATCGAGCTATCGACTCCATCTCCTATCTCTTCGCTAGATAATATAAGAATCAAATCTAGTTATAAAAAATTTGTTATTCCAGTATATTCAGTACATCCGTCGTTTATAGAAATACAAAACTTGTTTTGGGGTATATTTATGATTTATAATTTCCAATTTTTTTGTTAATGTTAGAAACATTTTGTCAATTGAAGTTGAAGAGAAAGTTGCTATGTGCTATCACCATTATTAGTTTCAGTATAAATGTCTCCTTTAATTATTAGACCTTAGGCGGTATTTTAAAACAAGTTCCATTAAATGACTTAATAGTTATCTACGACTCTTTAAATGTTATGTTGATTTCTTCAGTTAATAATCATACACGATGATCATGACAGGACGGATAAAGATGAAGCCTTTCTGCGTCTCTATGGCAATAAGTCAACATCTGCAAAGATTGACATCTTATTTTGATTTTTGAAAAATGAATGGTAGAACTAACACGCGTTTTAGCAATTGTTCCCGTGAACAAAAGTTGCAACTAATACTTCAGACAATATCGTTAATAGAACATGTTCAATATGGAAACAATTCATAACATTCTGTATTGAAAGAAAATATTAACTGAAATCAAACACGAATCTTAAGAAGTTTGATCACATTTTAATCGACTAGCATTTAATATGGAAGAGGAAAACGCCAAAGTTTATAAGGCCTATGTAACTAAAACAATATGGAATTCTACAGTGAAAAAGTTGCAGAAAAAGTATTAGAAAGATATTGGTATAAAATTTAATTCGTTCGCAGACATATGTTTTAAAGAAGCTAGGTTTGCATATTGCATAAAAACGAAATATTGTGAACTAAAGGCTAAATTGTGGAATGACGAGGAACATCAAGGACTTCAAACGAAGTTCTACCATGTTAATCTGAAGGAGCAGTAACGTCCCTAAATACTAGATTGAATATGTTAAAGAACAAATGGACGGTATGAATACTAACCGGATTGAATATAATCGAATTTTTCAAAGACAAATCCAGGTGAGTCAAAAAACTATGTGATAGCAAATATCAATACAAAATTCAGATCTCAATATTTGTCCAGTAATATGATTGAAATTACTCTTAGGAAAACTGCAATAAACTCTCCTTTTTGGTTCCACATCTCTTTTTCAGAAAACAAAATTCTAAAGGATGGCTCTAAGAATGTCGCAATCTATCTAGGCTGAGATATAAAGAGAATAAAAATCACAAAACATTATAATAAAGTGTAACAGGGTTACTGGGAAGACAACAATTTGTTAGCGTCTTCCCAGTAACCCCTGTTACACCTAACGTAGTACGCTAGTACTTCCCTTCTCATTATAATAAAGCCTCTGCAGTCAATGAACTAAGTAAAGGAGGTATAAGCGACCACACACTAATTAAAATCGCAATGCACTCCAGTTCCAAATCGCTTAAACCAAACCTTACTTTTAATTGGACAGTGAACATGATAGTTGAGACATTGCGAGGAAAATGTTCAAAAAATAAAGTAAACATCATAAGCTCTTCTCGAACCGAATTACACGTGAGCTTATTTGTTAGTTCCGGATATTGTAAGTGATCTATAATTCAATGGTGTTATGCTTATGCAACAAAGAACCAGACATCACTAAAAACATATAAAGTTGTTGCATAACACCATTCAATTAGTACAATTTAAACAACTTAGAGTTTGTTTTTATTTGCGAAACAGTTGTTAAGAGAGATAATGCGTTCCTTACTACTGCAGGCTCTTATAGAGGAAATACATAAGGTTATATTTCATTCTGAAACTGTAAACTTTAATTTATTTAACTAAAATCTTGTTTCCCTTACATTTGCAAGAAAATTTTTCGATTTAAATGTGTAACAGTATTCTGCTGCGTTACCAGCAAACAGAAGTTTAGAAGAAACTGACGTTGTAATCAGAATTCATGTCCTCCCAGAGCCCTTTAAATAGACGGTTCTGGAGATTTTATGTTATCAGTAATTCTAACCAAAAAGTTAAACATCCTTTGCAAAATCCTCATTCTAATTTGTTCATTTCAAAAATTCGTTTCTTCTACATGATGTCCTCACCCTTCGTTGTAGCTTTTAGTCCTTTACAAAACAAAGAGTCATTTTGATGTCATTTAAATGAAACTATTACATAAATTTGTCAGTCACGTTAATTATTTATACAGTAGTGTGCGAATTAATGTGAACGCATTATTAATTTTAAAATTCTATTGTTTTTCGTACTTGGCAACCCGTTTATGTCATTGTAGCGACCATTTTGTTTCATAGTTCTGACAGTCAGTGAGTAATAAGACGTGTCACGCTATAGACGCGTTGCATTTTGGTTTTCTGAATTACTTTATTTTTGGTGAACTAGGTCTGTAGTAGACTTTAATTTTTGAAGATGGATATTAGTCCCAAAAGGCGCACTAAGATTGTTACCTTGAGTGAATACACATCAATGACTCAACGAGATATTGCCAAGGAGTATAATGTTAGTTTAGGAGCGGTAAATAAGATATTGAAGCTTAACAGGGACACTGGGACTATTGAGGTGAACAGAAAAGGGAAATGTGGAAGAAAAAGACAACAGCAAGAGATGAAGCTTTTAATAAGAGAAAGTAAATTAAACCCTAGAAAAACAAGCCAACAACTTCAGCAAGACTTAGCACACGCTGGAGTTATTATTCATAACTCCACTATTCGAAAACGACTAGACGACTAGAAGGTGGAAGAAAAACAGTGAGACCTTCAAAGAAACAATTGTTGACTGTACATGATGAAAAAGCGATATGGTTGCGCAAAGAAATATGCGACCTGGACTGTCGTACATTGGAGGAAAGTGTTGTTTTCAGATGAGAGCCATTTTTTGGACAGGCAGCTCATTTTGACCAAACAGTTAAACATCCGTTAAAGAAGATGTTCTGGGGTTGCTTTTCTTATAATGGTACTGAATCCCTTGTGGCAATTCAAAGTATGATGAACTCACAAAAATACAAAGACTTATTAGATCGTAGATTGGAGCTGAACTAAGAAAAGTTGACGCGATTGTTATGTGTCCAAGATGATGATGAAATATTTAAAGGATAAAAGATATCATGCCTTGAAAGGCCTGGAAACTCACCGGATCTTAATCCTATTGAAAATTTGTGGGCAATCGTAAAAGCTAGACTACGTAAAATAGATTGTACAAAAAAAACCAAACGCATTGAGGCTGTTATCCAGATATGATGCCGGGACCAGGAAATAACTGAAATATGTAAAAAAACTTATTGATTCCATGCCAAAACGTGTTCAAGAAGTTATTAAAGCCAAAGGAGGACATATTTCATATTAAAACAACTTGAATTGTATTGATTTTTCAATATCATTTATGTGTAACCAATAAACGTTTATTATTAAATTATCATTGTGTTCACATTAATTCGCACACTACTGTAACTTGTTGTATAGCGGTATTCTAGTTTACACATGTTCAAATTAATTGATAGAGTATGTAATTTTGCATCACATAGTTTGGAAATATATAAAATTTTCAACTAAAATAAAAAATATAGTCAAGAGCTTAAGTTAATTAAATTCATTCTTAAATAAAATTATTATAAATGACGCTTAAAGTATCAATATTAGTTGATTTTCTTTTTGATATGTGCATATCGTTTCGTAATTTGTGCGTAGATAAAACAATCTCAGTGGCTTCATTATGTGAAACAACGTATTGGTGGTTATAAATGCGTTTCTTTAAATATTGCTTAGTTTGATCAATATAACATTTGTTACAGTCTTGCAGTCTAATGCTGCATTAGACCCCATTTCTGACGTTTTTGCTGACATGATGTTTTCGTTAACTTAATTTTTATTTTTAAACTGGGAAATAAGTTATTATTAGGTATAATTAAACGAAAACGATCCACTTTAAATAAGTCGATTAATGTACCTTAAAATACGATGGGATTGCATCCCTAACGCTTTCTTACATTGTAAAGGGCATCCTATTAGGTATTACTCGTGTGTGAAACACGTTATTATGCAGAAGCTAAATATCTTTGTTTAGTTTTCCTTTTTTTCCGATATAAATGAATACTCTATCCTTGTCTTTACGGCGTAAGTACAAACGCACATGTACATGTGCAGTACGCTAATGTATTTGCATCTCTGCATCATTTTGAAGTAGTGGAGGACCTTTAAAATGGTTATATCGGATATGCCAAAACCAAATTTTCGCCTTTTAGATTACTTCTTTTGTCGCATATTTGTTATTTTTTTACTAAAGATATCTCCATTATGGCTCAAGACAATTTCCCTTAGTTAGTTTTCTCCACACACAGTGAGTTCTCTTGGCGTAACGTACTAGATGAAACTATCTATCTGATTATGTCATTCACATTATGCCACCAAGCAAAAAGTCTGTAGCCAAGATAACTATAACACAGCCACAACAAAAATTTCGTGGGTGTGGAGATCAGACCATGTTTACTATATGTTTTTGGGGTTTCTGAATCTGAATCCGAGATCAAAAAACCCCATCGCGTTAAGGTTTTGGCATAACTTCAAAAAATCCCATAATGTAAGATATTTAACACTGTAACATTTTGGCCCCATTACCTCATAACCCTAGTACTCAATAAGTACTCGTAGAAAATATATATTGTAGCTTAGCGTATTTCCAAAGCTTTTATTATTTATTCTTGTCCCCCTGAAATTATTATTGTTTCAAGATTTATTTAGTCATCGGATTGTAAGCTGGGAATCAGATATTCCTGTTTTTTTTCTAATAGATCATTTGATTTAATACTATGTATGTACTTTTTCTGGTGCTACCTGAAGAACTGTATACATACACTTTATCGGTCAGTAAGCGAAATGCACTAAATGATCGGTTTACAGAGAAGAATGAAGAAAGACCATGGATGGTAGAAAATACAATCAGACCACTAGCATGTACAATTTTCAAATGTTCAGAACTGAACGGTGACAATATTCAATATTTGCCACAATAAATTTTTGCAAAAATTTGTTTCATTTACATTGGATTTTAGAATTCTAAATAAAGTAAGCTTACGCCATACGTAAAATATAAGTCACTTTACCACAGTTTTTTGTCCTTTTACTATGTAGTACTAAGTTGCAATACTACCGATATTATGTGCAGAAGTTTCTCCTCAACTAAGCAAATTGCCACTATTATCATACTTTATTTTCCGAAAAATGGTTGTGGTTTTCAATCACTGATACCTAATAATAGACTCGCAAAGCAATCTGTATACAAACACACGAGCAAGAGAAGCCCAACACCCTTAATTTGGACTTTATTACATTTCAGAGTTTGTATATAAATATGTACATTTGTAACAGAATATGAGGAATTTTGCAATGTGCCCATTTATTTACATACAATAGTTTATTTGAAACTCTATGCAAGCATTATAAAAAATGTTTCAGTACTCTGAACGCAAGCAATAAAATATGAGCAATTATCATTGAAAAAAGAACGAAGGTGTTAATTTCAAAATTACCTATGTCATATTTGCGTCTTTTCCATTGTTTTTTTGCATACACTAAAGCAAATTGTTGTCATTGTAAAATTACTTTTAACGATCTTTTGTTAATAATCGACTTTAAGGTGGTGTAATTTCTGTTCAGAACATTCAACGTCCAGAATTCGTTCGTACTGCTATTAACTAAAAATTAAAGAATGCACGCACTGGAACCGGGCATGTCTGCCCCATTTCAAGTAGTTCGAAGGCGTCCGCGTCGCTTTAGAAGTCATCGCTTCGTGATCGCACTGATTCGAGACATCATTCGTGAGATTTGTTCTTGTTTGAGTGGTATTTTCGTGTTAAAATTGAACTTTGTCCACACCACGAAGACGTCGTTGAACCCGACTAAAATCATACTCGTTAACAACCGTCCGCAAGTAGAGCCCATCGAGCAGGGTGTACAGATAACTGAATTACCACCGGATACAGAGGAATTACCGCCGTTAACGGGGAAATACCGCAACAAAAAAGTGAACAATCCGATCCGTTCGCGGGGATTCTAGAGAAAATGACCGCTGATAAAAATCTCATATTGGGATACGTCCACGATGGATATAAAATACTGACAGAACGCATTACACCAGCTTTAAGTCGATTGGGCCTATTAACTTTGGCTTTTTGTGTTGTTTGGCATCAAACTCTAACACAACTGATAGTTTATCCTATTTTCAGATTACTTTTTGGGACTCTATACCCCGCCTACGCATCATATAAGGCTGTGAAAACGAAAAATGTCAGAGAATATGTAAGTGTAGTATGCTTTTTATTGTGTATCCTGAGCTTTTGTTTGTTTCTTCTTTTTTCTAGCTTGATATATGTAAGTAGATGTAAGGGAGAGCTTTTGTAAATAGTACATACATACTTTTTTTTTCGACGTGTGTTCACCATGCGTCATTAGAACTTCTCTTTGTACTTTGTGTTAAAACGCCTAGAGTGTCTTGGTGGTTCTATTTATGTTGCACGTGGCACGCATGCTTTCAGTGTCTTTCCTAGCCCGATGGAAATAACTACGGATAATTAAAATGTTACATACAGTAAATTCAATACTTGCAGACATGTGGGGGTTTCTAACAAAGAAGATCGTTGGTATTAAAATTAAAACGTGTTTAGTTTAAGTTAAAATTCATAAACTTACATACATTAGAACGGAAAAGAAACAAAGCTAAATATTCCCGTTGTTGTATCTAGTACTAGATGTGCTACAGAATTAAAAAGATCGATGCTTGTTTTATACGTATGTACTATTATGTACTAGTTTGACCTTGCGTTACGTATTTTTGTAATACATAGAGTACGTTATAATGTTACGAATATATCAGCCTCTTGTTCTTTTGACAGTACATCGATTTTGGATCTTGTTATATTAAAAAAAACATTTTGAAATTTCGTAAATTTTTACGGTTATTTTAAAACGTATTTAACTAGTTAGTATAACTTTGCATTTTGTACTTGTATAATGTAATAAAAAAATTGCAGTGTTAATAAATTACTTCCTTTGTTAACTAGGCATATATGTTTCTAAATTGACAATTTTGTTTGCTACAAAGTTCTTATTTTTATAATTTTATAATAAATAATTTATGTATTATTAAATTGTATTTTTAAAGCATTAATATTATTAAATACCAAATCAATAGGTAATGGTTATTTTTGCGCAAAACCACAAACACATCGACTATCACGACATTTATTTGCGCAAGAAAATAGTTTATTGAAAATGTGTACGCAAGGCCTCTCCTGCTTATTTAAGAGTAGACCAGGACTCAAAGCAAAAAGTGATTTTTTTAGATAAAATGTTTATTTGATATATGTATTTTTTTTACAGACTAATACGTGCCGATATTAAAATATATAATCCATTTCGTCTAAAAAATTTTATTTAAAAATTCGTAAATTCGTAAAATTTTAAAACAACGTAGATATTCTTACGGACTAACCCACACAATGATGGAGGTAGCAAGATATAATTGTTTGCTTCTAATTGAGAGAGTACCTTTGTAGCAGCCATACATTTTCTAGTCACATTGAGAGGATCGGGCTGGTCATGTAATTAACTAGTGTTCCTCTTCTTATTTTATTTTTACTGTCGTTTTTCCATGGCTAATTTGTCATATTACAATTATATCTAAAAACCTCACCTTTCATAAAGACAAATATTAAATATCTCAGAAATTAACGAGTGTAGATATAGGGAGTGGTTAACAAAAATGAAAGTGGATACAGTGTCCTTTCCTAACTTATTATAAAATACAATATAAAAAGTTGAAAAAATAAGTCATTTGTGTTTTGAATCGCCCTGTATACAGTTTTCACAATATTAGTAAATATCACTTTACTATTAAACTGTAATATACTGTAATATAAAGAACGTTATTCCAGTAAAAAAAATATTTCAAGCTATTTCGTATGGAACACATAGGACGTTGAACATGCATTGATTTTCAGACAAAATTGACCATAACTTCTGAAATGCTCTATAGCTACCTCAATAAAATCTTATATCAAAAGTATGCGGAAGATCCATTTAATCTAAATTTGAAATAATATACAAGGTGTTTAAATTAAAGGGGGTGATCGCCCAGGTCATTTTATACAAAAAAGTTTCTATAAACATAGGTCCGCAAACGCTTCGTTATTCATCTACAGCGTGTTGAAGTTTAATTAAAAGAAAACAGTAAAAACTAGAATTTTCCAAAACGACTTGAGATATCATAATGAAATTTTAGGCGTGTTAATAGCTGTGGGAGACACATACTTTGCAACACAACACGATGTTTTAGTCGTACCAGTGGCGCGCGTATTGGCGCGTCACAGGCTATTTTTCAAGAAAAAAATAGGACGCCGCTGATTTCTCTAAAAATAAAAATATGTTTTTATTCTTTGTTCAATTGTGAAGAAAAAAGCTCTCTTAACTTTTTATCGTTTTTTAGTAAAAAAAACATTTTAGTGCATGTCCATTTATTACAGAAAAAAATTTTAAAGAACAAGCGTTTTATGCAAAGGCAAAAACAAATATTTTACCAAACCAACAATTTTACCGTTGAAGGTTGGCTTGTAGTACTCTTGTCATTGCTGTCAGAAACTGTGCAAAGTGACCACCTCGAGCTCGGATGCAAAAACTAATCTTCTCTTCATTGACTGGCGAACTCTCTTAAAAACACCAGGATCGGTTTTAATTGAGTTGCACCCAGCAATGATTCGATTTCTTAAGTCTTCTACGTTTTCCAATGGAGTAGCGTACACCAAGGACTTCAAATGGCCCCACAGGAAAAATTCCAGGGGATTTAAGTCCAGAGATCGTGCAGGCCATAAGTGATGTCCACCTCGGCCAATCCAGCGATTTCCGTATGCTTGTGTTAAGAAATCACGAGCTACTTCACTAAAGTGGGCTGGTGCGCCATCGTGCATATACCACATTGCATCTCTAATTGCTAATGGTACGTCCTCCAGAAATCCAGGAGCGTATTTTCCAAAAAGTTGCGATACACCTCTCCGATAAGTCTCCCTGGTAAAAATACCGGTCCAATTAGGCAGTCACCCACAATCCCAAGCCAAACGTTCGAAGAAAACTGACAATTTCATGTGCATTTTCGTCACACCATACATTATGGAAATTGCGTATTGTATTTCTTGAAAAATTCGCTTCATCGGTGAACAGATTTATCATCGGGAATTGAGGGATTTGAACCATTTTGTGCAAAAGCCATTGACAGAATGCAATGCGAGGAGGAAAATCAGCAGGAAGAAGTGCTTGAACGCGTTGTATATGGAATGGATACAACAAATTTTCCTTCAGAATATGTTAAATACTCCCATTACTTACATCCAAAGCGTCAGCAATTTTTCGAGTAGAAGTACCTCGATCTTCTTCAATGTCTAGCACATCCTCTTCCAGCTCTACCGTTCTTGCTGTTCTGGGCCTTCCTGCTCCTCCATTTCGTCTTAATGTGCCTGTTTCATAAAGACGCCCCGATGAATACTTTCGAAAGTTTTTCTATCAGGAGCAATACAGCCAGGAAATCTTTCAGTATAGAACCGCGTAGCTTCTAATGCATTGCCATCAGCAAGTCCATAAATGTAGTGCATATCGGTCATCTCGGCATTCGTATTGCGATTCATTATAAGGAACTTCAACAAATTCGACACACAAAATTATTACTCACGAGACTCATTCAATATGTTATTCAATATGTTAGTGAATAAAACAGGACTGTTTAAAAATATTTTTTTGTACTCGCTTATCAAAACCTGTCATTTCACGATTCGATTTGCGTGCGGAAAAAGTCACTTTAAGCACGAGTGCGTAAAAGTAAAGTTGGTACTTCCTTGAACTTGATTAATTTAGTGACATTTTGAAATTATAAATCCCTAACCTTAATAATATGGTCATAAACGCTAACGTATTTAACAATTTGTGTGTATTATTATTATAGTTCTCGTACAAAAAGTATTGTACAAACTTCGTGCGTGAAACATTCCGCGAATTCGTGTTTCCATAAAAAAATTTCATTATGATATCTCAAGTTGGTAACAAAGTGTGAAGTGAGATATCATATACAGGATGCCCGGATTTCGTAGGGACAACATGGGTAACTTTTTTATTTGAAGACAGAGAGACGGTTAAATTAGCAAAAAGGTGTAGATTCGAAAGCTCACTAAGAATGCATTTTCAAATTTTACTTGTCATGTTTCATTTGTTTAATATTGAAGAAAAACTGAAATCTCCTAATTTCTTTTATTTGCCATAACTTTTTTATTACTTGAGATATTAAGATGCGGTTTGAAGCAATTTAAATTATAATCTAAATACTTTGATTGGCACTTAATAAAACAAATTTCTCTTGCGCAAATTTTTAGTAATATCACCTAACCTCAAAATTTCAAATTGGAACAGTGCAATTTTTGTGGCTGTTTTAAAAGGAGATTTTTTTCTGAATGCAATCATGTATCGCATGATATGGAAATTTTTCAAAATTTGGAAAATTAAGCTTATTCTGATTACGGGCAGACATCACAACTTTTTTTTATCGTGTTATCTGTGAAAACGACACGGTTGTCATGATACGAATCTGTTAGAAGTGTCAAAGTTATTATTTCAATTTATAACGGATAATTTTGAAAACTATGATGTATTTTGTACGTATATCAAAAGTTTGAAGAGCGTAAAACGTCTTCAAATAAAAAAGTTACCCATGTTGTCCCTACGAAATCCGGGCACCCTGCATATACATAGGTATTGCAGGGTATCAGTGCTATTTCATCTAGTATGAATGCACAATCTCTTTCTTGATTCTAGAACAATTCAACTTTTTGCCTTAAAAATTGAAAAACTTAGATAATAATTGCACTATCACGTTTAAGATTTTCTAATCTTTCTGTAACGTGAAGGTAATGGGTAACCTTACTTTAGTAATTGATTTTACCTATTGTTTCCGCAATTAAACTTCAATTTTAAGGGTTTTGTAATTGTCTCATTGAACAATTTTTGAAGTTTTATACTTTTTTCTGTTGTTTTCTTAGAATTAAAATATTATTTAGTCATCTAGTAGAATAAATAATTGTCTCAATAGGTTAAATTTATTTGCTCCTTTATCAGTTTACTTCTGCTTCAGTTCTTTTGTTTGTATTTATTATTCGCATTTATCAATTACCTTTTATACTCAAAAAATTCCTCTGCATTTCTTTGAAAAATATATTTTTCGTACCTTTTCAGCATCTCATTTCTTGAGGGAATCAATATTATACTCTTTTCAGTCGATGATCCTGTTATTTCAGGATTAAGTGCAGCTCTTGTTAATGTTGTTTCCACCATTGACGATTGTAAATCAACAACTTGACCCAGCAAACGCAGTACCTGTGGTGGAAGCCAGAATTTAATAAGATAAGAAAACCAATAAGAAATTTGACTTGTCACCACTATCTTGTATAGAATCACTTGCGTTAAGTCTACAATAATTATAAAATAATCTTGTCGTTTACAATACTAGAATTAATTTGTTTCGCCAACTTCATAATGAATTTATTGGAAGCTGTACTTATTACGTAGGAGCGAATACTTCTTCCTTTATTTCACAAGTTTGTTAAATGTTCGGTCATAAAACATTTTTGTTGCCATAAGTGTCATGAATTGGTAGTGCATTGATAGTTACGAATTTCATAACTTCAGTAACTGTTGAGAAGGTATTTTACTAGGACAATCTCCTATTTATCTACTTTATAATGTACTACTACTATCTGCGTTCAGTATTGTTGTTATAATCACTTATGATCCATGATTATTTTTCCATTTATCAAATTTTCATGTTACAATTTGCATGTTAGGAACATCTTTCTTTCATAGAGTTTGCAAGGCGTTTTACACCACTTAATCACCGATCCATTCATGGCATACATATACTCACCCCATTACTGGATCATTGAGTGGATCATCAATGGATTCTATCTGTTTAAAAATTTTTAGAACTATAGTTAAGCTCTAGCAATGATGCAAA
Organism: Holotrichia oblita; assembly: GCA_023690525.1. Lineage (NCBI taxonomy): Eukaryota > Metazoa > Arthropoda > Insecta > Coleoptera > Scarabaeidae > Holotrichia > Holotrichia oblita. The sequence goes on from CM043020.1 coordinate 23,237,346, forward strand.
ATCAATGACTCGCGTGTGGTCGCCTATTCCGGTCGTTTTTGGTTCAATGCTTGCTTCAATTTTTGAATTGGTGTTGGTAGCGTTCCACATTAATGCTTTTGGCCAATTTTAGCAGTTCATAATACACAACACTTCTGATCCCACCAAATACACAGCATCACCTTCGAACCACGGATATTTGGTTTTGGAGTCGATGTGCCGGGTTGGCCAGGCCTCACATATGATATTATGCGTTGCAGTAAGCAGTTGCTCTTGGATTCTATTGCAATAATTTAGAACACTACAACTGGTCCAACAATATTCATATTAACTCATTTCCTTTTAATCTGTTTTTACATGATTTAGGATTTTATTATAATATTTTTTGGGTTGCAGTTTTAATGTTCAATTGATTTTATGTCGAATTAATACCTTGTGGATAAAATCAACAATAACAATATGTATTGAAATTGAATTTGCACGACAGCCTCATATTTATTTTTGATGACGTCATTATATCTATTTTTATAGAAATGACAACCTGTATTCGTCGTTTAAAAAATAAAAATTACTGCATGTTTTGTCTTTATAAATATGTCGAAATGTATACGTCTTTTTTTAACAAAAATAACAGATGTCGCATGAAATAGCCACTAAAAACCATGTAAAAGTAGTGGACAAAAACAAAAGCAAAATGTTCTGCTATTTGAAAAATCTGGAGAAAGTTTTCTTGTTTTATGAAGCCATTAAGTTTAGCTTATTGCATTCCTTGGGCAGTTTTAGACACTGTCGTGCAGCTTGTAGCATACGACCTATAATTAGAAGTATCATCTGCACGCTCCTTCCTGCATTTTGCTCTCTGCATATATTTCTTATGTCTGTTTCAGGTCAAATGGATGATGTACTGGATTGTATTCGCACTATTCACTTGTGCGGAAACATTCACCGATGTCTTTCTTAGTTGGTTAGTATTGATTAGATTTATTTGTTTTTCATGTATACAATAGATACATATATAGTCTTACATTTACTTTTTAATATTTAATTTTGAAATTAGTTAGTTTCTTCCAGGATAGTTTGACTGTTATGCAGTATAGTAAAACCCCGATTACTGCAGAATGGAAGAGACTATATAAAACAACCTTAACTAACTAAACATCGTTATCTTATTATATTTTATACTTGTATGAAAGTTAATTGATCCACAGGGCTCTGTGTTAGGTGTTACAGCCCCTTTATAACTTAATTTAGTCGAATTTAAAGCAAACTTCAAATAATTTATTAGTCATTCTTTTCAGGTTCCCATTTTATTACGAAATAAAAATTATATTAGTTATATGGCTTTTTTGTCTCCAGCGACAAAAGGTTCTAGCATATTGTATAGGAAATTTGTACATCCCATGTTAAGTAGTAGAGAACAGGTATGCATTTTGCCGTTGAAAAAAAATGAGTTTGTTATCATAATATTCTATGATTCTTGTTAGGAAATAGACGAATATATCTCTAAAGCCAAAGAACAAAGTTACAAACAGGTTCTAGATCTAGGGTCCAAGGGTGTTAATGCTTTGATGCAAACAGCGATTAAGGTTAGTAAACAATTAATATGATATGTATTTAGCACTTCATCTTGTAACACATATGCATTTTTTAATCTATTTAACTCCCCGTCTAACAAGCTTTTTTTTTTCTTTTTTTGTCCCACATTATTTTGCACAGAACCTAAATCCCGCCTCCTTAATGCCGTCCGTTTCCGATTCTTCACTTATCGATAAAGATCGCTACGATGGGGTACAAAGATCGCATTCTGCTCAATTTCTCCCGGAAGAATCAATGTCTGAAGAAGACGATGAAATGGACCATTATGAAAACGTTGTACCGCAACCTAAACTTACCACAAAACCTCCTAAGACTAAATCAAAGGTAGCTACTAGAAAAAGCGCTAGAAAATCCACGAAGACTGAGTACTGTGAATATAGCGACTGACAGATCTGAACGATCAAAGGCAGCTGTAGTTAATTTTGTATATTTTTAATGTGTTGTGTTACCATTATTATTTATTAAATTTTTTGTCATATAATTTGTATACGGTTTTATTGATTGTATTTGCATGAATTCTTTTGACAATGTTTTTAATAAATAAATACATAAAGTCAATAATGTTTCTCGTAAATTTTCTGTCATATAAAATACAGAAAAATAACTTTTAAGACAATAAAGTGTAAATATTAATTGATCAGATTTAATTGGTATTTTTAAAAAGTTTACGTATTTTAATTTGCAATGTTTGAGCTGATTTAAGATTTTTTGTTGTTTGATTTTTTTGATTTGTATTCTTTTACTTGAATATATGTAGTGTTTTAGTTGGATTTTAATTTTTATTTTTCCTTAATTTATCCATCTATACAACCTATTTTTGTCCTATTTATTACAAGAAGAATAACTGTGGTTTAGTGCAACATCACATTCATTTAATTTGTTGGTCTCTCCAAATGCACCAATACCAATGCTCGATTTTTTTCTTTCTATAACTGACGTCTTTAGTAGCAATTTTCACTAATCAATCAATCGATAAAAGGTATACTCGCAATTAGGGAGACCACTTCATACATACTAAATTATTCACGTTATTAACACTTTTAATTTATTGTTGTGAATCGTTAACAAATACTTAATTCTTTTGAAAATTGAAGACAAATTACTTTTGGATTTAGTAATAATATACAAAACAAATAATTACGACAGTCAAGAAAAGCTTTACTTTAAAAATATCTACAAAGTAATTTATTTAATCAATACCTTTAATACATACTTATTATTTTCGTATCATACAATTACTTTAAACTCTTTTAAAAAAAAATTTTAATTTTAAATTTGGTTTATTTAGCATCTTGCATTTTTGCAAGCCTTAATAGTTTTTCACTAGTTTCAAAATTCAAACGAATTCACTTTAAAACTAAAAGCAAGCCATGTTTAATTCAATATTATCACCACAAAGATGATGACCTATCAGCAGAAGAATATATTACAATTACATCAATTGCGGATATTATTTTTATGACGTGGAGCTAAATTGCTTTTCGAGAAATACTTGTACATTTAGGTGCAATTGTGTATTTATTTTGTTAGAAATGCATCTTTAAATAATATAATCTTTTGACAGAAATTTATAGATTACCTACATAACATTTATTATTTTTTGTACTATACAAAATTACGAGACTGTATGCTACCAGGAGTTCTAGTAACTGCTTGTAAACGGTTCTGTATGCTGTTGATGACAGCTGTTTTGAAACCTTGTAAACATTCGCCACACTCTTCCAGAAGTACAGGTGTATTGTAACTTCTGCGGTTTTGGTACACGTCCATGAACTTGTCTTCCCGTCCTCTCCCAGACATGTTCTGTTGAACCACAATTCCGGACCATGCATTCATTTGTTGTACGAGCCAATCTTATCGAGATAGGCCTCCACAATTCTGGCTAATGTGTCATGTATTCTTGTGTTATATCCATCGATTCCAGTCAAACAAGGTATAATATGATTTTGCAAATTTTTTTTTAGATCAGATTCGCTCTGAATGGTGACTATCGGTGTGTGCTGTTCAGCAGATATGCCTGTCAGTACGACCATCATAGGCAACCTTTTCAATAATATATGCCTATGACTTTCTTGAGGATTTCTTCAGTTCTCTTGCTTTCGACTTCACCATGCAGACAAAATCTTTGTTTATGGGTGAACAATACTTTTACCTGCCAGATCCTCATTCTATGTGTAATTTACGTTAGTATCATTGACTTCCACCGTCTTCCATTAAAGCAATAATTTTTGCATATAAGTTGGTCATAATTCTTGATTAAACTTTAATATTCAAATATATTGCCTACAGCTAATGACTTTCTAGAAAAGACTTAATTACGGTATATATTGACAACTAATTTTGTTGTTAATAAATGATTAAAAAATGAAAATCTATAAATATAGAATAATGATCTACGAGAAATGACCATTGAATGATGGATTTTTTTGTGGCATATTGCATATTGGGGTTTGTCACAAAGGTGAACACTAGGGCTGGGCGATACCAACATTTTTGGTATCGCGTATCCAGACTAGTGCAGGTATCTATACTTACCGATATATCGATTTCGTATCAATACGTTAGTATTGGCACTATGGAATCGATGCTTTAGTCGTCTGATCTATTGGGAAATCGACTGTATAATTATTATGTCAGTTTATATTGCGAAGTTCTTCACTGGATCTCTTGGTGCAAAAGATTTAACTAAACAACAACAGGTGTTTAGTTAAATCGTGTTTGGTGTTTAGTGGATTGAAGTGTTTAGTGTTCAATTTATATTGTTAATTTTTTTTATACTTGTGAAGTTGAAAAAAATACTCAACCTATTACTTCAACACTTAATTCAAGGAAACAGTAGCACAGAATACATTTGCCAATGATACCCTATCTGCTGTCCAAAAAAAAGTAGTTGATGACAACTAAGGATGCGTAAAATTGATCCAAGTTCGCAATTATTTTAGTCCGCTTTTGAAGTTGTTCCAATATAAAATTTATCTTCATAAATAACACAGATGATTTCTACTTAATTGAAAATTTTAAAGCTACACTGTGCCATTCATTATTCATTTTCTGTTTGTTTGCTATTTATGTTGAAGACAGGTTTGAAAACGATGGGATCTGCTAGCAGAAACAGTTGTCCAAATTTGTTGATTGCAAAACACAAACATATTGTGTGGAATACATATTTGGCTCTTAAGTCTAAAATTCTTCTTATGGCAACATAGGATAACCAAACTTACTTTAAAGTGTCAGATGTCGACTAAATTTTTAATGCTTCTGCCTCAGCAAGAGGCAAGAAATTTCCTGAAATTGTAATATTGATTAGATTGCATGATTTAGCACCATTAAACTTCTTCATTTGCGGTTTTCGTAAGGATAAAGAGTATGACTATGATTCCCAAAAGATTGATTGATTTTAAAGTACTATTTATCGTGAACTCATATACATAGACGATGTGCATTTGGGACCCTGCATATGACGCTTGAATTCATTGTGTATCACAGGAAAGGCAGCACTAAATAACCAAAAGACTTTAAAGATTTTAATATTAAAAAAATATATACATACATATACAGGTTTTTGCGTCTATAAGAAATTCAGCAAACTGGATCATTTTCCAAAGACCGTGTCGGTATTGATTCACGGACGTACAAACCGTTTTATTACAATGCCATAGGAAGATAGTCTGTCAGCCAAAGCTGAAGAAAGTTTATCAGTTACAGAAATTCTAAGTTGATCTCTTCGTGATTGTAGAGTTTAGTTTCTTCTTGTTCCTCAAGAAAGTTTTGGATTCTATATAATCATATACTTAAGAAAAAGAATTTTTGCAACTGCATATTGATTGCAGAATCAATCACTTAAAGATTACATATTTTTGTTGTCCTTTTTTCTTGTATTATTTGCTATTTCTTATAGTTTGTAGCATGTCAACATTCAGACCCACCATATCGGATTCTCTAAACCCGCGCTTCACCGCTAATCATACACTAAAACCAGATATGTTTACAAATTTAAATACGTCTGTATATACGGTTAAATTTTCCATCTTTGCCTAGTAGCCTTCATTGCTGCACTCCTCTCTACTTGGACTAACAAATTCAAAAGATCTGGCAAAAAATATGTTTTATCTGTTCTATCTATCACCCCACCTACTATGGGATAAGGGGAGATGAGTTCAAGAATTGGGGAACGCCTTTTACGTGTTGATCCTAATCTTTCTCTTGTCTTTAATCTGAGTCTTGATTTGAATAGCTCTACCATGAGTTGCGGAAGGGATAAATCCAGCAGTATCCAGCACTTTGTGTATAAGACTAACCCCACAAAAGTCGCGTATAAGTAAAAGCAATGGGACATTTCTCGGTCAGAATCCCAAATTTGAGGCAATCGTTCTTTTGCACGACCATAAATCTCTGATAGCTTTAACGACTGTATCCACCTTGGTCTTACGTCAGACAACTAATCATTACATTGCAGGAAATTCTACTTTAAATTAATTTTGAGATATGAACGCTATTTTTCTTGTTAGTTTTATATATTCTGTTTTTTTTTTCTGAAGGCCACGATCTTATCACCTCGATTGTTCTCCTTTAAATCCGGCCCTACCATAGACGAAATGAAGACTGCTTGTCCTACTTTATGACCATCTCGAAAATTGTTGCATATTTAGCATAAAAGTTAGTAGGTACTTAAAAATACAAAAATACTGTTTTAGTACAAGAAAATCATACCATAAGTAAACAAAATCAATCACACAACATCTTGAAGCTACTGAATTGCTACTCTTTCTCCCACTACAATAATGTATAGGCAATATATATTTCCTATAAATTAGTAAGGCTACATTATAAAGCTGAAATTGGCAAGCTACTTATTTCTTCGATTTGATCCCGCATTGCAACAGAGTTGCGATGAACTTCAGGGATGCTCTGCATGCTAATTTGGTAAGCAATATTGAACTGGTGGAACGAGACAAGATTGGGGAAATTGATACTTTTAACTAAGTTTTCCGTAAAGACATTCCAACGTGTGAAAAGCAAACCATCTACAATTTATTTGATTTAGGCTCGTTTTATGAACAAACAACACTGATTAATAATCTTTACTAAACGTAGATTTAGATGATCCTAAACTAATCCTAATTAATCTTTACGTTATCCATTTTAAAAACATTAATTTCTTATTAAACGTAATGAAACCGACTTACTTTGTTTATACTAAAAAGTTTTACCAAAATAGTTTAAAAATTATGACATCTTATGTTAGAATCATTCAATATTCAGAAATGTAATTTTTCTCTTATAATAATATTAAACTAAAAAAAACGCGAAAGATTTAAAGCTCATCATACTTCAGCAACCCGTTTGCACGTTTTAACTTTTTTAAGTTTACTTTATAGAGAGCTAATCCACTTAAAATAGCATCTGTTCTTTGCTCCGTTAAACACAGCAGGTTTTGATTGATGTCTATATAATCTTAATTTGAAATTCTTTTCTTCCAAGCTATGAAAACCTACAAAACTTATTTATTTATATAGACACGTTCATCGCTTTTTAATGAACAGGTGATACGTATTTTTAGAGATACGAAAATGTTCATATACTCTAATGAATAAATAAATTACTTGTCTTCCTCTTAATTTAAGTGAATGTCGTAAATACCTGTTTAGTACATTACTAACTAAAGACACGTCAAGTTTTGAAATATATGAATCTAATTGCTTAATAAACACTTAAATAATTACATTAATTACGCCCCATTATCGATTTATCCGTCATTGCACCTCATAAGCTTTAACGATAAGGTGCCTTTAATTTTACAATTTCAATTAAAACCAAGATGCCGTTCATTCGATGTGAAAATAAATCTATAACTTGTAGGGCGGTGGTGGTCTGGTAAATCAAATCAGGAAAAGTTACAGCCTCAGCGATTTGAGCGAACAAAGACACGAGAGGGAATACGAGGGTAACGAAGAGACTGATTCTTTAGCGGAGCCGAGAGTTGTTCGACGACGACACAGTCCCAGAAGGCACAGTCCTCGACGCCATACAACCACTTCCGCCATTTATTTTTCAGAGATCGACGTACGACACGACATGTTAGGGAATATACAGAAAGTAGATGATATTAGTTCTGGATATTCCAGTGGTGAACTTGCACATGCCGGCCATCCGGCTAAGATACAAGCACGTGAAGCTCTAGTCAGGACGGGTTCGATTGGTTCGTCCAAGTTGAAACCGACCAGGGTTACCAGATCGACAACGGCTCCCAAAAAAAGTACTGAGGTAAGCTAATAAATATTGGTTGTGGTGTTAGTTGTTTTCTCGAATAAAAATACGTCTATTAGGTATGATTGTTTGATTTTGATTAGATTGGGTCGAAATTCAGATTACAATTAGTGTTACGGACAAATTGGATAAATACACACAAATAAACATTATGAGCAGCATAGCATTTAGATTGAGAACATGTGTGAACTTATTAGTAGGGGTACCTAATAGTTGCGAGGTTGGTTAGATTTATGTTTGTTCATATCATCATCAAAACTATTGCATTCGTCCCCATAATGTAGGCATACGCCTGATGTTCAAGCTGCGAAACCTAAACGTCTTGAATTTATTACCATGGAACATCTCATAAAAATGATCATTTTTATTGTGAAAATCACTCGATAAATATTTATTTAGCAGAGACCGGTCTATAATAAAGTTTACTAAATCCACAACAGATATCTTGCAGTAAGCATGGGTTAATTTTTGCATTACCCGGTAAAACGATTCAGTGAAACATCTAGAATCTAGAACAGAACAATTTTTCAAATTCTTTTTGATTTAATTTTCTAAACCATTTCTGGCTTTTCTTAATGATTGCGGAAACTTAGGGCATCAGCTTGAAAGCTGCAGATACTTTCTGGAAAGATTCGGTATAATATAACCAGAGTCGTAGAGTGAAGAATTGCAGGATTAGTTATTAAATTTTCAGGATTAGATATTTTTTGCAAGCATATTTTGCATATTAACATATTGACAATGTACAGGGTGGTCAGATAAGAATGCAAAGTGCTGTATCTCTGAAACTATTCGTCGTAGAGACTTGCGGTAAAAATTTGTAATACTAAAGTGGTCAAAAGAAGACCGTGGAAATATTTTCAGATTTCCAAGATGGTCGCCAGGGGGCGTAACCGGCATCTTAAACCTTTAAAGTGATTTTTCACTGAAATTCACCCAGTAAATGTTACCAAAAAATATATGCTTTATAAAGCTAAGCTTTACTCGAGTAATTTTTGTTTAACACATTTTGACGTATCTATTAAAATAAAGTGGTGGAAGATAATTCAATGTTTTTTAAATAGGGTAATTCTAGGAGAGATTGCCTACGATGAAATTGTGGCTTTTCCGCCACATGTAGAAAGTGGCACACATGTAGAAAGTGGCACACATGTAGAACACACACTACAGTGTGCCAACACAGAATGTGGCTTTCTACAATGGCGGAAAGGCCACAATTTCATCGTAGGCAATCTCTCCTCTATGGCAATCTCTCTTCGAATTACCCTAAACACCTGTAACTCCTAAACGACTGAACTGATTTTAACAAACTTGGTCTCATTGAAAAAAGCATTTATTGTTCCATCAAACCTATCTTACCTGTGATATGTCTATTTCTTAGTGATGCCGCTAGAGCGTGCTTTTTGATATAATAACAGAAAATTGCAAAATTTTTTAAAAAATTAGATACAATACTATGACTTTTTTGTCACAAAAATGTAGCGAAGTGATACCTAAATAGGCAAGTGAAAACCGTATTTCGATATCTTATTCGTAGCCTGAAATATCGCAGAAAGAAGATTTAGTTATCATATAATTTTAAAAAGACGCTATTATACCGGTATTTATTGTTATTTATTTGTGTTTTTTCAAGATTCAATTGCATAATTTATAATATTTAAATAATAAAACTATTTTTAGTTCAAAAAATTAAAAAAACGTGTGGGGGCATAATAAGACATGAAGATTGATTATGAAATAAAACTTAATGCATTCTTAAATGCTCGAAATGGTCTTCCATCCAGAGATATAGAGTAGGGAGAATGCTCGTATAACCTGCGCGAATGTCTAATTTTGAAAGTCGCCATTTGTAACCTTCATACTACCAACTTACTTAGAATTCAATGTTGCGAACCATTAGTCATAATATTCCCTGTACAATAATGCTAGAAAAATAGAATACGTTTCTTTAAATCGCCGTTTTCGAATAGTTGTAGAATGCAGTGCATATCTAATTCAGTATTTCCCAGTGGGACTATAAATTGGCTCAAATTTATGAAATAATACATACGAAAGAATATTCAATAAGAGACGGTTATTTAAATATTATATTTCAATGTATAGTCAAATAATTATTGTAACAGTGAACTAGTTTTTTCTTAAAAAAAACGCTTTACAACGTGTACTTTTAACGTTATCATTTTTTCACAATTTATGTATTATGTCAATAGCCCCGAGACGCACTAAGTGTGAAAAATGTACGAAATAGGAAATTCTGCTTCTTATTTGGATTTTCTTCCTCTCATAGATGTTTTTAGTTTTGTATTTAGTTAGAGCGCATTGAGTTTTCACGAAATAAAAAGAAAAACTCAAATAAATAGAGTGATCTTCAACGTCTTAAAATAACGGTAGTATTATTTAAAAACAACAAATTTTTCTTATATTCTTTATTGATGATTAAATAAAATAAGTTTGTTTAATGCTTGCCGTACAGACGGACCTTGTAATCTGTCCGTATATTTCTTGGCTAAACTAAAAATCCGTATCCGTAAATATGCATTTACAATTTGTTTAATAAGAATAAAGGTATGTTTTTCCTCATTTGATGGAAAACTTAAACAATGATCCACCAATGTTGGAAATAATTGATCCGATGTAGCGTAAAACTTCTGAGAGATAATAATTGTTAGACTAGGAAACAAATTATCTTCAGAAGGAATTCTGTTTCCAGTCAAAGCCATCACTTTCCTGATATAAGTTTCCGTCACTTGACATATTTTAACAACAGCCTCTGAAGGTATTAATAACCCACCTAATAACAATAGTTTATTATATGACGGGCTACTGTATAGAGACCATGCATACCTGTATTCTTCTTAAGTGTAAACCTGTATGAAAGCTTCATAGCAACTTCATCACTACCACTGGTGCAGCATTCTAAGCATTCAATGCATTTTAATGTTTTCCGCAGCATTTTAATAACATACCCTCCAATGTATGTTATAACATTCAAAGATAAATCTGACAATCCTATGGCTATATCATGGCTAATAATGTTATAATCATGATCCAGTAGTTGGTCTGGAATTTCAAGGTCGTATTGTCTACATACAGAAATATCAATGTTTCTAGTATCTTTTGATGTAGTTGTACTTGGAACTGTTAGTACAATAGTATCATCAAGTACTCTACAATTGCCATCACGGTCTGAAAGTTTACTGAACAACAATAGCTTTCTAAACGTTCGCATAAATTGTAAAGAAGAAGGATTATTATTCCAACCATTACGTGCTCTACAATACAAAATCTTAATTAAAGAGAAAAATATATGATACAGACAATATATTACCTGACACTCGAGAAAAATATTTCTAAGTGATCTTGACTACACTTATATGTCAACAAGTAGTTTAATACATTAGTTTTGACATATGTATCAAATATGCCAACTATTGATAATGTTGAAATAACAAAGCCTAGTATCGTGGTTTTTCGATGGGTACAGTACAGAGGCCTCTATCTGTGCATTGTAAAAGAAAGGAACATGTTTCCAATAAGAATGGTCTCCAAACATCCTCATTTTCTTTTCGTAAGGGTGCTTTACAACCCTTTGCCCACGGTGTTTTCGAATTCAGCAGATCAAATAACTTATCCATTCTTTTTAAAAATGAAGATGTTGCTCCAACATTTCTAAACAACGGATGGTGAAGATCAGAATCTAAAAATTCTAGAGCAACAGCTACACTAGAACTAAGTGTTTGTGCTGCCAAATCTACCTGCAAAATTTTATGAAATGTAATTATTAGATTTCTTTAATTTTGACAGACATACTTTCATCTTTTGTTTTTCCCATTGAATATGTGACTTTTTCAACTTATTTGCAAAGTGAAAAACTTGGTCTTCTTGTATACTATACAAATTTTTGATAAATTGCCAATTAACTATGCCGTCAGGTGTACGAATTTGTTCTAATGTTCCTAACAAATTTCGCATTAATTTTAACATGTGGCACACATCTAATATGCAAAAAATTTTAGTTGTCGGTTTTGTTGGATGGAAAAACCATGTGTTCATGTTATTAACTTCATCTAACTGGCAACCTAACTCTTTTAACATGGTGAAATGTACAGATGGGCCATCACAAGTAATCGATGTTACTATAATACCAATATCATCAAGACGAATTAATGACTCTTTAACAATATTCGCTCTCTCTGCTCCTGATAGGGATTTTATTAAAAAATAAGCTATGGGCAATTTCCAATGTGAGTTATGACACACAACCATAAGCACTAATGCCTCTGATGCTGGCTCCAAGTCATCACTCTCCACATTTACTCCAATGTCCACATATCCCCAAATTTTCTGCCCATCAAATTCTATTTTCTTTTTGATTGCCATTTCATCAAGTAACAACGAGCATACTATAGGATGATTAGATAATTTAGCCTCTTCAACTTTTATTTTCAATGCGTTAAATGAAGGTTGTATAAAACCAGGGTGGCAATTTATGTTAGAGCTCCATTTTCGAATAACTGATTGGTGTGGTAATGCCAAAGCAAAAGTTTTACGGACATATTCATATGCCTTATTTGAATAAAACTGCAAAGTGCATGCAAATTTTCGAAGTACTTCAGGATACTTTCCTCTTGATACACTTTTGTGTTGCCAATTTGTAACATATCGACGCATCAATAGATGAGGAACATCTTCGTAGCATTTTTGGAGATGATAAATAGCTGTATCAGACAAGCAACAGTTTTTTTTAAATCATCTATTATTGTCTTCAAAGTAGTAACTTTAATTCTAAGTAATTTAATTGTTTTTTTTGCTGTGTATAACTCTCTTCTAGATTTAGTATGGACTTTCTTTAAATTTATTAATTGTTTCTTGACTTTACTGGGTGATATACTAAAAAAAAATAATTTTTACCAAATCATTCTATATAAATACAAAAGACATGTACATACTTATAATTATGGAGAGAATGAAGAAATTTAGTTGTTCTTCTTCTTTTACCACTGCTATCACTACTACTTCTACTTGCCAATGTTCTAAAATTGATTTAAAATTTACTATATTGTATTTCCAGTATAGTAGTATTCCAAGTACCTTAAACTTTCTCTTACTTTCTGAGGTGAACTTCTATATGTTTTTACCAAAGAGGTCTTTTCAGACGAAAACTCAAAATTCTTATTGTCATAACTGACAGATGGTATGTCAATAGTTAATACCTTATTAGGAAACTGTTTTCTAGGTAATGTACTGAAAATAATTGTTACAGCTCAAATAATTTTATTTTAATTAAAAAACATTCTCATACCTATGTTGCACATCAATAAATTTAACTTTTTTCCTACCACTACTATCTGTACTGCTCCCACTTGTTGATATCCTAAAACAATTACTTTATTACATTTTACTCCTATTATAATTGCAAAATTTAGCTACCCCAATGGTCTTTTGAATTTTTGCTTTACAGGCTTTCGTGTAACTTCAGTTGAAGATTGCGAAGATATTGATGGCTGGTCTGTACAACTACCTGATGCCTGACTCAACAACTTTAATGTAGGCACTGCATTAGAAACAAGTTTTGTTTTAACTCCAGTTTTTATTATATCATTTTGTGAAAAATGTTCAGAACATATTAGTTTATTTGTCCACTGCCATTTACTACCTTTATCTAGCACTCTTAGCCATTCATTTAATAAACTCCCTGTAGGAAAGCTAAAGAAAAATATTATATTACAGTATATATACCATTTGTGTGATTGGTCGCCCAGAGTAGGAGAAGTAAGTGAGGTTGCTAGTCCATGGTTGACACTGATATTCGTGTAATGTAAACTGTTGACAAGACTTAAACGGATACATTTAAATTTAACTCCCACTAACTTCTCCTATCAATACGCTTTCGTAGTTCAAATAGTTATCCTGTATACATAGTAGAAAATATAAAGTATATTGGGGATTTGGGTCGGTGGAATACAAAACGGCTATTATGCATGTTTTAGTTCACTCTTAAACAAGTTATTAATGAAGAACAAAATAATGAATTGAACATCGAAATCCCCAATATACATATTTTCTATACATAATACATACTATGTATGTAATAAAACGTACCGATAAAACGTAACTCCTTTGGGTTTCAAACGCTTAAGATTTTTACAGCCGTTTACAGCACACGCCATGCTATTTTACACAAAAATATATGGGTGGAAAAGTACCTATGTAATTTTAAACGCGACTACAAATCTTCAATTTCAGAAACAAAACGCCAGATAACTTGGAGATAATATAAACAGACGAAAATTAAAAATGCGAATATACGACCAATGTTAAAACATCTGATTGTAAGATCAACATTTAGCTGCGCAGTGGTTTATGAGCACATTCCCTTCTCTTTTCTTTTATCTGATTATTGACTAGGGAGTATTTCATCTGCGGATTTACAACATTGAATTTGAAATATGTTGGTAGTCTGAAGGTTACAAATGGCGACTCCCAGTGTGTACATCAAAATTTGGATGCGCAGTGGGTTATGAGCGTTCTCCCTACTCTATATCTCTGCTTCCATCACACTCAATGCATTGTTGGAGCCGCTCATGCGTAGACATTACAACAGCTTCAATTTCTGCTCTTGACAGGATACGAATGGCCTCTTGTATTCGTATTTTCGTAGCGTGTCTCGTTGTTAGTGGAATTTGGTAAACAATATCTTTCAACCGGCCCCAGAGATAGAAGTCCAAACAGGTAAGGTCTGGGGATCGGGGAGGCCAAGAAAATAGACATCCTCGCCTAATCCGCCTCTGGCGATATTTTAGATCTTCTTCTTGAGAAATGTGCTGGAGAACCATCTAGTTGCAAAAACATATTTTGCAAGGGCACATCTTTCAATAAAATAGGCAATTGGTTTACTAGAAAATCAAGACACATGGCACCGTTTAGTGGTTGATCAAATAAATAGGGTCCTATAATAGTTCCGCCCAGGATGCCACACCAAACATTGAGACTCCAATGGCTTTGATATTGGACCTCGCGCAACTAGTGAGGATTGTTGTCAGACCAATAATGCATATTATGCAAATTAACGTTTCCATCACTTCTAAAAAGCATTTCCATACTTTTAAACCTTACTTGTGTGTGTAAACAACATAAATTACACTGCCTCTATAAGTATAATTTGTTGATTTTAGACATTTCTTTTTCCTCCATGGCCTACTCTTCATATTTTGCGTACCTTGCACTTGCCTATTATATGCATTGATAACTATGCCCCTACAAGTTTTTCTTACAATTTTTTGAACTAGGAATACTTTTATTATTTAAAAATTATAAATTATGAATTAAATCTTGAAAACACACAAATAAATAACAATAAATACCGGTGCGGTATTTATTGTTGCGATATTTCAGGGTACGAATATCGAAATACGGTTTTCACTAGCCTATTTAGGTATCACTTCTCTACATTTTTATGACAAAAAAGTCATATTATTGTGTTTAATTTTTTAAAAAATTTTGCAATTTTCTGTTATTATATCAGAAAGCGCGCTCTAGCGGCATCACTAAGAAATAGACATATCATAAGTAAGATAGGTTTGATGGAACAATAAATGTTCTTTTCAATGAGACCAAGTTTGTTAAAATCAGTTGAGTCGTTTAGAAGTTACAGATGTTTATTAAAAAAAACATGTAATCACCCCCCACTACTTTATTTTAATAGATACGTCAAAAACTGTTAAACAAAATTACTCGAGTAAAGCTTAGCTTTATAAAGCATATATTTTTTGGTAACATTTACTGGGTGGATTTCAGTGAAAAATCACTAAAGATTTAAGATGCCGGTTACACCCTCTGGCGACCATCTTGGAATTCTGAAAATATTTTCCACGGTCTTCTTTTGATCACTTTAGTATTAAAAATTTTTACCGCGAGTCTCTACGACGAATAGTTTCAGAGATACAGCACTTTGCATTCTTATCTGACCGCCCTGTACATTTGTTTTATTCGAAATATGTTCCATTAGACTCAATACAGCGTAGGCACGGGTTTTGCATGCATCGATTTTTTAAGTTGGGTTGTGGGATGTTCGTCAGCACCTGTGTCATGACTGCTTTAATGGTCGAAATATTGTCATAAAGTATCCTTTCATTGCAGTTTTGGTTTTGGGAACAAAAAACGGTGATAGACCAGGTGAATACGGCCGATGGACGATGAGATAAATTTATTTTTTATTCAAAAACTTAAAATTTTGTGAGGTGATACATTATTATACAATAAAAACAGCTGCTTTCCTACTGGATATTCTGGCCTAACTTGAACAATTCTCGACCGCAAACGATGTACAACTCTTAAATAATATTCTCCATTAACAGTTTCATCTTCTGAGATAAATTTCTTTGTGGACAATATCTTTTGAATCATAAAACTAAGAAACATTGTCTTGATTCTTGACTTCTGAAAGCGCAATTTTTCTGGTTTTGGGTCGCCTTTCGACTTCTCTTGTACAGATTAGCGATTAATTTCAGGGTCATATTTAAAGCCCCATGTCTTATTTGAATGACGTCGCTACAATAAATAGCGCATTGTAAAGACGTAATTTTCAAGGCAAGCGATTCATACGTCATTCGGTCGTCATTCAATTGATGTGGAATAAATCGTACACGCACCTTTCTTTTATCCAAATTGTTCGTCAACATTTCTCGAACAGTTTATGTGCTGATATTTAATTCTTCAGCCAATTCCCATTCTTGAATTTTTTACACCAATTCAGTGCGTTTTTCTCTTGCATCATCATTTAAATGTTCACAACCGTTTTTAGATCGCCTAAACCACTTATAAACTCTTTTACTAGACTCATCACCATACACTTTTTTCAGCAGTTCGTATGTCTCAGCATTTTTTCCCCTATTTTAATACAAAATTTTATATTAGCTCTTTGTTCCATTGTAACTTCAGTACATGAGCACCTAACCTACAGTCAGAATGGGTGTAACTGTCTTCCAATTTGCTCGAACTTCAGTGCTTTGAAAAGAGGAAGTCTGTGTTTCTAATGCAGATACCGTTTAGTAGACGGCGCTAAGCGTTCTATGATTTAATTTAAAAGTTGCGGTATTTAATTGTCAGACTACGTATAGTTGTTTCCCTTGTTTTCAAATAATATTCAAATACTGACGAATTTGAATTCCATATTGATGTGAGTCACCCATGGGCCGGTATCTTATATGCACAAAATGTGTTTCATTTTTTATTGGTTGTCTCAGTCACGTGATGCGTTAGTAGTCGGGAAAAACCGTATTCGCGCTGTTGGTCAATATGATTCCAAAAGAATTCTGTAATATCTACAGTTTTCAACATGTTTTTAGTTTCATCAGTCAGCACGGTCAACATATTTCGTTCCATCAGCTGCATTCAATTCAGTACGATTTTGTCCTTGATATGGTGTGTACGCTTGCATTGTTTATCGCTTTTGTCTTTGTTATGCTCAACGGCCATTGAAGAACAACATGCTAAACAGATGCTGCCTATTTGATTAAAAGTTGCGCGACTTATTACAAAAAGTAGCAATGTGTAAGGTTAATTTACCTATGCCAGTGTCGAAAAAAGAATTTTTGTACTCGCTTATCAAAACTTGTCATTTCACGATTCGATTTGCGTGCGTAAAAAGTCACTTTAAACACAAGTGCGTAAAAGTAAAGTTGGTACTGCCTGGAACTTGATTAGTTTAGTGACATTTTAAAATCATAAATTCCTAACCTTAATACTATGCTATGATACTATGCTACCCAGCTCGTTGTTTTTCTATGAAAATAAAAGGAAATGAAATAGAAATTGATATATTTGGAAGGTATGTAATTCAATGTCAGAACAGCAACAAATATTATATAAATTACCATTTGAATTTGATAATTTTAAATTAAATGTCATTTCAAATAATCAATACTGCCAACTCATTTTTTTTTAATTAATATCAAAAGTATCAAGAGATTAGTAGTGTGTCATACACGATTACGTATTCAACAATATATATTATTATTATAGTTCTCGTACAAAAAATATTGTACAAACTTCGTGCGTGAAACATTTCGCGAATTCGTGTCCATAAAGCGCTCGCCTTACGGCTCGCGCTTTAAACTGGTCACTCATTCGCGAAATATGATTTCACGCACTTGGTTCGTAAATAACTATTAAGTGTTGTGTGCCTAGTACGTTTGAAAATTTTGTGAAGTTCAGTGTTATTTAGAGTTTATTGGTTTTTTCAATGCTGTACTTTGAACAATTTTCTTCGACATGTATTACGCTTTTGGACAATCATATGGGTTGTATTTTATATTCTTCTTTTCTACTTTATGGAAATACTTATTTCAATAAAATTAACTATTTTACCTAACGTTTGTGCTTTATATCTATACTTTTATTTATTATAATATCCCATAATCTCTATGTAACGAACATTATTATGTAAAATATGTCATGATTATTGCTTAAAATTCGTGCGTTACGCAATACTCGTGATATATTTTACATGAAAATTAAAAGCATCAACAAATCTATTCAACTTTCAATTTAAATTTACCGCCAATTTAAGATGTAGTTCTGGGATATGACGATGCTGCCGCATAACCTTTAACACAAATTAAAGCATTAAGTTTCCGCTCCCAGGAGTCACCATCTTGGTGAAATCAATACGAGACTAGTTTTACGCAAACCCATATGTTTATTATGGTATACCGTATTGCTTCGGGTCATGGTTTCCAACTGGTTCGTATGAGTTCAGCCGTGGTTAAACTTGCATTCCAATTTGTCCACTGTATTTCAAATTTATCAACTCCGGAAAAACCTCTATTTTACGTTTTTTAGACAGCTATTTTTGTAAAACAATTAGTAGAAAATGTTCAAACTGCTTCATATAGAAGCAATGGAGTTAAATGTTTTGTAGCGAAATTAAATTACAAGTAATTTCTATAAAACCTTTTTCACATTCTCAGCAAACAGTTGAGTTGAATTTACATGCTCCAATTACGCATATTGTATATTAATAAATACAGTCAATAAACGACTCCGTATAACAGCTGTTCATATACATACTAGCTTCAACGAATCGAACTGATCGCCGATCTAGGTTTATTGAAAACTCTTTTCGTCCTATGTCAGTCTTAGCAAACGAAATTGGGTAACACTACTGACGAATGGTTAATAGCGTGATAAGTTGAGTGTTGCTTAAAAAGTTGTCGATAAGCTTAACATAAAAACATAGATATAAAAAATAGATTTTTAACAGATTTGTGGTATGTAATTTTCCGTTGCCTGCTATCTTAAAATCGTCTCTAATCTAGTTAAGGATTCTGCATCTTCTTAAATATATCCACAAAATACTTAAGATATCTTCAAAGTTATTCAGGACTGCAGAAAAATATGTCTCGAATTTTGAACAAAATAAATCAAACATCAACAACAATTTATCTGAAGTAGATTTGAAATGAGTTGCATTTCACTTGCACTGCGTGAAAACATTGAGAACAAACTAACGAAATTAATATTTTGGTAGTTTTTTTCTGGGTTTTCTTCAAAATAGTCTCCAAAAAGTGTTAGAATAAAAGATATAAGAAAATTACAATCAGCAACAAAACAATTTGTATGTCTTGATTATCATGATTGTGCCAATTTTCTTAGTTGTTCCATTAATTTAAAAACATGCTTTTTATAAACTGGATTAAACAAAATTCAATCAACGACGTCAACTGAACAACTTAGATCTTTTTGTTCGATCCGATTTGATATAAAAAGAAACATTTAAGCAATTACAATTGGGATAATATTGGAACTCATTGAAAACAAGTTTTTATGATTAATCAATAAATGGTTTGAATAATATAGATTGATAGGAAAATAACAATCTTTATTTCATTATAAATAGTGACAAATAAACACTGTAAAACAAATAAAAACATAAAAAGTTATATCCAAGTCAAACAAAAGCATCATAATATCACTTCAAACGTTAAACTGACAGTAAACCTTGAAATTGTCTTTGATATTGCTGTTTTTTATTAAAAGATTGAATTTTTCAGTCGTGAATAAGACCTTGTTTTAAAACTGCTTCGTTTACAGGAAACACATGATTACTCATGCAAACAAGTTTGATATTATTTCATTAAGTACCTTTAGATTAGATTTTCTATATTTGTCTAATTTGCATTTCTACCTAATTTGACCAAAATCAAAAATCAGAACGTGTTTTCGAAAACAACTGACTTATTCATATCCAATTATGTTTCTATTATTAAATGTTGGATTATTTTGAAGGATCTTGAGTACAAACTCGAATATCCCACGAATACAAAAGAGAATATAATCTATTTAAATGATAAGGCACAACTTTTAAGTAACCTGATGGACAATAATGGTCAGAGTCAGACTGCTACAAAGATGTCCGACAGCACGTCGAGCGAGGAAGAATTTCGAGATTGCCTTGATCATGACGGTAATGTCGATTTTTCTCCATCTTTAACGCTTAACTTTTCTCGAATACCTGACATAGAACCCAAAGATCTGATGCATGAAAATCTAAAAAATTCTATACAAGCTTACGAGTCTATTTCTCTTCAAGATAAAAAAAGTAATATGGAAGTTACGCATTCAGCGAACCAGGAAGTCGTTTTGAAAGTAGATCCTCCGAACGATAATTTAGGAGATGAAAGGGAAAAGGGGGCAGAATCTGGAATTGAACATCAAGATCTTACAGAAGAGAACGAAGCAATCGAAAAAATAGATGTTAGAAAAGATACACGAGGTGGAAAGTATAATAAACACACAGCACCTTTACCACCATGCAGAAAGAATCAACCTGATTTTGATCTATCAGCGATTAAAGCTACTTTAATTTTGAAACCGGGTGTGATGAAAGCGTTGGGATCTGATTTAGCTAGTACTGAAATATTCTGTCATTCTCCCAAACTAAAACGACGATCTTTAAATATTTCTCCATCCGAGTCACCATCGTCTTCATCTGTGAAATTATCAAGATCGCCTAACAGGTCAAAATCTAAACTGGATGCTTCGTTATCACGATTGAAAATGCTTCCAAAGAAAATTACTTTTTGGCATAAAGATGATGTTGACATTCGATCAAAAAATAGGTCTTCTTGGTATGATATTTCAGATGACCGATGTAATATGTCTAAAGAACTTTCAAAAAGTGACGATGATGTTAGTAAAATGCAAGCAAGAGAAAAATTAATGACAAGAATCAAGTTATTAATGGAGGAAAAAGGAAAAGAACATAAACAGTAGACATATCGAAATAAAGCTACTGGTTAAAATACATACTCAGGCATGGTCATGTTATGTTTTTAGTGTTATTAGCCATTATTACTTGTTATTGTTATACTTTTATTAACAAAATGTGTGTCACCTATGTTGTGCATAATTTGCAAACAAAACGCTTTGATGTTTGAAGTTTTCTGTAATTCTTTTATCCTCGTCTATTTCGTTCAAGTAATCCGTGTTAATGTTTCAGGATTCGGCGAGCGCAACTCTTCCTAGGATAAAGAAATCTAAGAAGAAGACTTTGTAGAAACAAGCAGTAAACTCTCTGATAATTGTGATTTGTTTTAATTTATTGCCTGTGTAAGTTTGTATATTCGTTGAATTTTATGCTGGATCTGTATGAATGTTATATAAATCACAAATTAATTTATTTCGAAAGATTTTACTATTGTTAAATTATTTTCGCAGAATTGGTAGCATGTATTTAGAAGTTTGTTACTGATGTATGAAATAACTGTATCACAAATAAAAGGCATACATTACGATTATAGTTCTTTTTATTTGTCCCTATCAAATCCCACCTATCTCCAAGCATTTCAGCAATTTATATTAAATATAAAAATTAGCACAATACTTTAGTGAATAATATTTTGATTCGAAGTTAGGTATGCTATATATTAAACAAACTTATGAAAGTAGATTAGTATTTTATTTGATATTTAAATGTAAACACATTCATGTTGTAAATTAAATTATCTCTAGTCTAATAGTAGATATTTGTACGACAAAATAACATAGATATTATTGATTGATTTGTCAGTATAAATTGAGATATAAATTATAGTATTGCGATAAGCAAATTAGATGAAATGACTAAAAAAATGAATAGAAATATTACTATTCATTCAAAGTTATTCGTATTTGCTCCATACACAATGAAGTTTGACAATCAACAAATGATATTTATCCTAATTGTAGTAGTACATTTGGATATTGGTACAAATGGTAGCTTGAAAACATAACCTTTATATATCAAAATGTCAGGTGAACGGATGGATGTTGTAAATATCGATTCTGAGAATAGTGATGAAGACAAAAAGTTAGAAAATAAAGTTAAAAGTGTAACTTTAGTGGATAGATCAAGATTGGCGAAAAAGTCCACTGCACCCGCGCCTCCACCTGTGCCAGAAATAAAATATCAATTGCTGACAAAGAGACAGGCTGCTATTGCAAGTAAAGACAAAACAAAAGAAATTGTTAAGCAAATTTCCGATAAAGAATATTTTGAATCTGAAAGTCGACGAAAGAATGAAAAACGTAATGTACGGAGGATACCTGGGGCACTTTACGATAGCAACGGCGTTCACATAAACTCAAACATTGACCTATGTGATTGTTTGCAAGATACTTGTAGGGGTTGCCATTTTCATTGCAGAAAATGCGCTTCTCAAAAGTGCGGTGCAGAATGTAGAGTTAATAGAAAATTTGTCTATGAAAATATCGAATATCATGGCTATGAATTTGTAATAAAGAATCCACTATTGTAATAAATTATTTTTAAACTCTGATCTAATAAATTTTACTATTGAATTATTGTCTTTTTTAAATATAATATGAATTAGAAGTCACCCAACTGTGAGAAACATTTCAATTATTTAAATTTAATTTAAAAAAGGTTATCGCAATAAAATACAATAACTTTGACATCAAGAACCATTTAAAGTATGAAAATTTATATCCCAAATTGCTCAAATCAGAACCAACTATGTATATAATTATAATGATTATTGCGTAAGAAAATTACGGAAAATTTATGTAATTTTCATAGAAATTAAGCTGAAATCATATTTTTCTCATGATTTATATTCATTTTTAATCAATAAATTAGGGAATTATATTTTCCAAACGCAATACGATTACAAGTCAGAGACCTATCTATATGTTTTTTGAGACATTTTTGAAAATAAAACCGACTTTCTTGCATTAGGTATATTGCACTTTAGTACAAGTGTTCCGAAAATTGTTCTGCGATCTCTCCTGGCGGTCACTATCGTTTGGAAATCCATTGGAATAGAAGTCAATACACTTTCTTGCAGTTATATTTTGTTCATCATTGCATTAACAAATATCAAAAATATTGGCGTATTTGCAGACCTACAATGTTCTCGTTTTGAAATATAATAGAAACGCGACAAGAAAATGAAGATTTAAGAAGTAATCCTCGAAAAGCTGTTCGTATATCAGGTAGGATCGACCATTTTAGTTTTTTGGAGTACTTTGTAAACTTGGTTTTATTGCATTACATATTAGTTTTTTTAATTCGTATTTATTTTGTTAATGTATGCAATTGCTGTTATTTATGCATGTTATATAATTTCATAATCAATAAAAATATTTTCCTATTTTAAAAATCTTCTGTAAATGCGCATTTTTGCAGAAAATACATTGAAAATGGTTTCTACAAGATTGATGTCTATTGTAAATGAAACGTTAACTGAACTCTATAGTCAGGGTTCAAGTACAGAACATACTGCAACAAGAGTAACCGAAATAGTGTTTCGTCACATCCTGTACCATCTACATCAGCCGATAGTAGCCGTCCATCAACCTCAACTAGTACTTTAAATCTATTAGACCTTCCGGCAGAAATTCTTGAGAAAGTCCTAAGCTATCTCACATACAAAAATGTTTGTCAATTACGCTTAGTAAGTATTGTACTTTATTTACTATGATACTTAACTTGCTGTAATAATTTCCAATTGCATTTCAGGTATGCAGAGTAATGGATCGGATATGTGGCCAACTGTTGAATTCAACATTTCAAAAGTTACAAACACAGATGCTGAATAGATTTCAAAATATAAAAAGCAAAATGCCACGTCGGGAGTCTGCACGCAGAAATCACCATTTAGCTTGTGAAAGTGACATAATTGAAACGTTATACATGAGACTGACTTTGTTACAAATGTCATTCGGGAAACACATTGAAAGGAAACATTGCTGTTTTTTTCCCGGCGAAATCTTGGATGAAGTGTATAATATTTTAAGGTATATAAAAACTAATACGAAGTTAGCAAGGCCGTACAAGGTTACAGATGAGCTGTTCGATCTATCAACAATGGCAATGGAATATTTCAAAGAAAAAATTGAGCCTGAATTGCCTGAAATTGCTTATTTTGGAACGGATTTTCTCGACCTGACAGGAACATTTTCATGTAAGTTGCATTATAATTTTTATTTAATATTAAATTGTATTCTCGATTGATGTAATTGATGAATTATATTGTAAATAGTAATTTAGTTGTAATTGTGCAAATCAGTATTTTCCCGCCTCTTCGCCATATTGTTCAAAAGAAGTAAATGACCTCAATTCCAAATTAATGCAGTATTTGCAGTAAAACTATTTTGATTTCAATTTTTGATATTATTATGGGGTTTTAAAGGAAATAAAAATGTTTTAACACAACTTTTGCATCTACATAGATTGTCTTCAATATTTTATTAATTTTCCACAGTATTCTAAATTTAAAGTTGTTTGCTTAACTTGTGACAATACCACCAACGATTTTTCGCTTTTTTTGCAATAATTGCAATTAAGTTTAAGTTTAGCAGTTTACTTTGTAAAGTTATACACCATTTTGCAAGAATTTTTAAGGATGAACACAAATTTGCGATTTTTGCAAACTAATCATGCTCTTTGGTTCATTTTGAACATTTAATAAAATTCACGGATTGTTTCTTTACACACGTGGTTTTTCTCTACGGTCAACGATGACTCATAACCGCGGCCAGACAATTTTTAGCAGTAGTTTTTTATTCGGTGTCTAATTCATAAGCCCATCATGTCCCAAACAGATGCAATCGAATTTAGATCTGGAGACCATGCCCTTCAATTGATTCTCGCTATATTGACGTGCTTTAAAAAGTGAAATATACAGGATGACTAATTTTCGTATGTTTTCGAGGGTTCCAGGGAAACTGGGGTGTGTTTCTAGAGCTCTTTTTTCTTAACAACAATAATGGCACAAACCGAATTCCGCAATCTATTTCTGTTTTCGAACTACAGGGTGTTTTTCGACTTTCGACACAATCAGTCCTGACTTATACCTCGCTTTTGTTAGGTGATATTGAAAAACAGTTTGGACATCCTCGAGGCACTTTTTGGAGTTACGTCCGATGGCACGAATTTTGTTCTGTTTATTACCCTTTGATATTATTTTATTAACTTCCTTTGTTATATGCTTGACAGAGTAATTTGATAAATTTCTTGGGCAGTTGGATAGAATCGTTTTTACCGCTATTCTGTGGTGCTGGTATGAAATTTGTCTTTTTTAGGCTAGGAATTGTCAGCTTACAAAAAAACAATTTGGCGGTTAGTGATTTCGATGCTAGTATGGAAATGGTGAAGAACATCTTTTAATTTTTTTTTTAATTTTGCTTTACTAAATCTTTGAGTGCTTTCTCTCAAAATGTTTGTTTGATTTATATTACTGTGAAGTAAGGACTCGTTTCATGTTCGAAATCCGTTGAATTATGCTACATTTGGAAGGAAACTTGGTAGAGGTCAGGCTAGTAAGGACATATCCCCAAAGAAGGGTACTATCGCCATTGCTTTGATCTTTTATCAGTGTTGACTTGCTCATACGGCTGCACACAGATGGTCTTAACATGCAAGGTTACATTTTTGATCCGGTCGTCATGATAAGGGGTAAACAAGAGAAGATCGCCACCAATCAAATGCAAAATGCCTCAAAGAACTGCAATTTTTAGCGCACACCGATTAAGATTATTATAGGTACATTTAGCAGTCCCAACCTAAACTGATACCCAAGGATTTAGGCAAACCAACAGTTCATCTACTGAATCTTGAACGATGATTTAGAGTGCTCTAAGTGTTGATTTCAATAGCTTTGTGCCTAAACCTATCTCGACTTAAGACACAAGTGTCAGAGTATCTCTAACATGGGTTCCGAGGTATTATTATTATTATTTTTTTTTATGTGTGGTGGGTGCCTAGTTGCAGTGACTCCGTAAGCTGTATTACTTGTCTGGCTATCACTGCAACTCTTGCGGTGTAGTTTAGTGTGTGTAAGTTGTGTTTAAATGGCTTTGTGACAGCATCATATCGCCTTTTATGATGCCGCGCTGTTAATCACTTTGCTCCCAACAGCGAATGGCAAGTCGATCCGGGATTAAACTCTCTGAAAAAATGTCACCGTCCCTCCAGAGAATTGAACCCCGGCACCTATCGTCCTCTGACAACAATAGTCAGCCGCCTAACCACTGCGGCCATCGACCCGTTAATTAATTAAAATAAATATTAACACAGATGAACTTGCAAAATAGGGAACCAATATGCATTTCGTTTGAATGAAGTCTTTCTTTCCCTGACTCAAGAAATAAGTCTAACAATGCGCTTTCCAGCATATACACTTTAGTTAGTTGTGGCAAGTGTAAATACACAATTTTGATGTCTGTCATTTATTGCAAAAATATAGTCTTTTAAATAAAACATTTACGTAACAAACGCAGTGGTTAGGCGGCTACCCAGTGTTGTAAAAGCTCGTCTGCAGCTGAGGTTCAATTCTTCAAGAGGATGGTGATATTTTTTTCGGATAATTGTATCCAAATCGATTTACCATTCGAAATTCGGAACAAAATAATTATATAGTAGGAGTTGCGGCGGTAATCAGACAAGGAATACAGTTTAAAAAGCCGCTACAAGTAGCACCCACCATAGATAAAAAAAATCACATAATAAAGGGTGTCTCAACGAGAGATTTGTTTTTGAAATTCGCGCGAAATATGGTTAAGTTGGTACTACAGCGATAAGATTTGATAGTTAGCATTGTGAAGTCTTGACCTTTCATGAATGCAGCACTATACAAACGAGAAACGAGTAGGTACTTATTGTGAAAACCTATTACCAACATGGAGAATCTATCGTGGATACGTTTCCCAATTTACGTGATCATTTTGGTATTCATAATAGCCCAAGTAAGACCGCGATTACGAAATTAATTGAAAAGTTTGAACGCACTGGTTCTGTGGCAGACGTAAAAGACCCCTGCGTCGTCGCAGCGGTCGTTCGGCTGAAAACATAGCCGCAGTGGAAGACAATGTGGCCGGTGATGCGCGCACCTCGATTCGTCGTCGTGCACAGCAATTAGACCTTTGCAGAAGTACTGTGCAGCGTATTATGACCAAGGATTTGCAGTTACACGCATACAAGATTCAATTGACGCAGAGATTGAACCAGCCGGCCATGGACAGCACTGTGAGTTCTGCAATTGGATGTTAGTGATGCAACAGGATAATTCCGATTTTGCGACACAAATCATCTACAATGATGAAGCGCATTTTCAACTTAATGGTTACGTTAACAAACAAAATTGCAGAATTTGGGGCGCTGAGAATCCTCGTGTGATTGAAGAACAACCTATGCACCCACCACGAGTCACTGTTTGGTGCGGATTTTGGGTCGGTGGTGTAATTGGACCATTTTTTTTTGAAAACGCTGCTGATCGTTATCGTGACATGATAGCCAATTTTCTGTGGGCTGAGTTGGATGGTATGGATGTGGATAACTTCTGGTTTCAGGAATATGGTGCCACCAGTCACCCAGCGAACCAAACAATTGCGTTATTGCGCACAAGGTTTCCAGGCCGTGTAATTTCTCGTCATGGCGATCAAAATTGGCCACCAAGATCGTGTGATATCACGCCGATGGACTTTCTTTGGGGATTTTTGAAAGGAAACGTTGATGCTAACAATCCTCAAACACTTCAACAGCTGAAAGACGTGATTGGAAATGCGATTGCGGAGATGGTGCCGCAATTATGTGCAAGAGTCATACAAAATTTCGTCAACAGAATGCACATCTGTCAACGTAGTCGCGGCGGCCACTTGTCAGATATTGTGTTCCGCGTGCGATGTCTACGTCTGTACTTTATTATGAACTATAGTTGGCCCGGCAGACTTCTTTCTGCCTAAAAAAGTGTTGATTTAGATATTTAATGCTTTATTGTTATGGGTACCACCCCTCGTGTCCCACCCGTCCCATACACACCCCGTGTCCCGCAAAACAATTGTCGCAAAAAATGGTAACAAAAATATTTGGAGGGGGGAGGGTATTTCGGGAATTTTCTTGGGTATTCTTCTTGTTTGGCCGGAGACCAGTCCGAATTGGTGCGAATCATCGAAATCGGTCCAGGGGTTTTTGAGTTATAAGCGTAGTAACATGCAGTAACTAACGGCTTTCTCTTTTATATATATAGATTAAAAACATTGACAATTTTCAACAATCTAATGTATTGAATTGCAACTTCAAAAACAAACCTCCCATTGAGACACCCTTTAGATGGCGCCTTAGAAAATAATATGTAGCCAAGATACTGAACGTGAACAGTACCTGCTTAATTTTTTATTACTTGTACGGTTTGTGGTATATTTTTATAAAAACTCGACACTCAACCAACTACGGAATTCATTTCTAAGATTGTTTAAACTATCAGGTATTATTCTTCCCATTTCTATTTAATTACCTTAATTATTAGGCTTCTTTTCAAAAACGTTTGTCGTTTAAGTAAAGTTATTGGGTTCTGGAGATCTAGGACATTCCACAAAACCACGTTTTCAATTTTATCTTTAAAAAAATCACGATGTGAAGCAGTAAGATTATTGTAAAAAGATAAGTCATACGATTATTGATTATGCTTTCTCAAACGTTTAATTTTATAGATGTTAGGTGTGTATTTCTTCCAATATCTCTAGATTTGAGATAATCGTGAAAAAACTAGATGTACTCCAAAGATATAACATGTGAATTAAGCACATATGTACAGGGTGGTCAGATAAGAATGCAAAGTGCTGTATCTCTGAAACTATTCGTCGTAGACTTGGGGTAAATTTTTTAAGACTAAAGTGGTCAAAAGAAGACCGTGGAAAATATTTTCAGATTTCCAAGATGGTCGCCAGAGGGCGTAACCGGCATCTTAAACCTTTAAAGTGATTTTACTCTGAAATCCACCCAGTAAATGTTACCAAAAAATATATGCTTTTTAAAGCTAAGCTTTACTCAAGCAATTTTTGTTTAACACTTTTTGACGTATCTATTAAAATAAAGTGGTGGAGGTAATTAAATGTTTTTTTTAATAAACAGCTGTAACTTCTAAACGACTGAACTGATTTTAACAAACTTGGTCTCATTGGAAAAAGCAAATATTGTTCCATCAAAGCTATCGTACCTGTGATATGTCTATTACTTGGTAATACCGCTAGAGCGCGTTTTTTTATATAATAGCAGAAAATTGCAAAATTCTCTAAAATATTAAATACAATAACATTACTTTTTTTCATAAAAATCTTACGAAGTGATACCTAAATAGGCTAGTGAAAACCGTATTTTGATATCTTATTCGTAGCCTGAAATATCGCAGAAAGAAGATTTAGTTATCATATAATTTTAAAAAGACGCTATTACACCGGTATTTATTGTTATTTATTTGTGCTTTTTCAAAATTCAATTACATAATTTATAATTTTTTAATAATAAAAGTATTTCAAGAAAATTGTAAGAAAAACGTGTAGGGGCATAGTTATCAATGCATATAATATGCAAGTGCAAGGTACGCACAATATGAAGAGTAGGCCATGGAGGAAAAACAAATGTCTAAAATCAACAAATTATACTTATAGAGGCAGTGTAATTTATGTTGTTTGCACACAGAAGTAAGATTTAGAAGTATTAAATGCTTTTTAGAAGTGATGGAAATGTTAATTTGCATAATATGCATTATTGGTCTGACAACAATCCTCACTAGTTGCGCGAGGTCCAATATCAAAGCCATTGGAGTCTCAATGTGTCGTGTGGCATCCTGGGCGGAACTATTATAGGTCCCTATTTATTTGATCAACCGCTAAACGGTGCCACGTTTCTTGATTTTCTAGTAAACCAATTGCCTATTTTATTGGAAGATGTGCTCTTGCAATTACGGCAAAATATGCTTTTGCAACTAGATGGTTGTCCAGCACATTTCTCAAGAAGAAGATCTAAGATATCGCCAGAGGTGGATTAGGCGAGGATGTCTCTTTCCTTGGCCTCCCCGATCCCCAGACCTCACCTGTTTGGACTTCCTCTGGGGTCGGTTGAAAGATATTGTTTACCAAATTTCACTAACAACGAGAGACGACATGAAAATACGAATACAAGAGGCCATTCGTAGCCTGTCAAGAGTAGAAATTGAAGCTGCTGTAATGTCTACGCATGAGCGGCTCCAACAATGCATTGAGTGTGATGGAAGACCATTTCGAGCATTTAAGGAGGCATTAAGTTTTATTTCAAAATCAGTTCTTTTGTCTTATTATGCCCCTACACATTTTTTTAATTTTTTGAATTGAATCTTGAAAAAACACAAATAAATAACAGTAAATACCGGTGTAATAGCGTCTTTTTAAAATTATATGATAACTAAATCTTCTTTCTGCGATATTTTTGGCTACAAATAAGATATCGAAATACGGTTTTCACTAGCCTTTTTAGATATCACTTCGCTACATTTTTGTGAAAAAAAAGTCGTATTGCATTTAAATTTTTATAGAATTTTACAATTTTCTTTTATTATATCAAAAAGCGCGCTCTAACGGCATCACTAGGGAGACCAAGTTTGTTATAAACAGTTCAGTCGTTTAGAAGTTACAGTTGTTTATTTAAAAAGTCATTTAATTACCCCCACCACTTTTTTTAAATAGATACGTCAAAAAGTGTTAAACAAAAATTACTGAAGTAAAGCTTAGCTTTAAAAAGCATATATTTTTTGGCAACATTTACTTCGTGGATTTCAGTGAAAAATCACCTTAAAGGTTTAAGATGCCGGTTACGCCCCCTTGCGACCATCTTGGATATCTGAAAATATTTTCCACTGTCTTCTTTTGACCACCTTAGTATTAGAAAATTTTGCCGCAAGTCTCTACGACGAATAGTTTCAGAGATACAGCACTTTGCATTCTTATCTGACCACCCTGTATATAATAGCTTACAAAATTGATTTAAGCAAAATTCGCCTCTGTTAATTCTTGAACCCATTGGCGCTTCCACGGGAGTTTTTCTTTTTTTGCAAGACTTGAACACAATTATATAACCGATACCGCCTTTTTGAATAGCCGTTCGACAATCGTCAATTTTGTATGGTTTGGCGAATATATTATGTGGCTATATTCTCTGAGCTATATTTCAGTTTTAAGCAGTTCCTTCTGAAATGGATGGTGAATTTGAATAAAATTTTATTTGTTTCTTTATGGTCGATTGTTAGTTGCAACGACTTTTTAAGCTGTCTTGCTGGTCTGATTACCGCTGCAACTTTGCCGTATAGTTTGTGTAAATGTATTCAGTGACCTTGCTACAGCACTACGTCACTATTTATAATGCCGCGTTGTTAATTACTTTGCTTCCAATGGCTAGTGGCAGATCGACCGAATACGATGCTCCGGGAGAAATATTACCGCCGCCTTACATTATCGAAATGCTATGAATGCTCTTTAATATCTTCGCAATTCGTCAATACCTAAAATTTCTCAATTTGCTTATATAAATCATTGTTGGTTACGGAGACAGTGTATAGGGTAGACGTATTTGAAAGGTTTTCGTTTTTGTAAAGAGGAGGAACAAGAAATATCCAACCCAATTTGGTTTTGTGGATAATTGGTTTATCTCTCCCAAATTTTATTTGTCCAGCGCATAAAATGTCAATGAATATGTTGACTCCCAGTAGAAGAGTCACTACACGCGATAAGTTCAACTCTGGATCCGCCAGATCTGTATTACAAGGTGTTTATTCTAAATGAGACTTGCGGTAAATTTTCCGTAACCTTTCTTACTGACAAAAACGTATCCCTAACTTGGTACTTCCCATTTATCAAATAAATTGTAATATTTTCATTCTTCGACATTTTACTACACGCATGGTTTATCCCAGCAATAGCTAGATCAACTTTTGTCGCTCTCAGTCCAAGTTGCAGATAAATTTTCAGAAGTTTCTTTAAGATGCGCTATCAAGAATTGCTTTAGCTTCTATAGCATCACGGATGTTCATTATAGTCGTCGCAACTTGAGTTGTTTTTGGAGCAAAACATTAAATTAAGTATTGCAGAACTCGTACCGTTCGATTCATTATCCTTTCGTGTTGGCTTAGATACTTCTTCGATTCCTTTCTCGATTAAGTTTACAATCTATTGCCTATTTGTTAAGATATTTTCTCCATTCACATTTTGTATCTGATACAAATGTTGACGCAATTACATATATGTACTAAGGTGTCTCATTTATCTTTAGGTTGCTCTAACGCGGTCAGTGCCCTGAAAGTTTTATTGAAATTATCAAATAAATACCTTAATAACCTAAATTGCTTCAGCTCGTGTATGTACAATTAGCCGTTTATTCTCGTAGTTATTCTTTAACATATCAAAAGCTAAATTATAGTTACTGTTTGAAACCTCAATAGAACGAATAAGCGTTGCAGCGTCTCCCTTCAAACAGGATTTTAAATACGAACATTTTTGAACATTAATTAAATGAGCATTTGAATGAATTAGCGAATTAAAAATGTCATAAAATATAAGCTATTGGTTATATGCTCCGTGAACTTCGAGTAAACTTATTGCTAGTAACTTAACCTGACCTTGTAAATCAATATTTGCGTTTACATGTGATTCTTGTTTATTAGATTCATTATTGTCCACTTGCAGTAACATTTCCTTTCTTTTACGATATGAAAAAAAAAAATTAATTTCGTTCCTTTCCGCTTCTTCCGTATCACCATCCGGCAAATATTCAATTTCCTTTCGAATTTCGTTTTGAGTATCTAGATTGAGAGTTATTTTATGACGCCGCGGCAAGATTTTTAAAATATCTAAGTTATCACCTTTGCAACTAGTTAGAAATGTGGAAAACCGCGTCAATTGAGATTTTAATTAACTACGTTTTTGTTTAAGTTCAGCCATGTTGTGCCATTTTGTAATTATTTATTCCACAATAATATCAAATAGAAGCATCTAAGAAATGAAATGGAACGTTGTAAAATGATTCGGCGATTTACTGTTTGTTTATGGTTGTTTCTTGATTATTTTATTTCGATAAACTTCGTTGTGAGTCCTTAAGTGTATCAGGTTAGCTTTTAGCCAAAATAGTGTCCTTTATCGAATTCGTTTCGCTGATTGTGTGTATATATCCGTTGCGTAACGATCAAAATGTTAAGGTTTACTTTACTTGACGTTTAAACATAATATTGTTCTATTGCAGTTATTTCTTTACTTAATATAACATCTTTTTCCATACCTCACCATTCCTTACGGAGCTACTTGAATATGGCGCGTATATTAATACAATATTTGCTTTAAACCGACCTTAATTGGAGGTCATGTCGGGAAAATTTAAAATTTCTAAAGTTCTAATAAAACCATTTATCGACGCGTTTAATTAATGAAAGGTGGGAGCTGGGATTCAATTATCTGAGAGGACGGCAATATTTCTCGGAGAATTGTATTCCGATCGATCTACCATTCACTATTGGAAGCAAACTGATTAACTGTTTGTTATTATAAACGGAGTGATAGTGTTAGCATAAAGCACAGCAAGAGTTGCAGGGCTAATCGCACAAGCGCTATAACTAACACCCACCGCAGACGAAAACTACTTGTAAATGACCACAAATTGACGTAATGTCTAATTAAATAAGAACATGAAAAAATAATGTCAAAACAAATGTCTGATCTAATAGCAAAACACCATAGCAAACACGAAGAAGCTGTATACATATTTCTACTGACATCATTTCATGGTAATAATATCAGAGTAAGGGAAATTACTGCAATGTTTTGAGCAATTATTGTCAGGATTATTCTATCACACTATTGCACATTTTGTTTAGCAAAAAATTCAAAATGTCAGCAATTGTGAATGATGAAAAGGCTTTTACATGAACTATTCAAATCCGACAAAAACGTATTCCATCAACAACAATGTATAGGACGTCTTTATCTGCCATTGTTTATTTACATAATAAATTCTGTTAGTTTCTCTGGTATCCTTGCACTGTGCCATTTAAGACATTTATCTTTGTTTTGTTGGCAGTTTCGAGTTAGAATGAATACTATGTACATACATTATCAATTGCACGTCGGTTATGGTACATGATTTATTTTGTGAAGAATAAATACCTACAGAATAATTTTGTAGAAATGCATGAAAACTATTGATATAATAGTAAAATTTCATAGTACTGAAATCGAAAGGTTACAAACTTAACCTAATTTTCGCAAATTATGATTAGTTGCTTAACGTATAATTTTACATCGTTGTTTTATCACTGACAGACATAATAATCAATGATATCGATTTTATATTTGTTTCTTAAACCATTAAGACATTACGAGTTAAGAAACGCATATACAAACATTGCAGTAAAGTTTCTATGCGATAACGAAATAAATTCACGCTCAAAGTCAAACAATGTTTCTTTTGAGAGAGAATAAGTATAATAGCGTTGCAAATATCATGCAATATCAGCTTAGGAATACGATAGCGATAACATTACAATTCTTTTGATAGATTAAATAATCTAAGAATGAGGAGCCAAGTTTGGATTCCAAAAAAAAGAAAAGAAGGGGAATAGTACAAATAATAGTAAATCTAATTGATGTAATAAAAAATTGTTAAAACAATAGACCTTAATAATAACAACATGTTGTACATACATACTTCAAAATTGCATATCTTTTGTAAAAATAGAGATACTTAATGAAGTCAACAGTAAATGAAAATGTTGGGAAACATCATTGCCGATTTGATTCATAGGTTAATCAATTCATGCTAAGCTAATAGCAACTTATGATTTTAAAAAAGATTGCTCAATGTGATGAACTGATCGGTCTTCAGACTTTAGTCACCATTTTCAGTGGTAAATATTTTTTCACGGCAGTGTATTTATAAAACTGTTCTCAAGATCTTCCTTGGAAAGAACTAGCTGCCATTTACATTACAATATTAATTATACTTTATAAGTTTGTTCATGAGCACTGATTTTGTTAATTCCAGATATCTTTCCACTCATAGGTCAATACCTGTTTTCCTTTTTTTAATATTGGGTTTTTCTTATATGAAATAATATCGGATCTGTGTATAACCAGCAAACTTGTAGATAATTTATTTGGGAGCTTGGTTTGACAATTAAAAACTATCAACACAAACTTTATATCTGTATAAATAGTTATGCTTAGAAGTTGAATTCAAATATTGTTCAATTTTCGTATCATATAGAATAATAATTTATTTTTGTAAATAATAATGTTAACCCGTTGTTGCTTGACAAAATAATTCTCTCATTGCAATTCATTACAATTTTATAATAGTTGCAGAAAGTTTGTTTATAAATATATACTTTTAAATTAATTGTTTCATAATCGGTTGTTGACAATCATTGAAAGTATAAAAGGAAATTAGATAAGAAATATAAACTGTACTATAAACATGTTTACTTTTAATTTTAATGGCAGATTTCCTAATCAAAATAACTATTTGTATCATCATTATCGAAAATTAAACGGTGTTTATATATGTTTCTAGTATTGGTAATATAATTAAATCATTTATCTTAACCGACATCCTTATCCTTTGTATTCAATATTATTTGATAGTTTTTTTTTCATTTCTTACTACCTTAACCATTAGAATGCAGTATAAAAACACATCTTTTTAAGCCTAATTTTGTTTAACGACAATTATAAATGATCTCATATTATTACATAAATGGTGTAGGAATCAGTTAGATATAATTTTATTCTAACTAAATAATTTATTGATCTATAAGTGGAATAAATCAGGGAATAGAAAAGATATAAGTATTAAGGTCATAAACTATACTCTTTATAATTTACCAAACGATCAAGTACAATATAGTCGGCTTTTCTAATACGTTAAATAATATTAGGTATTCTAGTAGTAACGTGTTTTGTAGTTAGGTCTTACCGTTTGGTACCATATTGTACATGAAAAGAAATATAACAGGTGGCTCATCTAATAGGGGAACGATATCAGTCCAGGTGTGCAGGTATTTGAATAAAATTAAGGGTAACAACATTTTTATTGCGTATAAACTGACGTTATCTTTATAAAATACTACAGTTGTCGTTCAAAGACGGTTGGTTATTTTAACTGACACAACTTGTAGACTTATTCTATATGAACTGTGCGAAGTTGAATTTGTATTTACTTTAGCTGAATGCAATGCCTGAGGGCACCTTTGACAAGTAGTCTGTGTAATCGTTTATTCAATATCTGACAATTTTCTGTAAACCTACAGAAGAGAACAACAACAAAAACTTGTTTTTTACGGCGACTTAATTGTAATATCAGTATTGTCCTATCAAATCATTGGCTTTTAAACAATATATATTTACACTAAAAAACTTTAGGAGGTGTTTCTCCAACTGAAGAGACTTTAGTAAGTTTCTATAAACACATGTCTGAAAACGTGTCGTTTCCAAAATAGCGTAGAGTCTAAAAACTCTAATTTTGTTAGGGATTATTACCTTTATTTTTGTGTGTTTAAAGGTTACTTTTTTATATTTAGTATATACAGGATGATTGATTGAGACCGGCCATTAGAAACATTGGGCCTCCTAATGATAACAAATTTCTGCAAAGGTGCATACGCGTATAGGATACTTAAATATATTAACTAAAATATTTTCAAGATGGCGGCACTTCCGGTAATTGACATCAACTTTCTTAATTCAAATAAAATGATATAGTTTTCTTTACATTTTCTAAATATAAGCGGTATTTTAGAGAGACTTTTAGTGTTTCCTATACCTAGTTGCAGTTGTTTTCCAGATGTCTATTTATGGGCTGAAAATTCTGAAATTGAGGTTATGGATAGAAAAGATTTTGACGTTTCTGCTACAGTTCTTAGAATTACTGCAGTATATGCAGCGTGTCCAATAGTTAGTACAACTTCAGACTGTTAAAACTCCATTTTTTCAAATACAATAACTCATTTTTTTTTCAACATGTTGAAGCAGAATTAAATTCTACATCAAACGGTATAGGTAGTTTGTAGAAAATTATAACATTTTTTTAATAGCAAATCATGGAAATTACAAGAAATGTTCTTATTAGTCACTAACTATAACCTTGTTTGTATATCTAATGCTATAAAAAAGTGATACACTTTAAACACTTTAACCCGCTAAACACTAAACAAGTTTTAACTAAAACACCGACGCGTTTCAACAGCAATTCAACATTATCAAGGCGATAATAAAACTAAATTAAAATACAACCTACAAATAGCAGGTAACCTGAATGTTATGCACGGTCAACCCGATATGTATCATTAATTTGCGATTAATGAAAACAATGACGAATGCGTGATAGGGTTGTTGTCACTGTTCACATAACTTATTTTTATATATTTCTAAACTTTCGAAAACATTTAGAAACTTACAATTGTTTATTTGTTTAATTATTTTAACATTCATATGAACGATGTTGTGATCTGCTTCAAAAATGTGTTGGGCAACGCTCGATTTCTCAATTCTATTAAATCTAAGATTAGCCATATGCTCTTTAAATCTAGTTAAGACTGCTCTCCTGGTTTGCCCAATATATTTTTGATTACAATCTTTACAATTGATTTCGTAAATACCTGACTTTTCTAAAGGTTGTATTTTATCTTTAGGGCTACCGATGAGACTTCGTAAACTAGTCCCAGAACTGTAAACTGTTCTGAGATCTAGCTCTTTGAAGATTTTACTCAAACCTTTAGTGATAAACGGAGGGTCACAACGGGTGAAGCTTTAACATCCTCTCGAAAAGTCGTAGATTCTTTCACAGTTTTCTTATAATTAAACTTCCTAATTAACTTATAGATATGTTGAGGCTGGAAACCATTACACTTGGCTGCATTTTTTATAATTTTAAGCTCTTTCTCATACCTCGCCTTGTTCAAGGGAAAAATGAGAAGTCTGTGGACCAAAAAATTCAGGCTTGCCATTTTGTGTTGAACAGAATGATGGGAATCTGAAGGAATGTAGCGAAGTGTACTGGTTTCTTTTCTATACACGTCAAACTTCTATTGTTTTTTCTAATTACTAAAGTATCTAGAAAGGGTAGCTGACCGTTTGCTTCTCTTTCACAAGTGAACTTAATGGTTTCGAACCGATTATTTAATCTATTGAGAAAATCGTCAATATTACATTTTTTAGTATCAAATATAGCGAAAATGTTATCCACATACCTCAACCAAACCCTAGGAAAGTATTCGCTCTCAGATTCTATTTTCAGTCCTTTTCAAAACGGCTCATGAAAAGGTTCGCAAAAAGGGCGACAAAGAGTTACCCATTGCCGTTCCTTCCAGCTGTTCATAAAAACTCCCGTTGAATTGAAAAATGTTCTGTTTCATACAGATGTCAGTTAAGCGAATATATTCCCAGACACATTGTTGACTCAAACTATTTTGAAACAACAAGTCCTCGAGGTATGTCAAGGTGTTTGGAATCGGTACAATAGGAAAGAGAGAACTAACATCAAATGAAATCAATATTTCACCCTCCAACAACTGAATATTTTGAATTTCTTTAATAAATTCTAACGAATTTTTTACTGCAAAACTAGATTGCTGTATTGGCAAATTATTAAATTTATTGGTCAGCCATTTGGAAACCTTATAAGTCGGTACGTCAATTGCCGAAACAATTGGCCACACCGACTTGCCAGGTTTGTGAATTTTAGGTAAACAATATAATTTAGGGATAACAGGATTGGAAGCATGTAGCTTACGTCTAACATCGGCATTAACAAGGTTGTTACAAGCTTTAGACACATTGTTGACCTCTCTAATCATTTTCGGTAAAAGATTTTTTAAACACGCAAATAATCGAAAAGAATTCCAATCTCTTTAAATAAACTAACGTATTGCACCCGTAGCGGTGAAATCATCTTAAGATCAGCATTAGATCATAATTCTAAGAATTTTACAAGAATATAGGTTTTGCTTAGTTAAAGTATTTTTATAATATAAAAACCGTGTAATTAGAAATTAAGATCAGTCGGGGAATTTTCCATTCGTCGAATTGTTTGTCGGGAAATTTTCCTTTCGGGGAATTTTTCCTGTCGGGGAATTGTTTGTCTGGGAATTTTCCGTCGGTGAATTGTTTTCGGGGAATTTTCCTAGATCCATCCACCTGCTTGTTGAATGCAGGCTTGTGCCCGTAAGCCAACAGAAGAAGTACTTATCCGAATTTTATGCTTGTTTTGTCGGATTTGCTCGGCAGTCAGATGAATACGGTCCAACAACTCGTCTCTTGTGTTTGAAACTTGCGCGTAGACTAAATTTTTCATGTACCCCCATAAAGAAAAGTCAAGGGGATTAAGATCGGGTGGTCTGGGTGGCCATGCAACAGGACCACCTCGACCAATCCATCTCGGATAATAATTGACGTTAACCCAATTTTGGACATCAATTCCGAAATGTGGTGGTGCCTCATCCATTATTATTTTTTCATATACTGAGCCTTACTTAGCTGTTTTTTAAGAAAAGCATAAATTCATTTGAATATTTTTGAGACTTGTCTTTATACTGGCTATGCGAACATGTAACGAGTTTAGGAAGCTCTATATTGATGAATCACTTATAGATGTACAGAGAAAAAACTTGAAATAAATGGAGATCCACTTATCTTAAAAAAAAAGAAAAGAGAAAGAATGATACTGCTGAAGTAGCTCACACATTAGCTGTTCCGGTCGGTTTTGTAAAAAAGGAAAAACAAAGTTTCATGTAAATATGTGTAAGAGATGGCTATTAACAACTCAAAGTAATAAAGAATATAAGTAATTATTCGTTTTGTATCGCCATTTTTTATCTGAGAACGTTTATAATGGTTATTGGGCATAAGTATTTCTTAAAACATTGTAAAAGTTAGTGCTAACACATTTTCATAATAGTTTCATAGTTGCTTATTAGTTTGTTTTTGATACCTTACCCCGTTAACGCCGTGTTTGCGAATATCACGAATTGCTGTGACATCTTTCTTTTTTTTTGTGAACGCAGCTTTAACGGACCAACTATTCAAACAATTGCAGGATCTTTTCAATAGGGCATGAAAATTGCTACAAAAACAGCTATGAAATGACTATATTTTAAATGTTATAATTGTCAAGTTATACTATCAGTTAAAAAAGTCTGATAAACGTAAATTTTGCATTGCTTTGTCTGTTCTTATAATTATTTAATTCTACGAGATGAACTGTTTCTCATTCATTTCATTTATACTTTTTGATATTAATAAAATATCATCGAATAGAAAAAAAAACGTTTACTTCAAAAACACAAAAGTTTTGGTTACTATAGCAATAAAAGAAAAAATCGAAAATGACGAAAATAACTCTAAACAACTTTTACCTATAGTTGATGCTTCTGTTACACACTCTATACATATACAATACGCAAATAAACTACATATGCAACGAAAAACAAAAGTAGGCTATGTATATATGTATGCAGACATTTGTGTATCAAGCTAAGTGATAGACAATTGATGTACAAAATGAAACCCAACGACAAAGCATGAAACTTATTTGGTAGCGATAATGCGCTATTACCCTGGGTTGTTGCTGTTACATAGCATAAAATTTATATTTGAACGCATACGTACAGTATCAATCACCTCGAATTAATTCTCACGCAGTGCTTCGGGAAAACGCTAAGAGCCGAAGTTCAATTCTCCGAGGAGAAGACGACATTTTTCTCGGAGAATTGTATCCTGATCCATCTACCATTTTCTGTTGAGAGCAAAATGCTTAACAGCATAGCAGTATAAATAGCGAAATAGTGCTGTAACAAGGTCCATTGAACACATTAACACACGCAAATTATACAGCAAAGAATTGCATCGTAGTCTAATAGGCAATACTGCTTAAGAAGTTGCTGCAAGTAGCACCCACCACAGCTTAAAAAAAATTAATACTAATTTAGAATATTAGAATGTTTTTTCCCCCCATTTATCCTGTTATTTTATCCAAAACTACAGTCATAAATTAAGATTTACTTTTCAATGCACCCTTACGTCTGTATTTGAATATATTCGGTGAAAATACGATTTCTCATTAAGTTGAAGTTGTTAAAATAGAGAGCGCCCTTTTAAGTAAACTCAATCTAGAAGTGATATACACTGAAGAAAAAAAGTCATCATACAGGTAAAAAAATCGCTTGTTTTACAAATAAAAGTCGAAAAACGATTTCTTTTGCCACAAATCACTATATCACTAAAAGAAAGAGTATGATCTGTTAATCCGAAATCCAAAATTTCAATTGATTATCTGCCACGGTTCCAAAGTTATGAATTTTTTACTTTACGAAATAGAGGCGAAAATCGCATCCGAACCCTCTGTTCACGCGATTTTCGCCTCTATTGCGTAGAGTTCATAACTTTGGAACCGCTGCAGATAATCAATTGAAATTTTGGATTAACAAATCATACTCTTTCTTTTAGTAATATAAATTTAATTCAACTTTCACCACAAAGGACAGGTGAATTTTTATATGCGTACTTCAATGCTTGTAACTTTGTTCATAATTAACTTATTACAGAAATATTCCACAGTTAAGCTTTTCTTGACGTTAATGATCGATTTGTGGCAAAAGAAATCGTTTTTCGTCTTTTATTTGTGAAACAAGTCATTTATTACCTGTATGATTCATTTCTTTACTTCACTGTATGTATGTATGTACATATACCTTCCCATCTACTCGGAAGTAAATGGATAGGTATATTATCTTTGTCAAATTGAATGCGGATTTTTTAACGGAAAATTTCCATTAAATATGTAAAGGCTTCGCATTAAAACGAATTTCACTTCTATAAAAAAAGTTTCTGAACTCCAAGTAATTAAATTCCCTCTAAAGCAAAGCCTTTATTTACTAAAAACACATTTCCTGCTGAAAAAATCATATTTCAGTTTAAAAAGAGTACTATGATTAGTTATTTAAAGAAAATGTACCAAACGAATAAGTTTTGTTTGAAAATTAATTCATATAGTTTCAGATAAATCTCCAAATAAAACATATTTGTTTCTTACATTTATTTTAAATAAATAATAATTTTCTGCTCGAGCGATCGAACTCTGGAAATACCGCGAACGTTCCAGAAACAGAATACTCTCGACGTACTACCCAGTATAAAAGACCGGCGGCGGCGTTTGTTGGAGTCAGTCAGTCAGTCGTTTACGAAGGCAGAGCGCACCATATAAACATGAGTAAATATACAGAAATAAGTACTAGTGGGCGTACGTAATTAGTTTTAGTAATAGCTCATTCTTTTTGTTATTATTTTATTTAACGTATAATAAATCTTGGTTAAGAAAAATAGCATCTAAACTTTATTGAACCTAAAAACGTAACAATTGGTATCAGCTCTGGGATTTGGCGATATTTCTCGATCTACTGTGGTAAAAATGATTACAAGACCTATAAAATTAAGGAACCTAAAAGCGCTGGATCTCAAACGAGCATTTGAAGAAAAAGAGTTAGATATCAATAGGTGAACTTCAATAACTGCTCTGGAAAATTATGGAAGAAAATGGTGAGTATTCGGGAAAATCACGTATTTTGCATGGATAGAGGTACGA
This sequence comes from Holotrichia oblita, assembly GCA_023690525.1. NCBI lineage: Eukaryota > Metazoa > Arthropoda > Insecta > Coleoptera > Scarabaeidae > Holotrichia > Holotrichia oblita. The sequence goes on from CM043020.1 coordinate 23,280,118, forward strand.
ATAAGCTATCGAAAATTTTATTTAATGTTAGTTAACATGGCGGAAGAGAACTCAAAAACCACGGAAAAACAAACAGTGATAAGTCGTAGATAAGTTTGTGTGGTGGGTGCTAGTTGCAGTGCGTTGTTGAACTATATTAAATTGGAAATGGTAGAAAATTCTAGAAGACTGGAACAAAAGTTAGAAAATTCCAGAAACATGAAATTACAGAAAAGATGGACGAAAAGTTAGTAGAAACTTCAAAAATTACGAAAGAAAAGTTGGTTGAAATTTCTGAAAACATGGAAGAGCGACAGGAGAAACAAATGAAATCAAGATTTAATCAAGTGAATTTGACAGACACCGACAGCTCATCACAGCTGGAAGCAGAAGGTGCGAAGAGAGTTGTCAATATTCGGCGGCACAATATCTTTTATCTGTAACAGCTGTTATAGAGGCTGGGGTTAGACCATCATAGCATTTACTTCATCCGTGATGAATACGTGGCGACACCATGAGAGTGCTTTAAGCCATAAGTTTAGTAAAACAACAAAACTATAGAGAACAGGTAATATAGTTAGATGCGTTTTGCTTCTAATCACATGAAGAAAGTCTTACAAGCCTTTGAATCTGAAGCAATTGCCTTAGTGCAAATGGTGAATAACCTTTCGGAGGACAAACAGCCATACTTCACAGAGGAAATTATTGGTAAGGTACTTGAAGCGATAAAATCCAGTAAGATATGAGGTTCCTTGAATTGTCACAAGATTGGACATTTGAGGAATTACTGTCTTCAGCTACAAAAGACGCCGTAGTTACACGGACAATCGTTAACTCATGTTATTGGCGCCGTATGTCTTTTTGTTGATGGAATTATCGGTGGTGAACCTCAAGATATATTGCTGGACACTAGTACAACGACTACAATAATCCGTTTTGAAAATCTTGAGGGAGAAAGAAGGACGTTGACAACAAGACGGGCATTATGTATAGCGACTGAAAAGTTAATCCACTTACTCGAGGAAACGATTTCTAACTTTGCGTTCGCGATTTGACATTTAAGTATCCATTTTCAACATTTAGATAGGTGGCCAACATAGAACACAACGTAATTCTTGAAATGGAGGTAATGACAGAATTTGGTTTCAAAGTGAACCTTTGAGGGCAGAGTATTGGAAATAAATGAAGACATTATTCCCAATCTTTGTCAACCAAGGATATAGTTCTCAGCGAACACAGGGAAATCATTGTACCGGCTATTCTAGTGGACAGTATTTCAAAAGACCAAGTTATTAGAGGTGGAAGCAAATCATAGGCTACTACTTTTTCTTCGTTTGATAATTCAGACCAAGGTAATTTTTTAGTCTGATTGATGGATCTTAATGACAACCTCTTCAATATCTTTGAGTTTCTAACGAGTTTGCAGTGTTACTACGTTATCTGGGCAGTGATAAAAGCAATTTGATAATCGCGTCAACATGGCCGGTGGGAGTTTGACAGGTGAACAACATCGAGTTGTGAAAACGGTGATTTAGCACTACCAAGATATCTTTCAAATTAAAGATGGCAATAAAGGCTATGGAAAAGGATGGCTCTATCGAACTATAAAAGAATCCATGGGATCTCCAGTAACACTCGTATAAAAAAAACAAGAAGAATAGCCACTACCAGGATCTATGCAAACTATCAACTTCTTAATAGCATGATAAATAAGGACAGCTATCCTTTGCCCCCTATCGATGATATTTTGGACTGCTTGATTGTTTGCAAGATGTTCTCAACGCTGGACTTTAAAAGTGGTTACTGGCAATTCGACTTGGAATTCAATGATAAAGAGATGGCTATATTTACAATTGGAACCAGACGTTGGCATTTTACCGTTACACCATTCTGATGCTGGAACATCTTAAATAAGCTGCCGCGGAAAATTTACTGGATGACCTAATTGTGCTTGGAAAGAGATTTAAAGAACAGAGATATTTAGAAGAAATATTGCAATGTCAATGGAAACCAACCTATTCCAGAAACAAGTAAAGTGTCTTGGCCAGGTTATATTGGAAGAAGAGGTATCAGCTGGTCCGAGAAAGATAGAAGCAATGAACACTTGACCAGTACGAAAAGATAAGCACGAAGTTGGAAGCTTTATCGACTTTTGCACACCCTGGAATTGCCAAGAACGCCAAGCTATTAACAAAATTTGTTAAAGATGGCCGAAATTTTGTTTGGGGCATGAACTGTCAGCATGCCTCTGAACAACTGAAGTAAATATTGATTATTGCCCTGATTTTGAGCGAATCACGCGCAGGCGGAAAGTTTAGCTTAGCAATGAGAAAGTTATTTCATACTTAAACAGAATGCTATCAAAACCATAACGCAACGAAGAGGAAACTATTGACGGTTGGATGTTTTGAATTTGAAACTTATGGGAAATGGCAGCGACAAAAAGGCGAGAGATACTATTCCAGGACGGAACAGTCTTAAGAAGGCGTTACATGCCTAGTGAGCAAGTACACAAGTACATGATTTTCTTCTCGACTGGTCGAAGTCTGGAAATATCGAGAACGTTCCAGAACAGAACATTCTAGACGTACTAGTAAGTATAAAAGACCAGAGTTGGTGCCGGCAGTCTGTTGTTTATCCGAGTGAAGTGTTCGATATAAATAAATGTGTGTGTAAAAATAAATATACAGAGTGCAAGATAAGTGTTGGTCAGTGCATGTAAATAGTTTTAGGAGTAATAATGTTAGTTTATTTGTTTTGTTATTCATGTGAATATTGTTTGTAAACTTAATTGAACCTAATCACGTGACAATATAAAATACGACCCATTTATTTATAAGCATTTTAAATTGCCATAATATACCTCCTATCAAGTTTAAGAGTTACTTAATAATTGTAAACGTCTTGGACTCTCCCTTTATTCTGAAATCGACTATACCTATTTCCCAGCTCTATTAGGAATATAATTATAATTAAAACTTGAACAAGCGTTAGAAGATGTGAAAAAATACTGTTTTTCTTAATCTTGAATTATGTTTTTTATTGTATAACGTCAAAATTGTAATGCATTTAATAATACATAACGTTTGTTGCAGCTTCTAGCACAAGTAAATATTTAGCATTAGATTCCTCTCCACTGGGACCTGAAGAAACAAAAGAAATAGATCAGGCAGCCAGCGATGTTCTTGATGCCAAAGATCTCGTTGAACCTCTACCACAATCGAACATGGTATTGCGGAAACGCATTAAAAAGATCAAACAGGGTATGAAACGATATAATAGTCAATTGTCATTGTTAAGAGAAGATTTACGGGCGTGTAAGCGCAAAACGGCAGAACAACAGAAACAAATATCTGAACAACAGAAACAATTGGCAGAACAACAGAAACAGACGTTAGAATATGCTACACGTTTGGACGAATACGATAAGAAAAATGAAGAGATCTCACGTAAATTTAGCACCTTATTACAAGAGCTCAATAAATGTAAGACAGAATTGCAATACTGGAGGTCAAAATCTCCGGCAACTCCACCATTTTGTACCGGCTGTGGTAATACTATACCACCGCCTATGGAAGAGTTAGAAGCACTTATGAATCAAGGCGTCAATCCAGAAGGCTTAGGTCTTGATCCAATATCCGAATTTATACCAATAGCTGGAACGAGCACAGAAAGTGAATTAAACGAAGCAAATGAATGTGCACCTGCGAATATAGAAGAAGTTAAAATTAAAACTCCGTTAGTAGTTCCATGCACTACTAGAAATAATAAAAGAAAGGTGGAAGAATCTAAGGAAACTCCAACAAGTGCTTCTAATGTGAAGAAGCCGCGCAGGGTAGTCAAAGAACGCAGTAAAAGAGTTAAAATATAAATTTGTGCAGTGTTTTTTGTGCTTTAAAACTATCGCATTGGGTTTGATATAGTTTCATCTCTGGCTCGAAATGGTAATTTTCATGTATTTTGAGTTTTTACAATTAATATGATCGTTTACGTTTAATAGAACATTAGACTAACAAAAATTTGTTTAATTCATGTTGTACGGGGATTTGTTTGAGTTGAACTCACAAAATACATCACCATCTCATGCATTGAATCGATCGAAATTATCTTTCACAGCCAGAGAATATTATTTTTTACAATAGTTATTGTAAAATGTGGGTTGATTGTCTTTCAGGGCTGACGGCAGAAAACTTCTGCACCCACGCAAACTTTTATATATAGCTTTTTTTGATGCACTGCAATCTTATTTTGTAATTGCCTCCACCAAATTCTTGGTAGAAAGTACAATAAATTAATTAGCTTTAAATTTCTCACATGGTAGTTGTATATTTTAACTCAGGAAATGTTGCTATTTTTGGTAGCCAGTTTTATGATAAAGATATCGAAAAGAGTGAAAGATTTTTTATTGTTTTTTTGATAAAATCGACGACATCTGGTGCCAGAAATTTCAAACAAGATGAATACGTTCGCGTTCAATAAGTAACATTACATGTAGTTAGATGTGGTATCGGTGCAATTTTTTACAAATAAGATCTTGGTAATTAATTACAAATAATTGAAGAAAATCTTACCGATTGAGTTTCGATAGTTGTGGAATAGATGCAATGTGTTCGTAAGATTTTTTCAATCAAATATAATAGTCATATTGACAATACAGTGATTTTTTAGTGAAATTACGTGAATTACACAAATTTTATCGCATATACATATATTTATTTTATATAGTATGCAATTTTTTAATGCCTTAGAATATTATATGACCATCTTCAACGAAGTTAATACTTTTTTATAGGCTATTTGCTGCTATAATTTGATCAATATAACAAAATTTATTAATCCATTGTATCACGTATATAAAAGAAATGAAATTCATAAATCCTCCGGCATAGTCATTTCTGTGATTATAATCTGTAATATACAGAATGTGCTAAGTATTGAAGTTGTTGGTTTCTTACAAAAAAGTGAATGAAAGCAAATAAAGTGGACATAACTTCACTGTAGTTGTGCAAAACCATATTAGATGCTACAATTATTAACGCCCTATCCCATATCGTCCTCCATTTATTTTAATAATTATAGGCATCAAGTCAATTCATTCATTTTTATATAAGCTATTATCAACATTTCTGTATTTTAGCACTCTGTATCTGCTTAAGTAATTTTATTCTTCATCCAATTACCGATGAATGGGTGCAATTTCGTGAGATGATAGAAGGACACTCTAATTTTATTATTTTGACTGATATATATTTAATATACACATATTTTTTTATCGAGAAGAAATGTTTTAGAATAAAAGACAATCCACTGTAAGTTACTTATTGAATAGTTCCTTTGAAAATTTTTTATCGAGGTCCAAATGTTTCCGTTTCAAATTTAAATACAAATGTACACGGGTCTTTCGAATAATATCCAGTTCGTACATTTTCTGCGGTCAAACCCATTAAATTTTCGGTTGATCTTACGTTTTAATTAAAAAAAATCATTTGAATTTTTGAAATCTTGTGATAATTGTACTTTGTCTTTAGAGTTTCTGTTGGTTTATTTGAATTATGCGATTTGAGTCACGGTTATTTCGACAAATCAAAAAGACTGATCAAAATTACAGACCTCACGAAAATGTACACTCAACTTGATGTATTTTTATGGAACAATAATCTCTTTACAAAAAAAAAGAAAATGAAATGAAATACTTGATTATAGATAGGTTTTCAGTTGTAAATAGATATTTATCAATATAGAATAAAAATAGTGTATTATATTAACTACTATAATGTGCTTTATATTATAATTTGCACATATAGATAATTTTTATTAATATAGTAGATTGTAGATAGAAAAAAAAACTACTTTATTAAAAAAAACACAAAAACATGACATGTTTCATAACATAATTTTTAAATTCAGTTAATTGCATTGTAAAGTGTCCTTTTATTTAGTTCAATTTTTAGATATGTAGTTTTGATAATGTAAGTACGTTAGAGAAGAAAAATGAGAAAATGATTAAAAAATTTGGGTCTATTTTCAAATTTAATATTGTGTAATGTGTACCCTCTTGTATGTTATTTAGTTTTCAATAAATTATATGCATTAATCAGGCGTTTCTCTTCACCAACTTTTAGAACATTTGCATAATTTCTGGATTGCTTGAATAAGTTTGAGGTAAGTGTATCACACAGGTTTTTTTTTAATTTGCTTGTAACATGCTTTATTGTGCTTACAAAAACAATGATGATGCCTTTTTTTGTCTTGCGTAGTGGTCGACGATCTACTGCTTAATGGAAGTCCCCATGAACTAGGCTACGCTGCTGTTAGTAATTGCCAAATTTGAGGGCACTGTTTCCGAAAAGATGATATACAAAACAAAGTTAATGATATGTGTATGGTGAGACAAACTTAACGATGGCGTCGGATGTAAAATATCTGGAATTCAGTTTGGATCTAGTGCACATATTCCAATTTTATCTGAAAAATATAGTCGACAAAGCTATTAGAGAGCCTTGACCATATGTCTGAAACACCCTCGATTTTTGTAGGTAAAGTGAAATTGTAAGATATAAAAATCAGACTACAAATGTTAATACAATTCAAATACAAGTGATTCAATGATTTTACTTTTCAGTTCGTTTTTGTTTCTGTATTTCTGCCTTCTCTCTTCTACCTTTCTCTTTAAAATACGCCACAAATTCCCAATTGGTGACAAGTCCGGCAATTGTGGGGGCCATTCGAATAACACGCATATATTATTTTTACTGAATCACGCAGTTGTGTCCGCTTTGACTTGAGACACGGTGCGTTGTCTTGCAGGAAAATGTATTCATTTTCGTTTTACGATGGACGGTTCTGATACCTCTTTTAGCATAGTAATGTACCAGTCACTATTCGTCCGATAGCAGTCTTACATTCCCAAATCATGACACTGCCCGCATCGTACTTTACTCTAAGCACAATACAGTCTGGCTGAAACGCTTTCTCCTTTCTGCGACGAACAAATTGAGCCCCAGGTGTTGGCAATATCTGAATATGATATACAAAATTATTAGCTTTTTAAAAAACTACGAATTAGTATTATATTTACAAATGGATCGTAGTTATCCAATAAAGAAGTAAAAAATGCATTAATTAATCACACTGAGTTCGTCGGACCATATGATTTTGGATTAATCCACCATTGCTCAATTTGTGTTTTTTTTCCCACAAAAATTATTTTCTTTTCTGTTGCTCGCTCAATAAAGACTTACTGCGAGCTTTACGACAATGTGGATTTGCTTGCAGTAGTTGTCTCCTTACTGTTTTTGCAGATATAGAAATTCCTTGTTCTTCGTTTTGAGAGATAATCGCGAAAACAATTGATCATCTCTCAATTTCCTGGTACATTGGTAATTTTATAAAGATCAGTAATAGTCAGATACAATTGCATTATTGGGCTTCAGGTAATATCGGGTGTTTATACGAGTACTTCAGACATGACCAAGTGGTATGTGTAAAAGAACATTTAGGTCAAATTGGGAACTCTGACCGAGAATGACTCATGGGTTATATAAAGCAATAGTATTATTTATGTCTTTACTGTTGTGGTCTTGTATACGAGCCCAAAGTGCACAAAAATTTTAGTCGGAATGTTGCAAAGGTTAGATTTGCTTAGGTATAATGGCGGCGATAAGTATGACGCCAATCACCATACCAGCTGAATTTTTGCATCTGTTGATAAAGGTGAAAGTTTTAAAAGTAGATCTCGGGTTAAGGGAAATAATTAACCCGTGAAAGATTCTCAATTCTTAGACATATCTTCCATCGTCTCGTATCACTCATATGTACTAGATATGGTAACGGATAGGATATAGAAAACCTCATTCATCACCAAAACTTTTGAAGTTACTTCAAATAGAGAAAATTTAAGGATATGAGGCAAAAATTGAGGATTTGACAGTATATACAGATAGACCTAAATTTGCAAACAAATGTTTAGTGTTGTGTATAGTTCGCGGCCTCAGAGAATCCTCTGGCCTGTGGCAACATACTACAAACAGAAATAGACGTTATAACTAATGCGGCCCATTTGCTATTTGGGAGGAGTATCATCACAGTTACAGCCCATTAGCACTTTGAGGCGACTTCGGGATAATAATCGGGCAGTGCCACCTCAAAAAGCACTTGTGCAACTAAGGTCCACTTGTTGAGGTTCTTAAAATTATGAAACACTTTCTCACATATCCTGTCATTATATGGCATTAGGAAGCAAACTCTCGGCGTTAGGAAGTATAAAAGGACGATATCCATCACAGGAATACTGCATGATGGAATTCTTTGCGCACAACGAGATTATCCCATTAACATTTTTCAATTACGTGGGCGTTTAAAGGTGGTACTCTAACCAAAAGTAACTAAACTCTGATTCACAGTGAAATAATCATATATACAGTGTGTCTAAGAGAAACCTGAAAATCGTCACGCCTCCCATCTCATTGTCGACGGTGATCGACAAACATTTAAATCTTATGCTATCGCCAATGAAGGCATATCATGAATAAAACGATTCAAATATAAAAAAGATGTATAGTAGAAACATAAGTAATCCCAAGTTGGACTAAATATATGCAGAATTCTTCTTCGCGTTCAAATGCTGTCATAAATAAGTATTACGGATTTCTTTTCCTCCAAAGTTAAATTCACGATAAACGATTAATTTAATCTAACGGTTTAAAATCTTCTAAAATTAGACGTTTAGAACTAGAAAACTGAAATGTCGAATGATGAGACGAATAGGAGGTGGTAACTGACGGGCAATGCCGAGACTCTCCGACATTATGCCATCTTGCGTCCAGTAGAATAAGTCTGCGCGTGCAGAACACCTTTGCTTATCCAAAGAAAATACAGACGTTCGGTATAATACTACTATATGGTTAGTTTCTCTTCACAAAGACCGAAATCAAAACGGGATAGCGCTATATCCAGCTGTATATGTCTATCGCATAAGCACCAGCGCAAGCGTAGCTTTGTTTTATATACACTGGAACCTCGTTTATATCCGAATTCACTTATATTCATCGTCACTTATATCCTCACTATAGCACTCATTTATATCCGCTCGGCATCCACCACCCGATAGTGCACGTATTCACGTGAGCCAATCAGCGCGTAGCACGACCTTTCCTCTCCACTAACGGGATAGGAGTGGGCACCCCTCTTGAGAGGATATAAGTGAATGTTTAGATTTCTCGGCCGCGGATATAAACGAGGGTACACTGTAATCATAACAACCGTGGGACCAAGTAAGACAAAGAAGTGATGTTCCATCCCTCTTCATCGGCGAAAATATTTGCAAGCAGTTTCATACGAGACCCGCAATATAGTATTAGTGGTGGTACATATGTGGAAATAACACAGTATTTAGTTACTTTTGTTTATACAGGCTAACAACTTGAACTACGAAAGTTTATTGATAGGAGAGGGTAGTGGGAGTTAAAATTAAACGTATCCATTTTACTATTGTCAACTTTTTATATGACAGAAATGTCAGTGGTTATGTCAAATACTTTACCGAACCATCAAACTATCCTAATGTAATACACAATTAATGAAAAAGTGCAAATTATAAAGTGGTTTTATAATTTGTCATATCTAGTACTTGACATAACCACTGACATTTGCCTCCCTCCTCCACTACCATTTCCTATCAATAGGCCAATAGGCTTTCGTAGTTCAAGTTTTTATCCTGTATACCACCTTAAAATCGTAGCGAAATTTCAAAATTTTTCAGTAGGTGGCGGCAGTGCACATATCACCTAAACCCACCTAGAATGAGTCTATGGACAATAATAAGTTACCGTACGAAACACTCTGTACAACAAAGAATCAATTTCTTGTATCGTGGACTTTACTGACAAATATTTTCCTTTACTACAAAACATTTTGTATAAGCAAACTTACATTTAAAAATGATTTTTCCCGTTACAATTCCAAAAAATATGCAAAAAATACTTATTTGAGGCGTCCTCTGCCAAATTATCTGTACCTATCTCCTTAATGTAGTTAATGGCCTATAGATGGCACCATATAATGTTTGGAATATATAGAATAGAATTTTAAGAAATATTTTTGTAATTACATATTTTTCGTGCTAATTTGTAGAACTTGTGTTAACTGTTTGACTAGATTTAATATTTACCCTACAAATACAAATTTTATCATAACTTATCTAACCAAATTGAACAGACCATGTATTGCTATCTTTCTTCTGGAATTGGTTCTCTTTGTTGTGAAACAATAACAAAGGAAAAAATCTGCAAATAAAGATGGCAGCTGCCAAAGTGTACGATATTACGTTGTATATCGAAAATAACAGTTTTCCAAGAAACTCTTTGTGTAATAGTATATTAATTTGAAGTTGTCGTATGGCTGCATTCTATACAGAAAGAATACTGGCACAGTCCGGAATAGATCCATTTATATAGCTTGCAGTTGTCAAGGACGTTGTCGTTAAATGACGGTCTGTAACATTCAAAAAAAGTTTTTTTTAATTCCAATTTACGATGGTTTATAACACAACAGTCACGCTTTGATATTGCATGCTTAGTTTTGGAGAGGCCACTAAATAGTTATTTTTAATTGACAGCATGTATAACCCAAATAATTGTGATAGCTATGGTACAGTGTTGTGGTCAAGCTTCTGTATACATTTTTACTTACTGTGTTTGTATTTTTCTTTTATAGGTGATGTACCGCAGGGTCAAATTGTACACCCTGATAAACTTACGCAACAAGAAACAGATCTAATGTCTCGCGAACATCTAGTGTATTCACGTTGCAATAGTGTTGGATCTATAAATACACCTAGTACATCGAATCACAACACTGGTAAGTTATATGTCTTATAAAAATATTGTAATTGTGTTATCTCTGTACCAGGAAAGATTTCCTTCAAAGCAACGAAATACTTTTAAAGTATTTCTAAAACATATGCTGTTGGTTTTTTTGTGATACTATTTCATTTAAATATAACCTCAAAAATCGCAATACTAGATATGTTTTCTTCTTATTTTAATAGATGAGGAAGATGATGCAGAAATTAGCAAATTATCCCCACTAAGTTACAAAGATAGAAGGAGAGAAGCACATACGCAAGCTGAACAGAAACGTAGGGATGCAATTAAGAAAGGCTACGACACATTGCAAGAACTAGTTCCTACTTGTCAACAAACTGATCTCTCAGGTATGATAATTAGCAAATTATTAAAATACAGTGGCAAGCAATAAAATAGGGTGCATAGTAGGGGTATTTACGGGATTAAAATGTTGTCAGCCAACCTTTCAGTAAAGTGATACGATTAAAGAATATTGCATTTTTAAAACTGTTATTAAATAAGCAAGGAAACATTGTGTTCAGATGTTTTGCAACTTAGCATTATATGGAACCAGTCTTGTAAAGCACGGCAATAAAAAAGAAGTGCAGGACTTGTTTAGTAGTTTAGTGCAATGATTAGATGAGTTGATACTTTAAACTTTGTTTCTAAGATCTATCAGTCCATTGAAGTCATGTATCAATAGTATTCAAAAAGTATCTGTTTTCAAAATGTCATTCACTTTTAAAGATCGTTAGCAATCTGAGCCCTTAATTCTATGCTTGAGTCTAATTATAGAATATTTCCATTAATATCAAGATTATTGTAAAATAAAAGCACGATTATAGGATTATACATATTATTGGACATTGTATAGATTGAATATATGTATATAGATAATGGTTTATTGGTGTAAACAAAATGAGTAATTTATTGCTATCTATTACTAGTGTTTCAATAATATTTAAAGTAAAATCCTGGATTTTATATTGTCTTTTTAATTCCAGAGATCCTTTGTATTATACACTCAGGTATAATAAAAAGTTTCCAGGTATTTCTTAAAAATTGCGCGAGATGGTTATGTTTTACAGTGGAATCCGGTTACAGCGAAAGCGCAGGGGACCGACGATTTTACTTCGTTGTAACCGAATTTCGTTGAATACGAAATTGGAATAGTCATCAATCAATTGCAGTACCAACATTTTTCTAAAATTTTGTTTTAAACACTTAATACACACAATGTGTGGCATTTTTGTTATTTGTATAAGCAACCGGTAAGTTGGTCACATTTTTAAAACATCTCGGTGATTTAGATTCTCCTATAATTAGTAGCTTACGTTTTTCGGATTCGTCAGCATTTGCACACACAAGAACTGTAATTCTTTCTTTGAATAACTTACCCTCTATACATTTCTCATATCTAAATTTCAAGGTTTTGTCGGGAGTTTATTTATAAAATAACCCCATTTCATCGGCGCACAATCCACGTAACGGGATTTAACTATTGGCCTTATATTAGCTAACCTTGCAGAAGTTATTTCTTTATTCACCGACATGGCCTCTCCAGATATTCTACCAAGTCCAATGTTATATTGTTTCTTCCATCTAGAAATCCAGCCCATAGAACATTGATATAGTCATCGCCATACCCTAATGCTTTATTGAAGATCGTACAAATTGAATCCGTAATTCCATGAATAAATAAGGGAAAAATAGTTTGTTAAAAACGAAATTTCGCAGTAAACGAATTTGCTGTATCCGCAATACTTATCAGATCTAATACCGAACCAACCTAAATCATGAGCTTGCTTCGCAAAAACCGATATTTCGTTGTAAGTGTTCGTAGTAAGCGGATTCGACTGTATATTAAAGCAAATAATAATTTAGGCTTTTTAATAGGCAATTATTAAACAAACAAGGTAGATGGCGTTTATTTATTAAAGAAAACGGCGAAAAAATTGAAAACAAACTGGTATTACTTCCTTTGACAGTAATTACAACTTGCTTGCGTCTCTGTATACTTTCAATGAAGCTGTAGAATTAGTTTTGAGAGATATTCTCCCATTCTTCGAAATAAAAAAAGCAATGCGCAGTTTATTGCAGTTGGTGACACTCCAGCCCCAGCAAACAAAATGATTACGGGCGGCTGCTAGCCTCGCGTAACCGTGTCATAAAACACATCTTTGAGCCGACATGGTGCCAGCGGCAGCCGATCGGCGCGTATGTGTCCCACCGGTCTGCTACAGGCCGACCTATATTTTGCCATCAGTACCAGCAATATATCAGCTGCGAACCGTAGTTTTTGTCGTCAATGGGCCATTATTTCCGACCATACCACCATTGTTGGTAAAATTATACATTTTTCGATATAGGTCAATCAATGCTAAAATTCTGCAAAAAAATACCTCAAAATAAAATCGCAAACATCAGTCGCATAATCAACAATAAACCGCTACGCGGCGCTGATATTTGAAGCTCGAGCTGTTCGATTGCAGCGGATTGCTGATTATGTGCCGGCGATGGATAGATATTTTGCTAGCATCATACCAGCAGCCGGCCGTTACACTAATGTTTGCTGGGACAGGCCTATTGCTTACTCGTTTGCCTCGCATGTCCCAGATATGTTATATAAGATTTAAGTCAGGCGAACATGGTGCCCAAGTAAACTCGGCTTCCCCAAAATATTTATTAACGGTTCTCGCAACATATAGCTTTGCATTAACATGAAGTTTTTAGTAGGTAAACTAAGCGACCACGGGACCAGTCACTCGACGTGGACACGCTGTATAAGCTGCAGTTTTGACAGCTAAAACCTGTGTAACACCTACAAATTCTCATAATTATGACAGTGTCCACGTCGAGTGACTGGTCCCGTGGTCGCTTAGTTTACCTACTGTTTTTGCCAATTAATGGAGCAAATGGTAGAACACAGTCTTCTTATATGTTGGTAATGTATCGATGTGCTGTTAAGGATCCTCCGTCCACACACACAAGTTCCGTGCAGCTTCTAATGAAATGTCAGCCCATATCATAACTGAGCCTCCTGGAATGTACAGGATACCGACTCTTTTCCACACCCGTTGTCGACAGTTTAAAGAACATGGAACTTACATTTTAAATTCATATGTGAATAGTACATTACTTCACTGCACTATTTCCCATACCGAGTGATTACGAGCAGAGCATTACAACTTTAATGTTCTTTGAGTAGTATATACAGTGTTTCTCTAAGTTGATTCTTTGTCTCAACTGACGTACAAGTGCGGTTTCGTAATACACATAGTGATAAAGCAATCATCAACAGCAGGTGTCCATTTTCTTTTACCGGATACTGGTCTCCTTGTGTTTCTGCCAGTCCCTCTAAACATTTCCACACATTTTAAAACCGCTCTATGAGAACAGTAAAGAATTTTACCAACATAATGCAAAAATCAAACATTTTCAACAAATTGCTTTTGCAGAATGTTCCGCGCTTAGGGGCATCGATGAAAGAAAAATTCAGCATAACAGTTTTGACAACAACCAAAATATAATTGGAATTTAATGTAAAACTATAGAAACACACAATTCAAAGATTTCGTTCGAAATAAAATTGACATTTAGGTAGTTGTTATTGTAATCTTGAAAAACATAATCAAATCAAGATATATAATAAAAAATAGGTCAGGAAATGATTGTGTATGTGTAGTACAAGCATAAAATAAGTTATTGATCCTATATATTTGGTCAAATGTTACACATTTCGAGATTTAATGGCATATTCGGTGGAAACTTTGTATTACTGAGTATTTGTAACAAATCATTATTAACTTCATTCGTTTACTAATCTATTTACATTTAGAAGAAACCGCTTTATACAGGGACAATATTTTTCAAGATGATTTTGTCTCGAAATTGCACACCGGACACTCACGTTTGCGTTATGTAAAAGAACTTCTTGCTTGAACCCCATTGGGTCTGGCAAGTCTCATAAATCGATTTGTGTGATTTACATGGCCCTACAAATGCAAATGTGCTTCGTCTAGAAACAATTTTTTTTTTTAATTTAGAATGTTTATACTATAACGCGGCAATTCTGGAGCAATATTCCATTCTACTGCGATAATCTCGAGGATGCAACTGTTGGTGTATCTGAATCACAAAATGAATCCAGCTCCTTCAGGATCCTTTGAAACGAAGTTCTCTTTACCCGACGACTTTTAGATTTTCTTAGATTTGATCGAAAACTGCTGATGGTTATTGTTACTGTTAACTGTCCTGGGACGGCCCAGGTTCCTTTTCGTTGGCACAATACGCTGCCAGTGTTTCTGAACTTTTCAATAACCGTATGAGCGAAAATATTTCTCCGCCAGTAAAACGTTGTCCTCTGTACTTAATATTGACATAACAAAATATATAAATAGTCGATTGAAAATATTATAAAATTACTAATCAAATTTGTAAATTTTTAGGCTATAAAATAAGTAAAGCAACTGTTCTTCAAAAATCGATAGATTATATACAATATCTTCAGCAGCAAAAAAAGAAGCAAGAAGAAGAACGAAATTCGTTACGTAAAGAAGTTCTTGCGTTGAAAATTATGCAACAAAATTACGAACAAATTGTAAAGGCTCAGCAATCTCAACCAAATCATACAGATATGAGAGTGTCAGATGAAGTAAAATTTACTGTGGTAATTTGAATGGTAATACATCCTATTTTTTCTTAATGACTTGTTTTAAAGTTTCAGGCCATAATGGATCAGCTATTCTTGACATTCAGCAATATATCTGCGAATAATTTCACTGAATTATCAGCAGGTGTTTTTAGCTGGGTGGAAGAATACTGTAAACCACAAACTCTCATCGATACTGTTGTTAAAGTAATACACAATCACCATAGACGGGTTACAGAGCAACACCCTCCTCCTCAAATGTAACTACTACTAAAAATGCTTCAAATTATTTTTAGTAAATGTATATATTTGTTAGTGTAAATTTTACTTACATGTAACTTGTTGTTTTGATAGTGTTACTTTTTTAAACGTATTGTTAGAGCTATCTTAATTAGAGCGGTATCTTGTCCAATATACATATTTTTGGTATATAATTTTTGATAAAAACCCTTGAGATAGCTCGATAGTGTTAATGTGAATATGTATATTTGTTGTTATTGCCTTTTTTCAATTGGTAAATTTTTATTTATATATGGGATATATGTTTCAGGGGATTATTTTTCTTTATATGTTCGAGAAAAGTTCTTTTTTTTTTTTTGAAGTTTTTTTTTTGTATGTGTTGGTAATATGCATCTATGATAATGTATTTTTGCTGTACTTCATACATATATTGTAGATAATGTAAGAATAAAAAATATAAATTTATTTCTATATTATATTTGCCTTTTTTGTTTTATTTTAATGCATTTTCGCAGTACATACACATTGGAAAAATAATCCAGTGGAATTTTTTGTATACGGAAGCACGGCTTAGCATAATCTAGTAATTAGAGATAAGCGACGTTTTCATTTTTCCTCTGCCCCCTCCTGTTCTTTGTAGATGGGACAGAGAATGACCAGGAGGGTTATTCTCGAAACAGTGGAAAAATAGCACTCCCAGGGAGTAACTTTCACCGCTCACTCCTCGTTACTATTTGTTACGAAAAAGTGAGAAAGTCAACTCCAGAATAGGAACTATTGAAGTTGTAATTCTCTTGAAATTTCCATTCCTTCAGATTCGAGAATAACCCCCCTAGGGTACTATCTCTTATGGAAGGAATGTTGCCACGTTTTGATTGGTTTAAACATCATCACGTGCATATTAGTAACGGGGTATCACGATGAGGGCGCTTCGATACAGTACACATAATTATACATTAAGATACCGTCCACTGAGAATGACTCAAATACTAACAAGAATATTTTATTACAGCTTCCAATCTGCGGCTACAAATACGTAGCATATGTTTGAAGTATCTGTTTCAATTCATGGTAGATGGCGCTGTAATCGATGAAATTCAATTTGTTTTAATTTCTCTAGAACCTATGCATATAATTTTGCAGCATATTTACAATAGAAAATATCACGTTTTTATTGTAAATATCAGAATTGGTTTTCATTTTATCAACGTGTTTCAATTATAAGAGTGTTTGATTTACATGAGTCCCCTCGCTTGTCTCATCATCTTTGAAATAAAGTAGGTGCTCAAAATTATAGCCATTGACTTAAATACATTTGTTAATCCGTATTACCAATGAGTGTATACAGCTGGGAAGTGTATCTTATTGAATTTCGGCATAAGGGTGAATCACTCACGTGTTGGTAGTTGTTTCTTAATTTTGTATTTAGAACAGTTCCACAAAAACAAATCTGGTGAAGCAAAATCAGGTTACCTAGCAGTATAGTCGATCGAGCGATCATTGAATTTACGATGTGAGCTCTTAACGTGCTACCATCGAATACTGTACTGGGCAACCGTGATGTTGAAACCACATGTTTTGTCGCATTTCTAAGCTTGGCAGTTTATTTTCCAGAATGTTTCACTGCATTTGACCATTCAATTCGCCTTCAATAATATGGGAACCAATGGCTTTCTTGCCAATAATTCCACATCACACGTTGATAGTCAAAGCAAGCCGGTCCCACAATGCATGTTGTGTCGATTAACTGGTCTGTTTTGGAAAAGGCGCCTTGTAAATTGGAGTTTTGTTATACTAGTGCACATTGTAGCAAAATATTCCATGTGGCCTTACATCTGCTTATAATTGGAATTGAATCACTGATGTTATTTGAAAGAGCTGTACTACTGCTTTGAATTATGTTTGAAATTTGTCAAGCTTTAATTAGAGCCAACAGTATAATATTGTTAGTACTATTAGTATGAAACCTAAATAATTTTTGTTGAATTGGATGATAAAGTAACCTGTTGACGAGTAGAGATGATGAATACTGCAGTGATCTAGTTAGTAATGTATATTTAAAATAAAGACCAATGTAGTAACGATAGAAAGTAAGAAATCAACTAACAGTTAGACGCTACAAATCATTGTACACTCTGATACATTTGTTTACATTCACATGAAATTTTAGTAGGGATTTCTAATATAGTGATTACATCTACTTGAAATTATTTTGGCGAGAATTGTTTCTTAGGTTCTAACTTAGTTAATGTGAAATACAAAACAAAATTCTAAAACAGATAAGATGTTAATTCTTTTTCTCTATTCGATGTCTATTTTAACAAGGACACTTCTTTACCCTCATGCACGGAAATAAATAATGAAAAGAATCCTTCTTAGTTTTGCTACAAATTATTACTAATATTTTGTAGATGATTTATTATAACGAATTACTTCACGCATTTTCATTTCTAAAGAATTATATAAATATTTTCATTAACTTTTTGGTATTAATTCAAAGCAGCTTCAATTGCTGCAATATTGCTGCTCATGTCTTTGAATTGTTTCCCTTTGCCATAAATTTTCCGTACCAGTTATCCTCAAACATTTTTAATAAGATTTAAATTTGAGGAGAGGGCTGGGCAGTCTAGAATATTCACGTTATTCTCTACAAATTGAAAAATCCACTGTTGACCGTCAAATAATTCATTAAAGTTGATTTTCTGAAAAGCTCTAAAAGATCGACATAAACGGCTGAATTTTGCCGTCCTTTCGAGATAACTCGATAAATTACACCATAAAAGCTGCCTATATCACGTCTTAACCGACGCGATGGTCGTATTAGGACGGGATAGAAATAATTTGGCCTTCCTCAGATCATAACAATAGTATTGGAAACCGTTACGTTCATTCAAATTAATAATTTTTTCTCGTTGCTGGATATGATTCAACTTTCTAGTTAAAGTGAGCCTGGCAACACGCTAACCGAGCATCTCTGTGACGCTGAAGTACACATAGTTTCATCTTTAGCTTTTATCGTCAGAGATGGGGACAATTTCGGATTATTCTACGAACTGTGCGTACACTTGCTGAAGTTTCCAACTTTTTCTTTCGTGTAAAATTGACCTACGTTCTCTATCTGCTGCTCTCGCTGTACAACCTTTTCAGTTTTTACCATAGTTGTCGGGATTTTTTAGAAAATTATTAATTTTCCAAGAATCTCGATTGGTTTTTGCTACCAATTTCTCGATTTGAATAATTTTCTTGTTTAAACGCAAGAATCTTACCGATCTATATTTTTATTAATGTTTTACCTCGACCCAATTCAATTATAATGGAGCAAAAATGTGAACAATGTCAATAAATGAACAGAAGATACTAAACTTCTTTTATAAATTTTGGTACACCCCGACAGCAATAAACTGACGAGGATAATCAAATGTCAATGCTCCGATAGACGAATAATAGAAGAAGGTGATTCCCAGGCTACTGTAGGCAATGTATACACTGATCGATTTGAAGATGTTCAAATAAAATTTTCCCTTGTTCTCCTAAAAGTAATTCGATATCTTTTTCACTTCTTCTGAACCAAAGTATTTACGTCCCTTTTTTGTTGCTTGTAAACAGAGTCGCAAAACATGCACTACATGTTGTCTTGTGAGCGGGATTGAATCCATTTAATAATTTATAAAGCAAAGAAATAATTCCCAAAAATTATCCTAAATATTGTGTTGAGTGAGTTTGATTGTTTCGTTTGACGTTGGAAGCTCTGCTGGAAGAACATCTCCTTAACAGCTTCGTCGTCAAACTTAAGCATAGGAATAAACGAAAGTTGCTGCTTCAATACAATTACTTTTCAGCTGATCCTGTGTTATCAGCGATTGCAATTACATATACCTACTGGCATGTACATACATAATATGGGAAAAAAACAATGAGAAGCTCGATGAAAAATATTAAGATCTGGTTAGTGTATACCAACATACAATCTAGTACAACCATTTAATTCTTTTTTTAATTCAATTTAATAACAAAAATTCTTTCACATGATAAAAAATATGTACAAAAAGAAATTGTAAAATATTTTCACATTTATATATTACAACAAATATATCATTGGGTATTTTACAAATAAATATAATTTAACAAACATATACATGTTAATTTTAATATATTTTTTCGATTTCAGTTGGTTGTTGACTAGAAATATGGGTAACATTTGTTAATGGTATGGAATCTCGGGAGCAAGTGAAACGTTTACTTTTATATTTTCTAGGTAAACAACATATTTGCCTAAATACAAGAAAGTAGAACGCTATGATGATGACGACGATTAAAATCAAGATGGTTCCCAGCGTGATGATTCCTAGGAGACTGAGATGGTCCATAACATTCATATATGAACATATTTTTATTCACACTCCGCGTTAGATCTCTGTAATCAAAAGATATGCTTAGTATTAGTTATGTTATATAATATAAAGTTTTATTATAAGCTTTATGATATTTATTACAATCATTACATATATTATATTGAAAATGTTAAAAAATCTATAGAGGAATAGTGAAAATAAAAATTGAACTATAAGTGGGAAATTACTGTATAAATAGTCCCGATGCTAATAATTACCTTTGCTAACACGTGTATCTAGAAGCGCGTGATCTTCGTTTCTACAGAATCAGTTAATCAATTTTTATAGTGGAAATTGCAATTCTTCTTAACACATACTAACCTAGAGGTCTTTAGTGATTCATTGCTTGAGTTTGAAATTTTTGTTTCACAACAATACGAGTATATCTGGTTTTTCAATTAGGATTACATTCAAGATCTTATTATTTTCAATACGTTTTAATGAATGTAATTGCAATGCATAATTAATCAGAGGAATATTCAAAAGAAATTAAAAGTGTAAAGCTAGGCTTGGTTTTTTCTTTATTTCTTTATTTTACTTATTTAATCTTTGTTTGTCAGATTACTGTAATTTAGTTAAATCGAATAAAATTCAGTGCAATGGAATCAAGTAATAAATTAAAGTATTTTGTTAGGGACATTGATAGCAATAATGAATTCGTTAGTTTTAAACTTGAAAATGTTCCACGATTTCCACGGTTATTTAACGATGATCTAATGAGGTCACGCATGTTTTAAATTAATTGCTCGATGTCGTCTTGAATCATTGTCTCTATAACTGTAGTTTCAAGATGTAACTACTAGTTCCACAGACAATACAAGAAAATAATATATGATTGTATATGTATATGTACATTGAAATTTTTAGTTTTTAATATATTAAAGTGTACATATGTAAATACTAAATAGTTTTATTAATAAGACTGTTGTTTTTTTATTTGAAAAGACTGTTAAATAGTTTTTCTTTTATGCACAGACGCAAAAATGTTTCTTTTTAAGCTGCAGTCGATTATTACAAGTGTATACAAATTCTTCTTTACCATTCCATTTCTTTTATGTCCTGACGGAACTTCTCTGTTTATTCTCCCCTCATTTGTTTAAGATTTTCAGGGTAAAAAATGAAGACTGATACACAAAAAACGAATTTTGATGCTTATATTACAGCCTCTCAATCGCAAAGCTTTTGCATCATGTTTTAAACAACTTTTTCTTAATACACTGATTCATTGATTTTCTAGAAGTTTTCTATTACAATTTCGAAAGCAAACCAGGCTTTATTTTCAACGGTAGTCCTAGTAGTTTTAAAGTCACTGTTCAAAATCAATTTTCGAATCTGGAGATCAATCAACATCTTTCGTAAGTGTTGTGTCAAACAAATCGGGAAATATAAAGATATTTAAAACAGTTTCCATCGTTATTGCAATGCTTTCACAAATTGCTTTGTATACATAATTCTGTATGTAATGGTGGCTAAAGTAGGTTAGTTAAATTTTTGTACACGATATATTGGTTCCGGTTGCTTGAAGCTGTTGTACTTAGGACATATTTAATAGGATTGGGAGTACAAGGGTGTAAAGCTTATAAACTGTGCCCGTAACTCTATAGTTATGTACAGATATGTATATACTTAGTTTAATAGATTGCATATAGTCTAAACACTATTCAATGTTTTTGGTGCAACTTATTTTAAAGATGGAATATTCAAACTTGAGATTCGGCGAGGAATAAGTTGATTCTAAACCTCTTCTCTTAGTGTTTGCAAACTTAGTTTCAGCTTGTGCTTGTTTAATTTGAATACCAATATCGTGCAACGTTTGTTTTTTAACATTTTTTTTGTTAACAAACCGCAACTTTAATAAACAGCTCTCTTAAAAAATCTTAATACAACGTTTTAATTTTTGTTTTTAATTAAAGTTACAAACTATCGAAGATGAAAAGATTCTAGCATAGTGTTTCGTCGTTTCATCCGTCTCATCGCTCACTATCAACCCGGTTTTATATTTAAGGAAATGATTATTTTGGATAGGTTAAAGTCTTTTGATAATAGAATTGTTTGGTGGCGTGGTCTACTTAAGTTTGTTAATTCAGATTTTGTTATGTTGGACACTGGTAGGAATATATTTGAGTGTTATGTATCGATTGACAACATGTCTACTGACCATTAAGTACTGTTTTGGCTGGTCATTCGTAATTGTATTGGCTGTATTCGCTGGTCTGGTTTAGCGTAACAACGTTCACGATATTGTGGTTCGTTTGCATATATCTTTTGCTGGCGGTCGTTAATCGGTTCAAGCTATGGTTCTCGGTTCTGTCCAGTCCTAAAGCCGTAATTCAAGTCCAGAAAACTTAGTTTGGTGCACATCCAATAAGTGCATTTTTGGTGGAGGAGCTGGTTAGGTATGCTGTTATCGCATTCTTGTAGATGAATCCGGAGATCTTTCATTATATGATTATGTTTTTTTAATGGGATGATGATGGTACATTCCATATCTACATCTCTATTTAATACTGCCCTTGGGTAACTATATCGTTGGAAGACTTGTTCGTAGAAACAAATACATTTTTGACGAAACTATTAATGAAAAAATGATTATAGTGTATGGGAATATAACTCCGTAAGATTTAAAATTGATTCCAGAGGTTCTTTCTCTTCTATTTTGATAAGTTAGTGAAGCAGCGTGGCACTCATGTTTTCAATAAAGAATTTTGGGTAATAGCAGAGAAAATAGATTTTGGCCTAGGGTTTACTTTGAATGAAAAGTCTTTCATTACCTATGTACGTAGCTGATTACAAAAAAATCATCGAATTGAACTCTGGAACCAAAACCACCGACCATGATAACAAAATTAAGTTCGTTAATCCAGTTTTTTCATGTTAGACAACACTGAATAAATAAGCGGACTTTGTAACCCCCGATTTTGTTTGCAAAAATCGGTTTTCTCAACGTACATTTGCTCTTTTACTAATTTTAATGGTTTGTAACGATTTTTAATGATTTACCTTCTAAACGTAATTTTTTTTCGATTTCTCAAGTTGCTAATAACTGTATTATATTTCTTAACGTTTTTAATATTAAACTGATAGGAATATATTTGAGTGTAATTGATAGGAATATATTTGAGTGTAATGTATCGATTGGCAACATGTCTACTGACCACCAAGTACTGTTTTGGCTGGCAGTAGGTTGTCATTTTTAACTGTATTGGTATTCGCTGGTCTGGTTTAGCGTAACAACGTTCACTGTACAGTAGTTTATTTTGTTTTATTAGTCCAAAGTCTTTCATTTTTGCGCTAAGACGAAATTGCAAATCGCTAAGTCTTTGCACCTTTAAGTGTGTGACCTTTCTTCTCACGGCTACTGAGTCTTTGTTTCGTATCTTAGTTCCTTATCTTTGTTTCAATCTATGGGGACATAAACCTAGCACTACAATCTGAACCTTAATGAACTAACAATTCATTTTGATTCGGTGGGAATACTTATCTAGCTCCCTGAATCAATGTATTCTCCGACCGAGAGAACCAATGCCATCGCATATGCACCAAGAGAAGAGAGGAAATTTAGATTCCGATGTATTTGTGCGCTGTTGATAAATCGAAGAACTACCACTGTTACATGCAGCACCCGGTTCTGAAAGATATATAAATAGTTTACTTGTGATTTGACGGCGCTAGATCAGAACAGCAAATCATTTAGGTT